>CM035411.1:84919736-85167236 GCA_020310875.1 Ceratopteris richardii
TAGAACGAGTTATCTATGATTCATTTATTAGTAGGAACTATGCATATATGAGTAAACTTATTGAAGAAGGAACGTGCTTTGAAGACACAAATCCATGCTCTGAATTGCAAGAATTTATGTATGAGGACATCAAGGATTCCAACCATAATCATACCTGGACATTACTTCAAAGGAAGAAATAAATGATGGTCATTCAAAACAAGTCCATATAAAAGTTCAATAAGCACTAAGATGGTAGCATTGCTAGATACAAAACTAGGCTTGTAGCTAAAGGCTTTGTTGAAACATATGGAGTGGATTATGAAGATATCTTTAGCCCTATGGCCAAGATGAATACCATCAAAATAATCATTGTGATTTGAGATACCAAGCATTGAAGATGTACCAACTTGATGTGAAGATTGATTTTCTAAACGTAGAGATAGAGGAGGTCGTATACATGGCCCAAACATTAGGTTTTGAAGCTCAAATTAGAGATTATTATGCGTTTAGCTTAAAGAAGTCTGCTAGTCTATGCATGTCTGGGTATCTACATGTAAGTAAATATGTGTGTGTAAGTATATGCATATGTTTATCAGCAAGTATGCATGTGACCTGATGTGCATATATGTATATGTATGCATATGTATGTGTTTGTGTATATGTAGTATATGTATCTGTGTATGCATGTGCATGTGTATGCAAGCGTATCTGTATATGTATGTGTGTATGTATGTATGTGTATATGTGTGTATGTATATATGTGTATGTATATGTAAGTATGTATATGTGTGTGTATGTGTTTGTAGGTGTATATTCGAAGGTGTGTATCTGTGTATATGTGTATGTGGGTGTGTATGTGTGTGTATGCATGTAAATGTGTATGTATGCATATTCATGTGCATTATGTATGCGTATGCATGTGCATTATGTATGCATTTGTATGCATGGGTGTGTATGTGTGTGTATGTCTGTCTATATGTGTGTGTATGTATATTTATGTCTAGTGTGTGTATATGTGTTTCCATAAGCGCACATGTGTGTATGTATGGATGTATAATAGTACACACACAGACACACACACACACACACACACACACATATATATATATATATATATATATATATATATATATATATATATATATATATATATATATATATATATATATATATATATATATATATATATATATATATATATATATATATATATATAATTTATTTGTAACAATATACATATTTATTAAAATATATTTACTATTATAAATATGTATACACACACACACACACATATATATATATATATATATATATATATATATATATATATACATGTGTTTGTTTAGTCATGTGTGTGTGTGTATGTGTGTAAATGTGTATGTTTGTGTGTCTGTATGTGTCTGTATGTGTGTTTATTGTGCTGACTTCTCTCTCTCTATGTCCTTGTTCTATAAGTGTGTAGCTCTCTCTCTCTCTCTCCCTCTCTCTCTCTCTGCCTCATCTCAATCATAGGACAAATGTGCCGAGAGAAATCAAATTCTCTTTAATGAACTAAAGCATCACTTATATGATGCTCGAGCATCATAGGTAGTATGCCAACATCGCTAATAGTGCCGTTACTTAGGGATGATGATAGCTGATTAAAAAGCATTGCATAAGTGACGCTATTCATTGCTTATAGGATGCCCCATCATTTTTTTAACTAAACAAAGAAATCATCACTTATCCAATGCTTTGGGCAATGAACATTGCCTAAGCGATGAGCCCCGCTTCTTTTCAACGGGGGCATCACTACGCCCCCTGATTCTAGTAGTGGATGGAGGGGAGGATACTTGTCCCATGAGTTGTCTAATTTCTTCAAGTCAAATGGAATCAAGCGATTTATCACATGTATTTACAAACCACAAAAAAATGGTGTAGTAGGAAGAAAGAATAAGAACATTGCAAAATGTGCTAGGGCAATGATGCAGGAGATGGGAATGACAAGTTGTTACTGGGCTGATGCAAATACCACATCAATAAACATCATGAAGAGATCACCCACATGAGGAATACATGCTACAACATGCTATGAATATTTTTATAATTTGAAACGAGATGTATCACACTTGAGAGTGTTTGGATGTTATTGCTATGTGTTAATTTCAAAAGAATTAGGGAGAAAAATTGATGATAGATTAGAAAGAGGTGTGTTAATAGGGTATACAGATAAAAAAAGGGGTATAGATGTTGCAACCCCATAATCAATGACTTAAAGGTATGAAGGGATCTCAAATTTGATGCGATTTGAGCTTGATATGCTCCAAATGTATGTATGCAAGCAAACAAAGATGGAGAAGGGAAAACTTGAAGATAAATGAAGAAACAAAAAGCATGGTTCTAAGTGGACCAAAGAACTCGATTAAATATTCATCATAGATGGTAGATAGCCCTACATCAAGGAAGCTTAGAGATGAAAGGAGCAAAGTCAAGGCCAAACTAACATGAAGAGCTCAAAGGTAAACAACAAGTATCCAAATCAAGGGAATGTTGAAATAATAAGGAATGATAGGATACAATATCTAGTAGAACGAGCTATCTATGATTCATTTATTAGTAGGAAGTATGCATATATGAGTAAACTTGTTGAAGAAGGAACGTGCTTTGACGACACAAATCCATGCTCTGAATTGCAAGAATTTATGTATGAGGACATCAAGGATTCCAACCATAATCATACGTGGACATTAGTTCAAAGGAAGAAATAAATGATGGTCATTCGAAACAAGTCCATATAAAAGTTCAATAAGCACTCAGATGGTAGCATTGCTAGATACAAAACTAGGCTTGTAGCTAAAGGCTTTGTTGAAACATATGGAGTGGATTATGAAGATATCTTTAGCCCTATGGCCAAGATGAATACCATCAAAATAATCATTGCGATTTGAGATACCAAGCATTGAAGATGTACCAACTTGATGTGAAGATTGCTTTTCTAAACAAAGAGATAGAGGAGGTAGTATACATGGCCCAAACATTAGGTTTTGAAGCTCAAATTAGAGATTATTATGAGTTTGGCTTAAAGACGTCACTATATGGTCTCAAGAAAGCCCAAAGACTCAACTTATCATAAACGAAGCACATGCATATTCATCTTTATGCATCATTGTGATGATGTCATGGTTTGCTAAGGTTTCAAAAGCTAACATGATTTTTAAAGTAGCAAAGAAATTTATTAAAATCGGGATAAAACATTTGAGATACTATGTGTGGATATATATATATATATATATATATATATATATATATATATATATATATATATATATATATATATATATATATATATATATATATATATATATATATATATATATATATATATATATATATATATATATATATATATATATATATATATATATATATATATATATATATATATACCAACGAATGAGGCTACATACACCATAAAAAGAACTAAATTGTTGATAAGAAATGATCATATTCTTTTCCTTATGAATGAAGAGCATTTTGTCTTTGATATGAGACCAAGGAGTGGGTAAGCTCACTCATTAGTTAGTGTAGGTTAGGAATCCTCAAAGAGAGACTCTTCATTGAAGACACTATGGGGTATTGATAAGAATGTGGACTTGGAGTTGGAATTTACAAATTAGAACAAAAAAGAAGCAGTTGACCCATATGGCTAGTTATTCTAGATGTGATAGCCTAGAAGGAGTCACCCCTAAAGTATTTATCATCATGTATGGGTTTCATGAGCACACACACACACACACACACATATATGTATGTATGTATGTGTGTGTGTATGTATGTATGTATGTACATATATATATATATATATATATATATATATATATATATATATATATATATATATATATATATATATATATATATATATATATATATATATATATATATATATATATATATATATATATATTCTATCATTGCTACAAATGATATTCCCATGGTGATAGATGTTGTGAATTTTGCTAATGGCATGTAAGGGGTATCAATTCCATTATATAAAACGTATTGTATGAGTTTGAGTATTTGAATCATTCTCTAGATGGAATACTAGATAGGAAACAAACGTGGTAAAGAAAATATGTTATCTCGATGACTTCTACCATAGAGAGAATTTCCAATCACAAATTATACTTAGGAATTGAAATATTTAGTTTTAAATAAGATCTCATCATTTATCATTGAGGAAAATTATCATTATAAGGGCAAGAAGTCTTGAACAAATGCCATGTAGGCCATTGTTCCATGTATACAAGAACAAGAGCTAGATTCCATAGTTCTAGGTCCTCTACTTATCTCAATTTCTCTTTTAAAAAGTAGCTTTAGTTTGCATGATGTCCATGTCACACTAACGAGGCATACACAGAAGTAAGATGAATTTAAGAGAGAACATTATTTAAACATAGCACAACATCTATACATGTAATACGTCATGAATAAAAAAAAAACCTATTTAGCCATACATGTTGTATTGCTTGGTCATGTAGCTTCTACATGGTCAAATATCTAGACTTTTATAGAGATATCCATGACGTTTCACAATAATTCCTAAAGAATTCACTTTGATATCATTATCATTAAACTTATGATGACCCAAACAAGGTGATATTATGTTAAAATTTGTACTTCGAAAGTGTGATGATGATAAAAATTTACTAATAATATAAGAACTCTCCTATAAGCCTACAACAAGGGGTACAATCTTTCAAGAATGAAAACATGCTTCGTCTATAGACAAGGACTCAAAAAAAATATTCTCATTTCTTGTATGTATCGGGTACAAATTTATATGAAGAATAGACAAAAAGTTACTAAACGTTTTTCCTCTTTTTTGTTTATTACTAGCAGGTATGGACCCTCTTAAATAGGAAAATAAACATGAATTTTGCAGCTTGGTGATGATTATATTGCAAACAAGGATATACTAGATCCATGAAAGAGAAAGAACACTTGAAATAGTGATGTCATTATAGTACGCGATAATGGCCGTGTGAAATATAAATGAAATACTTAAAATAATCAAATAACGGCTAAGGATTATACTTATGGAACATAGGAAAAGATAGACTTAAACAAAGTAAAAAAAAACTCCATAAAAGGTAGGCAATAAAAATCCCAAATTAGGAGAGCACCTATAGAATAAAATAATTACATTGATTGTTTTGAGACATTCTAGAAGCAATCTCAATTTCTATAATTGAAGTAAATGTAGGCTTAAAGTTTGTGGTGAAAGCAAAGGGTCCATGTAAGAATTATTTTGAGGAAGGTATGGGCGTTGATTATGTAAACAAAGGCCATTTAAGAAATCTAGGAGATGTTGTATTTCAACTTCTTTATATACAAGATCTTCTCTAGAAAAAGTGTAGTATACCTCAAATTTTTAGTCCTTTCATGAAACATGGGAGGTTGAATGCACGGTGTACACGACTCAAGTTATGACATATGTTTGATAAAAATTCAAGCTACAAGTTTGAAACTTTAAAGGTCTTTCTAAGTCAAACAAGCTCACATGTAACGTGAGCTAATCTATTGTTCTCACCTTTACTAGATGAGAGGGAAACTATTGGATATCATTGCACTAAGTTTGATCCAAGCATCCACAAGTGCTTCTTTTTATCCTCTTGGATGCTCTCCGATTTGCGTCAACCGATGCATTAACTTCATAAGGATAACATAACCTTCATTCAGTGTCCCTTCAAAGTATCTAAGCACACCAACTCTACAGGATATATTATGCATTGTTATGGTAGATTATAACAAATTTCCTACAAATATCCTTTTTGTATTCGTCTTTATGTGAAGTAAGCTCAACATTCACTCCCAATGGATTGGCAATTGGATTTCTCTCATGCTTGTTCTCTTTTGACAAGACTTCCAACAAGTGCTTACTTTGCATTAACAATATTAAATATTGTTCTTTATAAATCTCTTCAATATCTAAGAAAAACTTTAACTCAAGAAAATCACATATTTTGAATTTCATTTCAAGCTTTTTTATTTTGCTTTATAACCTGGATAACTTTGATCACTCCATATAGTAATACTATAATCCACATATGTGCATATGTATAGTTGTCTTCATTCTCTTCCCTTTCTGAATAGTAATGGATCTTCTTGAGTTTTTTTAGAGCCATGATTGTGTAAGTAATATTATATAAATCTTTTATTATATTCTTTTTTAACTTTCTTTAAATCATATAATAGTTTCCTAGGATTTCATGAATATTTAAAAAAAAACTCATTAAAAATAAAGTAGGAGAATTTATCTTCATAGTTATTCAATGGGTTTAAGAAAAGATCTTTGCAACGAATCAAGGCTTTTTTCTTGCTATGGTAATGTCTACATGTTTCTTGCTTTTATAGAGACATTCATTTCTTATTACTTTGATCTCTTACTTCTTTGGCACTAGTGTTAAGTATGGTTGTCCTCCAATGCGTCAAGCTCTTCTAACATGGCTTCATTCCACACTTTTTACTGCGAAGCATCTTCATTATCTTCGAGCTCCTTGCCTTGAACTAACTTATTCATATAAACTACATGCTTTTCCATGAGTGATTCGTAAGTCATCTTTTCCACCGACTATTTTCTCCCACCCGACTTCCACTCTTCTCCTACAAGAAATCATACTTTGTCGCGGGATTAAGGTATCATCTTTGAGGAGCATGTATACTCTGTCATGCGAAAAAATTCGCGTAGAAGCAACTAAGAGAGTCGTCTGTGTATAAGTACACATATAGATTCCTTGTCGCATAGCTCTTAAATTCAAACGAGAGACTGCACCTCATGCGTGTACATTTCAGTCTTTAATAATATTCTTTGTTTGGTATTCGAATTTGGAGGCGCACTGCTAACCCCTGCTTTGTCTAACCCCTGTTTTGTGGGATATGGGGGGTCCCGCGGGTGCTATGCCCATTCACTTGTACAATTGCAATTTCAAAGTTAAAGTCCGACGGAGTAGGCTTGGCTGAACCTCCTTTTAAAAAAAATTTGGAGGCGCACTGCTTTACAGAGGTCTTTTCCTTTCTGTTTTGTTTTTTTTCGATCGTAGAATGAATTAAGAGGCACACACATTCGACCTCGTAAGGCTTTTTAGCATGCGCAGAAATTTTGAGGCATCAATATCTTACAATTTATAAGACGATAGAAGCGTTCGCTTTCGTTTACTCTGTGGGGAAACAAAGGAATGTTGATTCGCATGCCTATTACTTTTTGAAATATTTTGTCGGAAAGCGTACATATAAAATGGGTTGAACAACAGTGTCACCATCTATCTCTCTCTGCCATGAATGTCTCTTTCCAGCAAATGATTTGATTATTTAAGAAGCTCATTTTCTAACGTTATTCTTGCATCAAATCACTGTGGAACCCTTGGGAACCCTTTTGATCTTACTATCGTCTCGGTCTATGCTGCTAATAATGATTTTGTTCACACTGGTTGTTGGGGGGAGATCAATGGTCTTCAAGGTCCTGTTATTATTGGGGATTTCAATATGGTTACTAACATTAAAGATAGATGGCATGCTAAAGGGAGAGTGATAAAAGGGGTTGTAAAAGAGTCTTGGTATAGATTCTGTAACTCCCTAGATCTAGTTGATGTTTCTTCCTCCTCTGGGTTGACCTGGTCTAACAAACAGTTGGGGGAGGCTTATACTGCTGCTAGACTAGACAGATGCTATGCTAGTATCCCTATTGTCCAAGGTTGCTGGGACGTCTGTGTTAATCTTGACCCTTCCCTGCTTATGTCCGATCACAAGCCTCTTCTGGTGACCTTCAAAAAAGGAAACCCGATTCTGAGGGCTGGCTGGCCGCAAATTGACTGTAGCTATCTTAAACTCACTAGTGTCAAGGAACAAACCAAAAGAATCTTTTCCACCAATTTTGAGAAGGAAATTTCTCCTAGTAAAGCCTGGATCAACTATGTCAAAGATATCCAGAAGCTGTTTACTCAGCTCAAGTCCTTAGCTAAGCAAATTAGAGCTAATCGTAGACAGGCCATTGCTGATAGGCTTGATAACCTTGATGCCAACTCCGAAGATTACCATGATCTCTCCTTGAGGTTTTGCAAAGAGAGGTATCTGGAAGCTAGTTACTCTCTTGCCTCATCTAAAGAATTCTGTAGTGAGAAGATTGATAGAAATAACAATTATATGTTCTCCTTGATGAAAAAGCAAAAAGCTAGGGATTACATCCCTCCCTTGAAAAGGAAAGCTGGTGGTCTTACTGACAACATTCAGGAGTCCTTGCAGGAGGCCAAGAGCTTCTTTATGAATGTTTTCTCTGATTCTCCCAAGTGGGGGGAGGATATTCAGAGAGCCAGAGCTACTATTGCTTCCAAAAGGAAAAAAATGATTCCTAAAAGCCTGAGCTCCATTCTGGACCTGCCCCTCACTTCCCGTGAGATTAAAGAAACCATCCATAAATTGAAACCCTGCAAATCTCCTGGTATTGATGCTTTGCCCAATGAATTTTTTATGGTTTTAAATGACTTTCTCACTCCTTACATTCTTTTCATTTGGGAAGAAGTTGCTGGTAAAGGGTATCTCCCTTCCCACATCAACACTGGAGTTATCAGACTTATCCATAAGAAAGGCAACAAGGAAGATCTTAACAACTAGAGACCCATTACTTGTCTGAACACTATTTATAAAATCTTCTCCTCTACTCAGCCCGATGATGAGATTATTCATTCTTCCTGAACAGAAAGGATTTATTAAAGGCAGGTATATTCTTGATGCCATCATCTCCTTGTGGGAAGGTATGGATTATGCCTTGGATAGTGGGCAAGACTTCTATTTTCTCAAAATCAGCTTTGATAAAGCTTATGATAGAATTGAGTGGGACTTTGTTCTGCAATCTCTGCATGACTTGGGTCTGGGTAGACGCTTTATTAAGTATGTGAGCACTCTTTTTGGCAATGCCTATTCTAGAGTGGTGATAAACGGGCATCTCTCTGATCCCTTCAAGCTTTCTAGATCCATAAGGCAAGAATGTCCCCTGGCCCCTCTCCTGTTTGCCATAGCTAGTGACTCCTTAGGTTGATTAGTCAAGGATGCTATAGATAGAGGTCTTATCAAAGGTATTGAAATTCCCAACTCCCCCTCCCCCCTTTGCTTGCAAATGTTTGCTGATGATACGAATATTGTTCTTAAAGCTGACAATGATTCTTTGAAAGTGTTTCTTGATTGTCTGGATCTGTTTTGTATTGCTAGTGGCTCTAAGGTGAATCACAACAAAATTGGCTTTAAGTCCTCCTCTAATGTCATACCAGACAGCATTATCCAACTTGGGTGTGATATTATCAAGGAAGGTGAAGTTTTCAGACTGCTTGGTATTCCTAAGGGGTTCAATATCTCCATGACTCAAAGGTGGGATTGGGTTCTAGAAAAATTCAAAAACAAATTGTTTTATTGGTATGACTCTCACAACTCCCTGCCCCATAGATGTTTTATCCTTAATCAGTATGTTCTTCCTAAATTGGTTTACTTCTTAGCCTGCTGGTCTCCTTCCAGAAAACAGGTTCAGCAAGCTATATCTCTGGCCAGAAGGTTCCTTTGGGGAGGAAATGCTCTGTTCCAAAAAGTGGCTAAGGTTTCTTGGGAAACCTGATGTCTACCTAAATCCCAAGGGGGTCTGGGTATTTTTTGCCCTACTAAAATGGCAGATAACCTTGCTGCCAAGTGGGTTTTAAGAAGCACTACTTCTACTAACATATGGGCTGTTCTGTTGCAGAGAAATTTATCCAAGTTCTACATTTCTAATTATAAAGCTTGGAGGGGAATTAATATGTGGGACATCATTGCTTCCCCCATTACTATTACTCCTGTTGGTAGCTTGATTATTTGCATATTTTGGAAGGCGTGGTTCAAAGCTAAAAAGTGTTCTTTTAGTAAACTGTGGGAGATATATTCCTCCAAGATATTTTTGCAGGAACCCATCTGGTTTGGCATGGGAGCTCAGTGCAAGAAAGAATGATGACCCCTTGCTGCTAATGATGATGGCCTTTCCCAATCAAAAAGCACTATTAATGATTTCACCTATTCTAACCAAATAAACAAGCTCCTATCAATGAGGGAGAGTCAAAGTCGAATAGGCAAGCCTCAAGAATGCAATGCAATATGATCAAGATGGATAAACCCCTTTATTTACAAAGCACTAAATAGCTAGTTTGGACAATAGTTTTGCAATATGTATATAGTTTAGATCCATCAAATAAAACAAACACATACCCAAACAGATACATCCCCGTTAAGTGTATATGTGTGTCTATGTGTGTGTGTTGAAATTTGAGGTGATGTACATGTCTCAAATGCATGCACATTAATGAGATGCATGGTGATATATATGGACACATGCTAGATATATGCCAAGTAGGTTATGATTCCATGTGTAATAGAGAGAGGAAAATTCCTTGGAGTCATTGCCCTCCCTATACGTCTCCTTTGGTAGATCAATAACCACTCCATGGGATTTCCACCTTCCGTCGCAAACATACAAAAACCAAAACTTTAAGTACTCCTAAGAGGAAGAATTATCAACTCAATTTTATTCCAATTTGCTCTTGTTTTCAATTTAGAATGATTTGGTTTTAGAAACAGCAACCTCATCAACCTCATGGCTGCCTTCTTACGTACACAGTTGATGAACTATATATGTCATATATACACATCCATACAATGTACATAGACACATATTTACGACACAAACATGGGTAATATACACACATATGAATGTACATGCTTGTAAAACACAAAATAAAAACACGGACAACAAACAAATACATATTGATGTATACAATCACATTAGAAGAAATGCTCACAATAGAAAACAATAGTATACATTTATACCTAAATACATTCACAACACATAAATATGTGAATATGCACAATCAATCAATCTATATATATATATATATATATATATATATATATATATATATATATATATATATATATATATATATATATATATATATATATATATATATATATATATATATATATATGTGTGTGTGTGTGTGTGTGTGTGTACACACACACACACCTATGTATGTGTCTTTGTCTCTATTTATGTATGTGTATGTATGTATATGCACTTATGCCACACAAAACACACACATACATATAGACATATAGAACTGCTTGCATTCACGTTTGCGCATACAAATCACCTTCACACGTAGACATATTCAGAGAAAGAAGCACATGCATACCCATACATGCTTGAAAACACATATGTAGTAGATACACACACAAATACATGTATACTTTCACATACACATAGCCATTTACACACACAGACATGTATAAACACTTTTACATGCACTACACTTCACAAAGAATCAAACTTGTAAACATTTACACACATATACACATAAATAAATACACAAAAGCACATACACAGAACACATGTACACACATAGACACACAACCACACACACATGAATACATTTACTTGCAGAAACATCCACTAAAAAATATAATCCACACTATACTCAAGAGATTCACATGGCCCACATAGATAGACAATGCTTCATGCAGATGTGTTTCCTACATCTGCACACATAAGAAGAGTTATATGTATAATACACTCTTACCACAATTCACATACTAAATACAGTCACATGCATAATTACAATCATTACATAATGACTAGATGCATGTTGATGTGTGAAACATCACAAGAACTAAGCTTATATGGTATTCAAAGTCTTCGACAATGACCATTAGGTGACCAACACTTTGAACTCTAGAAACTTTATCACTTTATGCAAGAAATGTAATCACTTACACTATTTCAGTATGCACCTTTTTCTATCAGATGTTCAACTTTATTTATGTCTCTAATTTGGTACCAATCCCTTAAATTATTATGCACAATGACCAAAAGGCATTTTCTTGCACACCAGGTGAATGATTTCAAACAATAATTTTGACTCTTACCTCAAATATCACTTTCTTAACCTTTAGATGTTGAACCATGTCTGAAAATTTCTTCTCTCTTCTTCAATTTGACACGCTTGTAGTCTTAAGCATGATTCTCTACGTATACATCCCATTTTGTAGATATCTTTTTATTGTACATAATTAAGAATCCTAGCTTTCAAATGAGCTATCACTCGTTAAAAAGTTTACATAGTACTTTCAGATCTAACTCAGAAGATCAAAAAGATCTACACCTAAATCTCTAAACTATCATCTATCATACATACATTTATGAAAAGACTTTGATTTATTCACACATTGGGGAGGTCTCTACAAAATTTCTTGGTTTCATTCCACTCATAACCATAGAAAAATCTCCATAGTGAATGATCTTTTTTCACTACCTCTCACCATGATTACCCCACTCTGTGCTAATAGGTTTAGGACTTAAAATCAAGTAAATGACGTTCAAATTAATGTTTTTATGATCTAAATTGACTTATATACATTCAGATCTTGTGCTTGTACAACTAAAACGTGTACTTTTGAACTTTCTAGCACTATTCTAAGTCTAGCTTCTAACTATATGTTACATGTGTAAATTTGTCTCTTCACATATGCATGCTTTTGAATGTCTGGTCTTCATGATATTTTTGCTCTTCCTTCCTTCACTTATGTCTACAGAGTGAGTGGAAAAGTTCCTTTAAAGTATTTCAATAAAATAATGTGAAAAGAATTATGTGTATTCCAATGAGAAGGTATGTCTATTTCAAAAGCATTCTAATTTGTTTTTTGAATAATATGGAAGGGTCCATAATAACATGGTGCAAGTTTGACCTTAGGATGTTGTGAAATATTTTTCAAACATCTTTTAATTATTTGTAACCATACCAAGTCATTTTCATTAAATTGTTTAGCTACTCCTTTCTTAGTTACATTATGCATGTAACGTTCTTGACTTTTCTTAATGTACACATGAACCTCATGAAGTGTGTAAATATGATCTCGTCCAAAAGAATCAGGCACAGAGATATAGCTTGAGTGATAGACATGGGAGTGGGAAGCTTTTTTTGCCATAAACAATCTCATAAGGTGCACGTTAAGTAGTGGTATGTGTTGTGTTATTATATGCACATTGTAGTAAATGAATTTTCTCATCCCAATGAGTTCGATTATCTAAAGCATAACAAGATAATGTATCTAAAATAGTACTATTTGTAGCTTCATTTTGACCATTACTTTTAGCAAAGCTAAAGTATCTTTTAGAACCTAAATTTTGAAATAAACCAGGAGTGATTAGAAAATGAACATATTGATATTATAAAATTACTTTTGGAAAGCCATGGGGAAAAAATACATTTAATTAATAAATTACCATGATGAGAAAAACACATTTAACAAATAAAATTTAATAAATAACTTATGAAAATCCTCTCTAGTATGGGTAGGGTCCATGGCTTTATATAAAACCAAAACCTATTACTAAACATGTGAAAGAATTTTAGGAATATTGGAATTGGAATAGAAAAGGAAAGGTTTTGTCTTGGAAATATAAAAATAAATAAATAAAAGAGAGTGTTAGATAAATAAATGATTAAGTAAATAAATAAGGGGAAGAGAGTGTTAGAAGTTATGTTAAACATAAGTTAAAAGGAATGAGGTACCAATTTGTGGAAATAGTCTCGTGTATAAAGCATATTTCTTGTAAGTGAGAGGTGGTGGGTTCCAATGCGCTACATGCTACCTATGGAAATAAGTAAGAGAAGTGGGGAAATAACTAAGCTCTTATTGCCATTCATTAGTTTGAGAGGGCTCACACATAGCCAACAGAACCAAAGTGAACCAAGATGAACTAAAGTGAACCACAGTGAACCAAAATGAACCAAGAGAACCATGAGTGCCAGAGAAGCCAAAGATGCCAAAGGTATGCCATAGTTCTATGCCTTCAGTTATGGCATAGTTCTATGCCTTAGTCAATGCCTTGGAGTAAGTTGCAGGAGTAACCACATGGATAGCCGAATTGATAAATGAATTTGATAAAAGAATTTGAGCTGTAGGAGTAATAGCAATGATAACTAAATTAATAAAGGAATTTTATAAATGAATTTGATAAACAAACTTGATAAAAAAAATTTGATAATCCAATTTGATAAACAAACTTTATAAAAGAACGGAACCAGAACAAGAATAGTGCAAAGTGAGCACAGTGAGTACAACAATCACATTAACCACAATGTGACAGTGAGAATAGTGTGAGAGTGTGACAGTGAGAACACTACATAGTGTACATTTCACAATAACATATTCAAAAAAACTCCAAATAAAAAGAATGAACGAGTTAAAACATGAATTGACAAACGTGAACCTAGATGGGACGAGAATTAATGAACCAAAATGGATGCCGAATCACAAATGGACACTGCAAATCATAAATGGGCATTGAGGACTATATCTCCACAGATACATGTAGGCTCTGATACCATTGTTGATCGGATCTTGTAGATGCACATACGCAAAGATAGTACAGTAAAGAAATCTCACAAAAGTACATACAGAATAGAGAGAGACAAGAGATTGGATACCAGATTGGGTATAATCTTCCCCCACATACTCTCACATATGAGTCTATTAGAGTATATGTATTTATACGTATTTATATTATGTCTTGAATAGAAGATACATGAGGACGGTGCTTCAAAAAGTGTGGATTTATGAAAATTTTCTTTATTTATAAATAGTAATTTTGTAAGAGATCTTCTATTTTTACAAAAATGATGCTCTCTAAGCAATCTACTATTTTTAGAAAAATATATAAAATACTACCTTTTAAATATCTTTGAGAATATTTGAATAAATCCCTGTGCATTTGGGCTGTCATGATTCTTCACTTGCCAAATCAAAACACATTCACATTAAAAACCTCAAGGCATAAAAATCCATTTAACATTTTATTATTCCATAAAGTATAACAAACATACATACATACATACATACATACACATAAACATACATACATATATATAAAGATACTTACATACAAACAAATATACACAAAGACACTATTAATTGATATGATATAGACATACACACATACATATGTACATACATACATACATACATATATGCTTACATGCATACACATACAAAAAGGCATGCATAAATACAAAGACTTGATGGTGGATGAAACAAACATCCTGATGCAATTTTGGAAGGCAAATCTCCTCCACAAGGCCTATTCACTAAGATTTTGTCTCTTTGTTTTCACCATTACTTAGATTTATGTATTTAGAGCTAGAGAGTGTTGAGAGTTAAATTAGGTCCTACAATCCATCAAACATGCTTGACTTCAGGTTTGGTATGAAATTAGTGAGAAGTATCCACTCTTAGGTAGGTTAATTCTAGTCAAGATTCTTAGATAGTTTTATAGATATAACTAC
The DNA here is from genome assembly GCA_020310875.1 of Ceratopteris richardii. Classification (NCBI taxonomy): domain Eukaryota; kingdom Viridiplantae; phylum Streptophyta; class Polypodiopsida; order Polypodiales; family Pteridaceae; genus Ceratopteris; species Ceratopteris richardii. Next base: position 84,935,111 of record CM035411.1, read on the forward strand.
ACAAATCAAATTGTTTCTCACGAAAAATTTAGAGAATAAACCCTACAAGAAAAATCATTTGAGAAATGGTATGAGGAATGTAAAACTTATGTACTTAATCCAGAATTATTACAATAAGATTACAAAATTTATACTCCACTTTGACATACTTAGGCATGAGTCCTCCTAGGCGCCTAAAGTTGCACTTAAAGCAAGGAGGGGGTGTGCTTAATCTAGGGGCCTACTTGATGTCTTGATTAAACTTCATTCCTAAGACATACAAAGTCCTAATACTAATTTACCTAAGCATGTAAGTTCAAAAGTGTTGAAATAGAAATCTACTTTCCTTTAAAGTAGGAAACCAATCAGTAGTCAATGTAGGTAGGATTTTTAGTGGCATCAAATTTAGGTGATGATTGTATTTGATTTGGATTCATGAGCTTATGAATATTTATTTGATCCGTCCATGTCTTCAATTTGAAGATGAGCCACTTCTATGTTTAAGGCACTATGTTTAACACTAGAACACAATTCTTTACCAAGGACTTTCATTTTAATGCATGTATGGAGTCCTTGAATCTTCACTCCATTGAATGTTTTGGTAAACCTATCAAGATACTTCTCCTTGGTACTAATATGATACCCTTAAGATCCTTAATAAGTTTAAGGTTGTTTAGCATATATCCGTTCAAGAACCATTTGATCATTAGGGACACTATGGCCACAAAACTTCTTAGGAAAATGCTAGATGGACCAAGGAAATGTACTAACCTTGAAATGATGTATATAACAATTTAACCACATGAAAATCCTAGCCAGGCTATGCAAATGGATTATGTGAGAGAAGTGATTAGGAAAATAGATATATAATACTATGAATGATATAGCGGTTTAACACAAACTGTCTGGTAGGAAACATAGGGTGGTGATTATATCATTTAGTAAATTTGGTATGAAATTATCAATCAGCTACTCTCATCTTTGAGTATGAATTATTTGCAATGCCATTGATATTTCTAGAAGTTTGAAGAAACAACCATGATTCATTAAACTCCAATTTTTCCTAATTATATGATTAGCAATTTACCATTGGATGCATTGAAATGTTGTTTTTTTTGTGGTTGATTTGAGATATACCAACCAATTTTTTTTTAAATGCTAAAAAAAGGGTATTGAAAATAGAGAATCTAAATCGACCATGACATTAATATCCTTACCAAAAATTTAGATGCACATATCTAACACCTTTCAATAGCTTGTTGCATACAATGCCAAAAATGAACCAACATAATGCACGTATCTAAGACCTTTCAAAGATTTTTTTGAAAAAAGGAGGAGACCTCTAATGAATTTCTGAGCTCTCATTGATTGATAAAGTTGACCATTGATAACAAATATACTATGGGCATCTTCAGAAAAAAACATTGAAAAATATAAAGCGTTTTTTTTTTGGAAAACAAAAATGGCACAAAAAGGAGAGAATGAACTATCATAAGATATTTCCATATCAATTTTGAACAAATAATTGGTGTGTTCAACATAGCTTCCTTCAATGTATTCATAGCGTCTAATTCAAATTTTCCTCTAATGAAACATGTATTGCAAAGGGAATTGCCAAGTTATTGTATATAGAAATTTTGAAATTTCATATTCGTTACCATTTCTATGAAGCCATTCAAAACCTCGATATTAACTTTTATAACTTTTCTCAGATTAGTAGAAGATAGGGGCCCTATAAATCTTTAAATACCATAAAAAATGCATTGGGAAAAACATCTAAATGAAGTGACTTACAAAATCTCAAGTTTATAATGATTAATATGATCTTACGTTTAGAGGAGAACGAAGCCCTGATCAAATTTTGAGGAACTAGTTTCTTCCTTGTAAGAGATAAGTGGGCTCTATTCTTCTTAAAGTGCTCATGTCTCTTGCGATTACTAATGGAAACATTATGAAAATATGCAAATGAAGAAATTACGTTATCCTTGGGATCATAATTCAGAATCCAATTACTTGGATATGTATATAGTTATTTGCTTTAAATATATATATATATATATATATATATATATATATATATATATATATATATATATATATATATATATATATATATATATATATATGTGTGTGTGTGTGTGTGTGTGTATATATATATATATATATATATATATATATATATATATATATATATATATATATATATATATATATATATATATATATATATATATATATATATATATATATATATGAACATTTTTTATATAGCTTGACCCGTTTCTCAACCTAAATAACTCTTGTGCCGATCGGTAACTACTTGAAACTAGGTACTTTTCTCACCTCGACTTGTTCTTGAGGTTAGGTAGCTCCTCAAACTTAGGTTTTAAATCATTTAAATTTTTTTCAAGCGTAGCATTTTTCTCCATAGTCATCATCCTTATTTCGTAATAGAATTTTCTAGCACAGGATAGATGACGTAAACCATTAATGGGTTTACTTGACATTAAAGCTCTAAGATATAGAAGGAATGAAAGAATCGAATTAGTAATAGTAAGAAATCATACAAATTTTCTACACAAAAAAGTTAAGATTTAATTAGCTCATATCAAGATGGGGAAGTCCCATTTTGAATTCATAATTAAATAGAGAAAGCCAAAGAAAAAGGCTTACTGTAGGAAGAAAAGTGAAGAGTTATGGTGTCATAGTTTATATTCTACTATTTATGAGAAAAGTTCAATAGAAATAGAGTTTCTCTAGTCGAGCAAACTTCTAGAATTAAGTTTTATTAGTACACCGAGTTTTATTATTACACCAAGTAGAATCAAGACCTCTAGAAACATTTATAAGATGAAGAGTTTCAGCCGATTGGTTCCGATCTTCTTTTGAGTAGTAGAGACAACAATCATCCACCTATAAAGACCACCGAATTCAAGTCACCAAACGGGCTAGTGAAGTTTGGAATTGTCATGAGACCTTGGATCTCAAAGTAAATCCTCTCAAAGAAAAAGTGAGTACTTCTTAGAATTTTAAGAAGGCTTTATCATTGAAATTGAGGCTGCATTTGGCTTATTGGATTATTCAACTTTTGAGCTACACATGATTGATTGAAAGAGAGGAAAAACTCCATTTTCTTCTTCAAATATAATAATATGCAATGATTTTGTTTCGACGAACTTTGTCTTATAAAATTGTTACCCCCTAGTTCTCCTTGGGAAGCCTCTTCCCCTGGTTTGAGGTTTCTTATATGGTTTGTTCCTCCTTCAGAGACAATATATGAGCCAAAGAAAAAAATCATGTATCACAGGTTGGGGGAGAGGCATCTCTCAATCAAAACAAAATTGTTTTCACTTTCTCTTATTCTTAGATTACTTTCTGTTTGTATCTTGAATTATTCAACCTTTCTTTGCCTGTGCTAAGTTTTCACTTCTAGGATCGTAGAGGCTCATTGTGCAGTTGTTCTGTTTATGCTGCAGCTGTTCTTAGGCATTAAGACTAGAGGTCAGATCAAAGGTTCTTATCGTTTCTTTGACATCAGCTTGTTGAGCGATGACGATCCTCACAAAAAGAAAGAGAGCGATGCAAAAGAGAGACAAAGAGGTATGTGTTCGCGAGGAAAAGAAAGTACCGTCCTCATACGCGGCATATAAGCTACATAGCTATTGCGGAATAAAATGTTGTTTCGAACGTCGTTATAAGAGAATAGTTATGGATATCTTGACTTTAGAAGAATTCATATTTGTTAGTGGGATGAAGGTATCATTTTCGAGGAGGATGTATCCTCCGTGAAGAGGAAAAATTGGTGTGTGAAAGCCAGTAAGAGAGTCGTCTGCGTATCAGTGCATGTATAGACTCCTTGTTGCATGGCTCATAAATTTAAACGATTGACTGCAAGTCATTGTACGTTTGTCAACCTTCAATTATAATCTTCTTTGTTTGGTAGTCGAATTTGGAGGCGCCGTGCTTTACAGAGGTCCTCCTCGCATGCGCAGCGATTTGGAGGCATCGACATCAACAATTCGTGCTTATACTTGTAAAACTCTATAACACGATAAAAGCGTTTGCTTTCCTTTCCTCTGCCTGAAAACAAACGAATCTTTATTCCCATGCCGATGACTTTTGTGATATTTTGTTGGAAATAATTACTCGCCGTACTATCACTGCCTGCCATTAATGTCGTTTTCCAGCGAATCATTTGATTATCTAAAAAGGTCCGTTTTTCATGTTTTTCCAGGATCAAATGAATGTGGAATTGCCGCTTCTAACGTACGACGAAAGACATCTTGAAAGTAAGACCACTTTTCGGAGAGAAATTTGTCTTCGCAGCATTCAATTTGTCACGATTCATACGCGCAACTCACTAACGTACAAGCCATTGCCGCAGAGGAAAGCTATGGGCGCGGATTGCTGTGAACAGAGGAAGTTATTTTGATAATACTTGCGATGCTTTGAGGGCTTCAAGTCGAACATTAGGAAAATCGTATTTAATCTATTTTTTAGAAATGCGGTGGGAGCATACGGCACTGCTCATATCGAGAATATGGTGATGCAAACGGATATATCACAGAGTCTAGAATGAAAAAACAAGCAGTTCTGTACGAGTTTTCTTTTACGTGCGCATGTTTTCCAAACTCATACATAGTATCGAAAATATAAAAACTACTAAGTCGAAAATATGGATATATTACAGATTTTCGATATGTAACAGATCAAGAATGGAAAAACAAGCAGTTCTGTACGAGTGGTGTGTCGTCGCGTCATATTCCGTCTACGTGCTCATCTTTTGAGTTTCGTACAACATAGTATCGACCCACCTGATCTTCGCGTTGCGTCTCTACTCTGCTTATAGACAAAGCAAATACGATGCCTTTGTCTCTCTTTTAGCACGTGACTATGCAACGATCTGCTTATCTCGCTTCTCACAGGTGGTCGGCGTGACATTATAACCTTTCCATGCTCCTCGGAGATACGGCAAAAATACATGCGAGGAGCTTTGCTGCATTGAACGGCCCTCGATCGGTTACGATAATTATCGCCCCCGCATTGCAGATATGTTACCACGTAAGCCTTGGTTTTGGTAGTTACAACAGGAGTTTTAGTCATTGTATGGCTCGAATGAAAAATATCGGCGGGAGTACAGCAACGTATCGGGCCAGAATAGCCTGTATTGAAAGGAAACGTACAGACGCTTTCTCAGATCAAGTTGAAGGAAATAATAGGCATAACAAAGCCTCGTCTATATCCAGGGTAGTGACTGCTTGGTCAAGATGAAGGATATCTACGCGAAAAAGCATCCCTATAATGTATATGAGAGAAGGCAATATAGTTCTAAGAGTTGATGTTGCTTTTTTATTACATCATGGACGGAATCTCAAGAAACTCGATGGTAATAGGGGGATGCCAAAGTCCAGAATGCAATGCTATATAATCAAGGATGTTAAACCCCTTTATCTGCAATATATTAGAAATTATATCTGCATAGAATCATTGAAATGTAATATGCATATAGTTTAGATTTATCACAAATCACAACTACAGACATTCCGCATGAAGTGTGTGCGTGTGTGCGAAGCGTTTGGTGATGCACATGTCTCAAATGTATACAAATCAGTAAGATGCATGTTGATATATATTGAAATATGTTAGACATAGGCCAGGTTGGTTACCATTTGAAGAAACTCTAGGGTTATCCTATCTTTTATGTTGAAACGGTAGACTTAATGTTCGTGCTGGCCACATGGCACACGAAAGTACTTTAAAATTTGAAAGTAAGGGGTTGAATTGATGCGAGGAGAGATGAGCACACAATTCCGAAGATTTTTAGTGAAAGAATTCCTTATACGCTAGGTATGCAGACCCACAAAACTTTTCTTTTTTTGGAGACACCTCATGAAGGTATGTTTTTTATGATGATCACACAAATTAAACCTTGCACACTAGGTGTATCTAGGTGCATGAGATAATTTTACATCAATGAATGATGTGTTGGTTAGGTTGAGGCGTCACATCAAAACAATTCCTCATCATTCAAGGAAAAAGAAAACTTCCTATTCTATGATGGTGAATCTTCTTATCCCATAATTTTAGTCGAATTCCTTAATATGATTTTGAAACTTATTTAATCATCACAAAATCATAGATACGCACATACACATGAATCTCAAATATAATGAAACAGACTTGTGGACGATTGTAAATTCACAAGGGGCACATCAAAATTTTATGTAATAAAACATTCACACACACACACACACACACACACACACACACACATATATATATATATATATATATATATATATATATATATATATATATATATATATATATATATATATATATATATATATGTATGTGTGTGTGTATATATAACTGATCGTCAACTTTTACACGTTTGATTTTGCATTCCATATTCACTATTCGCAAACATTTCAATAATATCTCTCCTAGAATGAGGTCATCTCTATTATTTTTTCATGTACCTCTACCATGTCTTTCCCTCCATAAATTCAGTAGAGAGCAAAGTTATCTAGATCATTTCCGCTTTTAATTCTTCCTAAATGTTTACTCCACAATTTGAATAGCCCACTTTGTCAATGTCACTTAATCATACGTATATAACATGCACATTATCCCATGTAGATAAAGTATATCATGTATCACACAGAAAAATACGTAATATGGATTTAATGCTCAAAATATGTCTCTCAAACATAGAAACATGGACACATGCACATAGGCACACTTCATATTTACACATTTCATATGCTTTCCACTCTCTTTCTCCCTAATTACACAACACTCTATCCATTATGCAAAGAGAATTTCCCCGAATGTTATCATTCCATTTCATTGGCTTCCTATTCAACTTGGAAAATATATTTTTTTACTTTATGTCATTCTCATCATTATCTTGTATGTCATCATCAATCCATTTCATTTTATAAATGTTTGTGTGTGTGTGTGTGTGTGTCCTTTTTTACTTTCTGTTCTCTTCATTATCTGTCTTTCCACAAATGCATGCACTAGTAATAAGAAAGATTCTCTCAGACATGTATTAATTAGTTCACAGTGGTAAAGGAAATGACCATTGAGTGACAGCCAGGTGGATCATGTCCAATTTTCATTCTATCAGGGCATTGCACGCAGGGTGATTTTTAGGCATCCTAGCATAAAGGTCAAAGCATTGAAGGTCGAATGGAAGTAGAAAATCTCATAGTAGAAGAGTTGTATGTATCAATGCTTTCATATACAATAGATTTTACATATGTATACAATCAATGAAATGTTTGGCTAATATCCTAATACATCACTATCGTTCATGAAGGAATCAATGAGAAAATATAGATACAAATAAAATGTCACTATTAACGTGATGTCAGATATACAGCCCCAATAATTACAAAGAATCCTCTCCTCGAAAGCAATCCTCAGTATCTTGAAAGTGGCAAATAGGTCGTCCAATGCAATGCACGAGTTCAATTTTGATGATGAGAGGAAATCACATTAATTATCAGATTTTATCACTTCGTTAGGTTCTTCAAAACATTTCAGATATCTTGGTTCTTTGCATCACTTCAAAATATGTCATGTATCTTCAATCTTTCTGTCAACTCATTAAGTTTGAAGAAATCATAAGGAAAAACACTTCATTAGTATATTCACTTAACTCAATTATAACATACTCCTAAAAATATATTTTTTTCAATTCTTTTTTATATATTTTTTATTTATATCAACGATTTCTTTTCTTTTTGTTAAATAACCTTCATTTTTACTTTTGTTAGTAAATTAGTTTTCTTTCTATATATCAATAGCTTCTTTTTATATAGTTCTTTCTTCTTATATCTTTTTTTCTTTTGTAGTATTTTCTTCTTCATCTTTTTTTATCTTTGTTCTCTTTGAATACAACATATGAGGGGTATATTGGCCTTCATAGTGGGGCAAATACACGGGAATACTTTTGCCCTACATCGGTATAGGTATCAGTATGCATGCCAATACCAAAGTGTCGATATACGTGCCAGCATAGGCGCTTCTATAAGTGTCAGTAACTTATGCATAACATTGGTATATGTGTTGGTATAGATATCATTATAGATGTTGATACGTTCTTGGGAAAAATCATCGCTATAGGTGTCGATACGTTATATGACATACCAATGTTCATCCTCTCACCCATACCGATCACCACATCTACAATTTCTTTTTGGGTAGAGTGTGTTGTCTCTTGCTGCAGTAACATTACTATGTTGTTGTGTAGCAAAACACAATACACTCGACCCAAAGAAATTGAGTACATGTTACATGTACTCTACTGGTTGCCGATTTAGGGTTTACATGATCGGCAACCAAAACATGATTTTATAATGCAAAACACATGAACATAAAAGACATGATCTGAATGAATGGTGAACCATGTACAAAAGAGATATTCCATAAACGAACCATATACAAAAGAGATATATATTCCATAAATGAACCACGCACAAAAGTGTAGCAAACCACTGTCATATATGAGCCAAATACAAAATGTGGCAAACCACTAGCATGTAGGAATCAAATACAAAATTGTGGTGTGCCACTGTTGTATATGAGCCAAATACAAAATTTTGGCACATCACTACCATACACATGCTCGAAGGGATCAAACCATCTATATGTGCAATCCTATAAGAAAGCATATCCATAAAAGGAGACAAATTGACATGATTTTTATAAACAACCACTAAAACATATGAGGGGCATACCGACGTTGCATATACCAACAGTCACAGTCGGTGTCGGTATGGGCCTCCAAAAATGTCACTTAGAGATACCGACGATCAAGTGACCGTCGGTATGACCATTTTAAACGGATCATCGGTATGGCCCGCACCCGTCGGTATGTGCGTCGGTATAGGCGTCGGTATGAGCATCGGTATAAGCATCCGTAATTTACTGGGAACTACCGAGGCCTATACCGACGCCCATACCGGCGGCGAGTTTTAAACATACCGCGAACCCGAGAGCAAAACTTCACATTTTTGCGCGTTTTTAAATGTTGTTGGTCTTCTGTCAAACTTGCACGCGTGAACCAAATTGTGACCTGCATTGTCTTGTGCACACACACACACACACAGATCTCTCTCTCTACACACATACACACTCTCTCTCAGCTTAGATCTCACATCTTGGTAAGTGCTGCGCGTACTGTTAGCATTTGTGTTTCTCTTTGCTTTAGGTTTTATAATTTCTCTTTTCTTCGATTTTGCAGAAGTTCTTTGGTGTCGATTGTTTGGAATTGGACGATAGACGACATACATTACGCTTTGACGACAACGATCCAAAAGAGGGGCATACTTGTAAGTGATTGTTTTATTCTCTATTGATAGAGAGAGAAGGAGAGAGAGAAAGAGAGAGAGAGAGAGAGAGAGAGAGAGAGAGAGAGAGAGAGAGAGAGTGAGAGATAAAGAATAATGAGAGAAAGGAAGATAGAGATAGGAAAATAGAGCATACATACACACACATACACACACATTTACACACATACATGCACACACATGCATACATATACACACATACATGTACACACATGCATACATACACACGTACATGTACACACATGCATGCTTACATACACACACCTATACACAAAAGCATGCTTACATACACACACACATATACACACATGCATGCATACACACACATATAAATTTACACACATGCATACATACACACACATGCATACACACATACATACACACACATATATACACATATGCATACATACACATACACACACACATATACACACATACATACACACACACATATATACACACATATACATACATGCATGCATACGTACACACACATATACACACATGCATGCATACACACATATACACATATACACACATGCATACATACACACATGCATACACACATACATACACACACATATATAGACATATGCATACATACACATACACACACACATATACACACATACATATATACACACATATACATTCACACACACACATATACACACATGCATGTATACATACACACATATACACACATGCATGTATACATACACACACATACACATACACACACATGTATACACATGCATACACATACACACACATGCATGCATACATACACACGTACACACACATGCACACACATGCATGCCTACATACACACACATACACATGCATACATACACACGCACACATTTACACATGCATACATACACACACATATATACACACATGCATACATACACACATATAATCCTATTTTTATTTTGAAGTTTTTTTTTTACATCAAATATATAAAAATAGGATTAGGGTTTTTACGCTATGTACACATACATACACATATAATATATATATATATATATATATATATATATATATATATATATATATATATATATATATATGTATATACACATGTATATAGAAATATACATATTTTAGGTCTAGATAGTTAAGATTAGGGTTTTAGGGTTTAGGCATACATATCACTCAATTATATTTATATTAAGAAAGAATATAGAGAAAAATAAGAAAAAAAATCTAAATATATAAATAAATATATATATATAATATGATTAGGGTTTTAGGATTAGGAGTTTAGATTTTGATAGGGTTTAAGTATTTAGGTTTTTGTATTTCAAATTTAAGTCTAAGTCTTTTTTATTAGGGTTTTAGGGTTTTAATAAGTACATAACATATATACACAAACACACATATACATATAATACATACATACATGTAGATACACACGCATACAAAAATATACATATTTTAGATTTAAATCTTTAACATTAGGGTTTTAGGGTTTTAACACCTACATAATATATATGCACAGATACACATGCACATATAATACATATATACATGTATATACACATGTATACAGAAATATACATATTTTAGGTCTAGATCTTTAAGATTAGGGTTTTAGGGTTTAGACATACATATAACTCAATTATATTTATATTAAGGAAAAATATAGAGAAAAATAAGAAAAAAAATATGAATATATAAATAAATATATATATAAAATATGATTAGGGTTTTAGGATTAGGGGTTTAGATTTTTATTGGTGGTTAAGTATTTAGGTTTTAGTATTTCAGATTTGAGTCTAAATCTTTAAAATTAGGGTTTAAGGGTTTTAACACCTACATAACATATATGCACGCATACACATACACATATAATACATATATACATGTAGATACACATGCATACAACAATATACATATTTTAGATCTAGAATTTTAAGATTAGGGTTTTAATTAAATATATATAATTAAATATATAAATTAAATATATAAAAATAGGATTACGTAAGAAAAAAATCTGAATATATAAACAGATATATATATAAAATAAGATAATTATATACATAAATAAATGTAAAAAGAACTAGTGTTTTAAATAATTTAATTAAATATATATATTTAAATATATAAAATTAAATATATAAAAATACGATTACGTAAGGAAAAAATCTGAATATATAGATAAATATATATATAAAATAAGATAATTATATACATGAATAAATATAAAAAGAACTAGTGTTTTAAATAATTTAATTAAATATATAAAATTAAATATATAAAAATACGATTAGGTAATGAAAAAATCTGAATATATAAATAAATATATATATAAAATAGGATAATTATATAGATAAATAAATATAAAAAGAACTAGTGTTTTAAAAAATTTAATTAAATATTTATAATTAAATATATAAAAATAGGATTAAGTAAGGAAAAAATCTGAATATATAAATAATATATATATATATATATATATATATATATATATATATATATATATATATATATATATATATATATATATATATATATATATATATATATATATATATATATATATATATATATATATATAAGGTGGGATAACAATATAGATAATAAAATATGATAAGAACTAGTATTTTAAATAAATAAATGAAATATATATGATTAAATATATAAGAATAGGTTTAAATTTAATCATTTTAAATAGAGTGAATATATATACAATACACAAACACACATACTTATACACCTATCTATATGCACATATATATATATATATACACACATATATATACATATACACATATATATACACATGCATATATATATATATATATATATATATATATATATATATATATATATATATATATATATATATATATATATATATATATATATATATATATATATATATATATATGTTAGGTCTAGGTCATTTGGATTAGGGTTTTACGGTTTTAACACCCACATAACATATATACACACATACACATACACATATAATACATATATACATGTATATACACATGTGTATAGAAATATACATATTTTAGGACTAGATCTTTAAAATTAGGGTTTTAGGGTTTAGGCATACATATAACTCAATTAAGAGGAAAAGAATCTGAATAAATAAATATATATATATAATAGGATCAATCAAGAAAAAATCCGAATATATAGATAAAATAGGATAACTATATAGATTAGGGTTTTAAGTTTTTTTAGGTATTTAAGTATTTAGGTTTAGTATTTTAGATTTAAGTCTTTGAGAGTTAGATTTTTAGGTTTAATAAAAAAGCAAATGTTCTAAAATGTTCATATTGTAGCAGATGGCTTCTTTGGATCCTCAAGAGAGAATGGCATGTCCTTGCACACAGTGCAAGTATCAAATTTATCGGAAACGACGGATTCGATTGGATAGGAGTCGACTGGAAAACCTACGTTATCATTCGCATGGTCCCCCAGGTGAGCAGATGGACCCAAATGACATTGCACCGGTAACCTCTCATGGATAAAAGAGAGGAAAAAAGGACTTAGACGTACAAGCAAGCACTAATAATATCACACAGAATGAACATATGGAAGAGATGCTTGAAGCATTTTATGAGATGGACGAAGATCATGATGCTGAAGAAGGTATCGAGACGGACACAACAGAAATTTCACGATCAAAAGTTGATGAAGAATATGAAAACATGCGAAGATTAGCTCGTTTACCACTTTACAATGGAGCAAAGATATCTGTACTATGTGCTTCACTCGTGATGCTCAATCTGCAATCCATTTATGGATGGTCAGATAGTAGTGTCACTGAATTGTTTAGGTAAGTGGAGAACAAATTGGCTTTCATTGTTGTATCACAATAACTTCATTTACTAATATCATTTTAATTGCTTATTGCAGGCTTCTTAAAGATCAATTTTTGCTAGAGGGCAATGACATGCCTCCAACACGTGGAGATGCGAAAAAACTTTTACAGTCCATAGAAATGGATTATACTAAAATTCATGCTTGTCCGAATGATTACATTCTCTTTCGGAATGAGTATGAGCATCTCCACGTATGTCCAAAGAATGAAGCAAATAGATTTAGAGAAGACGTTGTAGGCAAAGCAATCCCCGCAAAGGTTCTTCTCCACTTTCCTATCATTCCACGAATTAAGAACATGTTTAGATGCAAATCTATAGCTGAGTTAATGTCATGGCATACAAAGAGCAGGTCTACAGATAATGTAATGCGAGTGCCAGCTGACTCTGATGCTTGGAAGCACATAGATAGTAAGTGGCCAGAGTTTGCTAGTGAGCCTCGATCCATACGTCTAGGCCTAGCTATGGACGGAGTGAATCCATTTGGATTACACAGTCCTTCATGGAGCACATGGCCCGTATGTTTGGTCAATTATAATATCCCACCATGGTTGGCCAGAAAGAAAGGTCATTTATTATTAGCTCTTATTGTACGAGGTAAGTATAAGGTTAAAAACATGGATGTATATCTTGCACCACTTCTGGAAGAACTACGCATTTTATGGGATGGGATTATTGTGCGGGACATGTCTTAACCTATAAGAAGATGAGACGTGCGAGTGCAAGGCATACTTATGTGGACAATGCATGATTGGCCTTGTTATGGTGAATGTTCAGGTTTATCGATTTTGGGTTACCATGCTTGTCCTTTATACGGACCACGACTCGAAGCACGCTATTCCAAAGCACTACGTAAAACTATCTATGAAGGAAATCATAGATATTTGCCTGATGGACATGTTTTATGTGAAGGACAAATTGGTCGACAAGCGCAACACCAAATGAAAGCTAGCGATTGGAAACAACAGTGGGATTCACAAAATCCAGTTGCTAGCATGAAACGGTTGTCCATATTTAATGAACTCCCTTATTGGAGTGAATTGGTGATCAATCATTTGGTAGACCCGATGCATATTTTTAAGAATGTGGGAGAGATTCTTTGGAAAACTTTGATCGAAAAGAAAGAAAGCAAAGCACAAAGGGAGGACTTAGAAGAGCGAGGTCATATGCGAGAGTTGTGGGCAATTACTAAGCCCAACAGATTAGTATCGTTACCAAGAGCTCCTTGAGTGCTTCGCAGGATGGAAGAGCAATAAGTGAAGAAATCAATTTCAGAGTTTCGTACACCTACTGGATGCATGAGGTGTCTAAAGACTGCTTTCATACGAAACGACGATCTTGCAGGACTCAAGTCTCATGATTGGCACAAGTTTTTACAGTTTTTGCTCCCTGTAGCCCTAAAAGATTGTCTTTCAGAAGATGTATGAAAAACCATTTATAAAATTAGTTCTTTAGTACGGTGGATATCTTCTAAAGAGATAAATAGAGATAGCATAGAGAGTGGGAAACTCAATGCTATCGAGGCTGTTTGTATGGTAGAGAAATACTTTCCCACAAGTATTCTCACTATTCAATATTATTTACTGGTTCATGTGGTAGATGAAGTTGCAATAGCACGAACTGTCCATAGTCGATGGATGTTCTTCTTAGAGCACTTTATGAAGACATTAAAAGGGTTTGTTCGACAGAGAGCACGTCCAGAGGGTAGCATGGCAGAGGGATGGCTTGTACAACAATCTCTCGTATTCATAACTGTGTTTCCCGAAATGCCTCGCTTATGGAGCGATGATGAAGATGTTCGTCTCGTAGGCGATGAACCACAAGGTAAAGGATTGCAAAGAAAAATGGATGCAGCTTTCAGAGAGAAAGCAATGAAGTTTTGCATAGTTAACTCTGAGCCTATGCAAAAGCGGTTAGAAAGGTTTGAACTTGCCAAGGAAACTAATGCAAAGGAAAGAGCTCAGTTTCAAAGAAATCGTTCCACTCGACTTTTGCCTCTTCCAAAAAATCTTCGACCTCTCCCACGTTTTCCAACGAGCAAATGGCTAGATACAGCGGTTTCACAAGCAAAGGCAGCACGTGAAGATATCTCTGAAGAAGAAGAAGAACTCGCAAAAGGATGTGATTGGGAGTATATTAAATACGATGCACTATGGTCTCATGGGCGACACTTTCAAATCACACGAATCGATCAAAATAGGTCTACTTTTGATAGTGGAGTGACGGTGAAGTTTTTGTAAAAAAGTAGAGCGAGTGCAAGAGATGATAATGCTCTAGAAGGCCAGTTAGATTATTGTGGTGTGATTCAAGACATCTTGAAACTATCTTTCAGAAAGTTTGATTACTTTGTTTTTGATGTGAAATGGTTCAAAGTAATCACCTCTGGAACAAACGCAACACTGAGACGGGATAGGAGCGGTTTGCTTCAAATCGACTCCACAAGATTATGGACAGATGAAAGGGATACATTTATACTTCCCAAACACTGTGAGCAAGTTGTTTTTATACAAGATTCAAAAGACCCAGAGTGGCTATTTGTTTTATAAGTCGCTCCATGTAGTAGAGAAATTTTTAAAAATATAGATGTAGAAGAGAGTCCATCTCTAGTGGACTCAGAGATTCATTCGATAGTCGAGGAGGAAGAGATCATTGTTCGAGAAGAAGAGGTCATTCTTCGAGAAGACGAAGCAATAGACAATGATCAAGAGGAAACCAGCATAGCAAGCGATTTAGATGCCATCCATATAGAGATAGATATTCTTGGTGCATCGGATCTTCAAGACGATGCTAGAATAGAGGACTTTTGAATAAAACACTTGTACGTACTAATTTATTTTTTTTTTAATTTATTCTCTATATTACTTTTCTTATCGCATGCTAATTATTTGAGTTCTTTTATTACAGAGCACGATGGGAGACAGTGCTCGAGTCACTCCACATTCCATGACAGAGGAGCAGTTTTTGGAGTTCATCTCTTAGGTTCCTCCTACGTATATGGCTGCTGCATCACAGTATTGGATCACTCAAGGTAGCACTCCTCCCGGCCTCACTCTTGGCGGCCTTACTCCTGTCGGCCTCACTCCTTCTCACTCCCGCCAGTGTCACTCCTGCCACTGTCACTCCTGCGGGTGGTGCTACTCCCGTAGGAGGTATATCTCCTAGCTTTGTGAATCCACCACGACCATCTTTGCAGCCATCTCCTACTGGGTCTACTATTAGACATGTGCGTTCGACACCTAAGTGCGATACAGGTTCTGGCCCGTCTCATAGATCGAGGTCACGCTCTGGAGCAGGAGGTTCTAGGAGTGGATCTACAGGTAGGTCTAGAGGCAGAGGAGGCGGTTGTTGTGGAGGCAGTGCGATGGACGTTGTGTCGTCTGCTTCTACTCCTAGGACGAGTACCTCAGATGTAGGTATGCCACATAGTACAGCACGTGGAACACCACGTACACCTTGGGGTGCTCATGACCATGATTACTCCAAGGTGTATAGTATCTGAGATGGAGCTCTGGTGATGGATGCGCCTGGCAAAGCAATGCGTGCATGCATACGACAGCTTTGCTCCATCTAGTTTGGACACTCCATCATGCTGAAATGGAGTGAACAAGATAAAGATCCGACCAGCCGATGGAGAGTCTATTGTCAGTTCAGAGTGGATTCTGCACACCGCATGTGAGGTCATGTCCCATCGATGATTCGAGGCACGTGATGCATTCAGAGAAGGCTTACCAAAGCCTATATGGTTAGATGCTGAGGAGTGGGAGATGATTCATGACGAGCAGAAGAAGACTCTTGATCGATATTGCTAGCAGCGAAATGTCGCAGCCACACATTTAGATACGATTGGACGGCACATTTGGGCAGCGGCGGATATGACACGATGCGTCATGAGTTTGTAAGTACCATTTCATTTATTGAATTTATTTGTGTTAAATTTCTCATGTATGTTTCTCTAATCTTTTTATATTTGTTTCAGGAGCTGGCAATGGGTCGTCCTCCAACACGAACGGAGGAGTCTTATGGATATAGTCATGGGTTGACTGCACTATTACAGGACTTGGAGGGATGCGGTGCGGTAGTTTCATGGGAGCATTTGCAATGAGGTAATAAATTTATAAACTTGGTTTTTACTTGTTGTTTGTAATTTTCATGTGAATTTATCTCATTCCATTAATGTTCTTTGTTGCAGGACTGTTGATATGGAACGTTCTTTGCATGTGTATGGCAGTGGAAGAACAATATTTTGTATTTGATTTTCATATGGCAATACATTACTTTGCCACATTTTGTAAAAGCGTCATATATGATAGTGGTTTGCCACACTCTTGTACATGCTTCATTATTGAAATATATAACTTCTTTTCTACATGGTTCATAGTTCATTCTGACTATCTCTTTTGTGTCCAATAATACTCTGTTTCATGAAATCATATTTCGGTTGTCATTAGAGTACACATCACATGTACTCAATTTTCTTAGGGCAGAGTGTATTGTCTTTTGTTAAGCAACATCATGGTAATGTTGCTGTAGTAAAAGACAAAACACTTTGCACAAAAAAAATTTACAGGTATGGTCGTCAGTATACGCGACGGTACTCCCAGTAGTGTCATCGGAATAACCATCGGTACACCCAGCAGGCGACGGTATACGCAACGGTATGTCCAGTAGAGGCCTCGGTATGCACGCCGGTATGGGCGTCGGTATTACCAATGCATATACCGGCACATATACCGACGCTTATACCGATGCATATACCGACGCTTTGGTACTGACGTGCAAACCGATCTTTACACCGACATCGCGGCAAATTAAGCCGCGTTCATTTTCCTCGGTAAGAACCTCGGTTTGGCATTCACTTTCCTTGGTAAAAACCTCGATAAAGAACACCAAACCAAGTTTATTAGCTGACCTCATCATAGATGCTCCCATGAAAGGATTGCATCACATCCCTCCAAGTCCCCCAATTGTGAAACTAATCCATGATGAAATCTATAAACCTCCTCTAGTCGTGTTGAAGGATGACGCACTACCAAAACTCTTGCAGCAAATGTGCAAAATGTTAGATGAACATACACGATGTGCTTAAAACAAGTGCGAGGCCTAGACTGGGGTACAATCTAACTCCTAATTATTTGAGGAAATTTAGAGAATGGAACAACATAGGAAAGGGGGTTATCTTCATCTTATCTTAGCATATTAGCAAAGAAATAATAGGGAATATTCATAATGTAGCCACTTGAATAAAAGATAAGGTAAAAAAGGACTCAAATGGTAGCATTGATAGTTACAAAGCTTGGCTTGTAGCTAAAGGCTTTCTAAAACATATGGAGCAGATTATGGAGATACCTTTAGCCCTATGGACAAGATGAAGATGATCAAAATAATCATTGCAATTTGAGATACCAAGCATTGAAATATGTACCAACTTCATGTGAAGATTGCTTTTCTGAATGGTGAGATAGAGAAGGTAGTATACATGGACCAAACATTAGGTTTTGAAGATAAAATTAGAGATGATTATGGTTGGCGTTTAAAGAAGTCACTATATGCTCTCAAGAAAGCCCAAAGGGCATGGAATCAAAGATTTATAGACTACTAGATTAGTTTAGGATACAAACAAAGCAAAGATGATCCATCATTATTCTACAAAAGAGAACTTGAAGCATCTCTCTACTTATGCGTGGATGTAGATTACTTCATTATTACAAGTGATCAAAAAGAAGACATCAAGGAAATCAAGGATAGGCTTGGGAAGGAGTTCATGTTTTTAGACCTTCAATATCTAAGATATTTCTTAGGCGTTGAAGTCATGCATAAGGATAATGGTATCTAGCTCATGTAGAGAAAATACATCGTAGATGTGTTGAAGACGTATGGAATTATAAGGTTCAAACCATTGAGAAACCCAATGGAAGTGAATAAAAAGTGGTGGCAATGGAGGGTAAACAATTTCATGATGCTCTCTTATGTAGGTCAATAGTGGGATCTTTCAATTATGCAACTATCACAAGGCCTGACCTAGCATATGCAATTGTTGAGCTATCTCAATTTATGCACACAACTAGGGTTCCTCATTTACTTTTAGAGAAAAGAGTACTCAAATATCTCAAGGGTACTTTGAAAATTTTGCATCATGGCTATGATGATATTGCAATCCAGGATATCGTCATCTTTTCCACCGATTATTTTGTCCTACCCGACTTCCTCTCTTCTCCCTTACAAGAAAGCATACTTGGTCGCGGGGTTAAGGTATCATCTTTGAGAGTCGTCTGTGTATACTCTGTCAAGCGGAAAAATTGGTGTAAAAGCCACTAAGAGAGTCGTCTGTGTATAAGTACAGATAGACATTCCTTCTCGCATAGCTCTTAAATTCAAACGAGAGACTGCAACTCATGCGTGCACATTTCAGTCTCCATTAATATTCTTTGTTTAATATTGGAATTTGGAGGCGCAGTTCTTTACAAAGGTTTTTTCGTTTTTGTTTTTCGTTTTCGAACATACAATGAATTAAGAGACACACACTCGACCTCGTAAGTCTTTGTAGCGTGCGCAGAGATTTGGAGGCATCGATGTCCAACAATTTGTATTCATACTTGTAAAACTTTGTAAGACGATAAAAGCGTTCTTTGGTTTCCTGTGTGCGGAGACAAACGAATCTTGATTCCCATGCCTATTACTTTTGAAATATTTTGTCGGAAAGCGTACATATAAAATGGGTTGAACAACAGTGTCGCCGTCTATCTCTGTCTGCCATGAATGTCTCTTTCCAGCAAATAATTTGATTATGTAAGAAGCTCTTTTTGTAAAGCTATTCCTGCATCAAATCACTGTGGAATCGGCGATTCTACCATACGTCGAAAGACATCTTGAAAGCAATGCTTCCACTCGCTCAGAAGTCAGACCACTTCTTGGAGAAAAAATTATCTACGCAGCATTCAATCTGTCATAATTCATACGCGTAAGCCATTGATCCCCTGATTGGTTCACCGATGAAGTCTACAAGCTACAGCCCGCGGCCGATTGCTGTGTACAGGAAATTACTTTTGATCATACCTGCATATTTATGCGATCTTTGAAGGCTATGTCTAATCGTTTCCGTAATAGCACGCAAATGATTTGAAAATCATCAAAAGTGCATAAGTTGAGCAGAATCTAACGGTTCATTTAGATTATTTTCTGTTCAAGTCGAACATTAGATTGTCTGTGATACATTAAAATCGTATTTGCTATATTTCTTCCACGGAAATATCTGGGTAGTAATTCCCACAAAGCTTGAGAAGCCTTATCAAAAGGATATACCAGTAGTTGGAAAAGCTGAAGGATATCTACAAAGCATCGCTAGAAAATAAATCGAAGAATCTTATCCAAAGAATATGCAATTGCTTGGTCAAGATGAAGGATATCTACACAGGAAGCATCGCTAGAAAATAAATCGGAGAATCTTATCCAAAGAATATGCAATTGCTTGGTCAAGATGAAGGATATCTACACAGGAAGCATCCTTATAAAGTAAATGGAAGATTTCGATGCCGCTCCAGAAGTTGATGTTGCTACTTTATCACATTACAGAGGGAGTGTCAAGAAACTCGATGTTACAAGACATTTTGCTGCTACTAATGATGAGCTTTTTCCGAATCACAAAACGCTATCATTAATGAGTTGCCCTATTCTAATCGCGTAAACAAACTACTATCAATGAGGAAGAGTCAAACTCGAATAGGCAAGGATCAAGCATGCAATGCAATATGATCAAGAAGGATGAACCCCTTTATTTACAAAACATCAAACAGCTAGTTTAGAAAATAGTTTTGTAATATGCATATAGTTTAGATCTATCAAATAAAAGAAACACAGACATGCCCCATTAAGTGTAAGTGTCTGTGTTGAAATTTGAGGTGATGTACATGTCCTAAATGCATGCACATTAATGAGATGCATGGTGATATATATGAAAACATGTTAGATATATCCCAAGTAGGTCACGATTCCGTGTGTATTTGAAGTAGAGAGAGGAAAATTCCTTGTAGTCATTGCTTCCCCTATATGTCACCTTCCGTAGATGAATAACCCCTCCATGGGTTTTCCACCCTCGACCCAAACATATCAAAACTAAAAGTTTAAGTACCTTCTAAGAGAAAGAAATATTAACTCCATTCCATTCCTCTTGGTTTTTTATTTGTAATGATTTGGTTTTAGTCCCAAAATTGCAACCTCATGGCTGTCTTTTTACGTACACAATTATGAACTATATATGTCGTATATACACATCCATACAATGCACATACACACATATTTACAACACAAACATCTATAATATACACACATACGAATGCACATGCTTGTAAAACACACAATGACTCTTGATATATTTAGGTAGTGATGTGTGTGATCACACTAGGACCACCGGTGCACTTTTTTCCCTCTTCACGAGGTTTTTTTCCCTCGACGCACTTTTTAAATATTTTTTTTGAAAAGCATACATATAAAATGGGCTCAACAACAGTGTCGCCGTCTATCTCTGTTTGCCATGAATGTCTCTTTCCAGCAAATAACTTGATTAGCTAAGAAGCTCCATTTTGTAAAGTTATTCGTGCATCAAATCATTGTGGAATCCGTTTTATGCCTTGAGTCTTTGGGAGGAAGTCTTGAGTTCAAGTGTTTGCAGGACATATCTATGAGTTCCTCAAAGATGGGTGCCTCTACCTTACGAGGTCGGGTGTGTGAGTGTGTTTCCCATTCATTGTACTGTTAAAAAAAAAAATCATTGTGAAATCGGCACTTTGACGAAACATCAAAGGACATCTTGAAAGCAATGCTTCCACTCACTTGAAAGTGAGACCATAGTTTGGAGAAAAATTTATCTACATAGCATTCAATTTATCATAATTCATGCGCATAACCCATTGATCCCCTCATGGGTTCACCGATGAAGTGGGCGCATGCTGGACTACAAGCTACAACCTACGTGGCCTCGATTGTTCTGAACAAACGAAGTTCATTTGAGCATACCTCCATATCTATGTGATCTTTGAAGGCTATGTCTAATCATATCTATAATAGCATGCAGATGAATCCATAATCATCAAAATCGCATAATGGGATAAGAATCTCACCATTCACTTAGAATGTCTTTTATTTGAGTTGAACATTAGATTGCGTGTGATACATGAAAATCGTATTTCTTCTATTTCTTCCATGGAAATATCAGCGTAGTGATTCCCACAAAGTTTGAGCAGCCTTTTCAAAAGGATAGGCCATTTCTTGGACAAGATGAAGCATATCTACATAGAAAGCATCCCTAGATAATAAATGGGAGAATGTTATCCAAAGAATATGCAATTGATTGGTCAAGATGAAGGATATCTACTCAAAAAACATCCTTATAAAGTAAATGAGAGAGTGCAGTCTAATTTCAAGAGTTGATGTTGCAGCTTTATCACATTAGAGAGGGAGTATAAATAAACCCAATGTTACAAGGCACTTCACTCTCCCAATAACAAAAGTTCTCCTATGAATGAGAAAGAATCAAACTCGAATAGGCAAGGCTTATGAATTCAATGCAATATTGTCAAGATGGGTAAAACCCTTTATTTACAAAGCACTAAACAATTAGTTTAGAAAACAGTTTGCATTATGCATCTAGTTTAGATCTATCAAATAAAACAAACACATGCCCAAATACACACATCCATTGTTAGTTGTATGTGTGTGTGTTGAAATTTGAGGTGATGTACATGTCTCAAATGCATGAACATTAAGGAGATGCATGGTTATATATATAGAAACAAGTTAGACATAGGCCAAGTAGGTTATCAATCAATGTGTATTTGAAGTAGAGAGACAAAAATTCCTTGAAGTCATTGCTTCCCCTTTATGTTTCCTTCCATTGATCAACATGCACTCCATGGAATTTCCACCCTAGACCCCAAACATACCAAAACCAAAACATTAAGTTTCTTCTAGGAGGTAGAATTATAAAGTCAATTCCATTCTTATTCTGTTATTTTTTGTAATGATTTAGTTCTAGTCCCAAAATAGCAAACTCATTGCTAGTTTTTTTATGTACACAATCTATGAAATATCTATGTCGTATACATACATCCATAGAATGTACATACACACATATTTATGGCACAAACATTGTTAATATACACACATATGAATGCATATGCTCCTAAACCACACAATACGAATAGGAACGACAAACACATAGACTGATATATACAATCACAATAAAAGATAAATAGTACACATTTAAACTCAAATATATAAACAACACATTATAAATATGTGAATAGGAACAATTATACACACACACACACACATATATATATATATATATATATATATATATATATATATATATATATATATATATATTTATTTATTTATATACACACACATACATATAGTCATATAGACGTATAGACATATAGGCATGCTTGTATTCACTTTTTGCATAAACAAATCCATCACACATAGACATAGTTTGAGAAAGAAGCACATGCATACCCATACATGCTTGAAAACATATATATAGTACATACATACAAAAACACATACATAGTTTCACATACACATATCAATTTAGATACATGGACGTGTATAAAAACTTGTGGACATGTAGAAACACTTATACATGCACAATACTTTACAAAGAATCAAAGTTGTAAACATGTACACACACATACAAATAAATACACAAAAGCACATACATGCAACACATATGTAGACATACACACGCACGCACACACATGAATACATTTACTCATAGAAACATCCACTAAAAAACTATAATACACACTATGTTCAAGAGATGCACAGGCACACATTGATACACAATGCTTCTCACACATATATGATGTACACGCACACACATAAGATGATTAATTTCTAGAATACACACTTAGCATCATTTACGTACCAAATAGAATCACATGCCTAATTACAATCATAACATAATGACCAGATCCATGTTTATGCGCGAAACATCACAAGGACTAAGTTAATGTGTTATTAGAAGTCCTCTAGAATCACCATTAGCTTAGAAACACTTCAAAGTCTGAACAAACTTTCAATTAATGCAATAAATGTGATCACTTACATTCTCAAAACATGCATCTTTTTCCACCAGAAGTTGAACTTTACTTTTTCCTTTAATTTGTCACACAACCCTCAAAATTCTTATGCACAATGACTAAGAGAACTTGTCTTGTAGAGTAGGTGAATGATTTCAAACATTATTTTCAAGCTTTACCTCACAAATTACTTCATTAATCTTTAGAAGTTGAACCATGTCTAAAAATATCTTCTCTTTTTAATAACAATCGTCCTTCTGCTACGGTCGGCAGCTCTACCTACGTATGGCACCACAAAGATATACTGTTCTCCTCCCAGCCACGTCCGAGCGTCTTCTAGTCTCTCATAATGAGACTCCCTCTTGAGTTCTCTCTTTGATTCCTCATAAGAGATAATAATATCTTGGTTCTTCTGCCATATAATATAAACCCAAATTGATGCCATGTGGCATGAGTGCCACCTCACCCAAGGAGGGTTGCATCACTATTGTGACATTCCTTCCCCTTAGAAGCATTTTTGTCCTCAAAAATGTAGATGAAAGGTTCGTAATGATAGATGAAAGTGCTTGGACTCTCGTGAACCCCATGTACTCTATGAACATGGACATCTCTGTGTGTTGTTTCTCCATATCCTTCCCGTTAAGAAGCCTCATATGAGATCATCTTAAAGGTGGGAAATTGTCCGAGTGGTGCTTACTATCTCCAATGTTCACTCAACTTTCAAACTATCACCCCCATTGTTAAGATGAGCTAAGTCCATAAGATGTATCCTCCATGGAGCAATAGTATGAAAGCAAGTGTAAAGTGCCAAGCTTATAAGCTTGACCATACCATAATGTAGATAATAAACCATAGAATCTTCTGAAGTATAGAACAAAGTCCCATAAAAAGTGACTTCAAACCCATCTAGGAGTAAATGATAGATTTCCCTTGTACCACTCTAGGTCTTGCTAACCTTGAGTGTAATAACAATTAATAGTTTATCTTAAACTACCATGTGAACTATGCAAATCCATCATCTAGGTTATATATAAGAACTTTTTGGTAGTAAAATGCAATCTCTATGTTTCACCAACCAACCTAGAATTCGCTCCATAACCTCAGAGAGCAGTATCTAAAGATGCTTGTTCTATTTTTGCCTTTCCAAATCCTCCCTTAGTGCATGCTAATTTTCTCTCGAAAAGAGGCATAAATCAAGATTTCTACTTTTATGCAAAAAATTGAATGGGAAGTTTTAGCAAGCTGCTAATCCACGTTTAATATGGATTTTTCTTGGATTTCTCTTCTTTGTGGTAATTCATAAAGCATGCTTTAGGTATGTATGCACTAATCCATAGGAAGCACTAATCCAACAAATAATTTGATTAGCTAAGAAGCTCTTTTTTGTAAAGTTATTCCTCATCAAATCACTATGGAATCGGTCTTATGCCTTGAGTCTTTGGGAGGAAGTCTTGAGTTCAAGTCTTGGCTGGACATATCTATGAGTTCCTCAAAGATGGGTGCCTCTAACTTATGAGGTCGAGTGTATGAGTGTGTTTCCCATTCACTATATTGTCAAAAAAAAATCATTGTGAAATCGGCACTTTTATCAAACATCAAAAGACATCTTGAAAGCATTGCTTCCACTCACTGAGAAGTGAGACCACAGTTTGGAGGAAAATTTATCTACATAGCATTCAATCTATCATAATTCATGCGCATAACCCATTAATCCCCTCATGGGTTCACCGATGAAGTTGGAGCATGCTGCTCTAAAAGCTACAGCCTACGCGGCCTCGATTGTTGTGAACAAACAAAGTTTATTTGATCATACCTCCATATCTATGTGATCTTTGAAGGCTATGTCTAATCATATATGTAATAGCATGGAGATGACTTCATAATCATCAAAATCGCATAATGGGATAAGAATCTCACCGTTCACTTAGAATGTCTTTTATTCGAGTTGAACATTAGATTGCGTGTGATACATGAAAATCGTATTTCTTCTATTTCTTCCAAAAAAATATCAGCGTAGTGATTCCCACAAAGTTTGAGCAGCCTTTTCAAAAGGATATGTCACTGCTTGGACAAGATGAAGCATATGTACAAAGAAAGCATCCCTAGATAATAAATCGGAGAATGTTATCCAAAGAATATGCAATTGCTTGGTCAAGATGAAGGATATCTACACAAAAAGCATCCTTATAAAGTAAATGAGACATTGTAGTCTAATTTCAAGAGTTGATGTTGCAGTTTTATCACATTAGAGAGGGAGTATAAATAAACCCAATGTTACAAGACACTTCACTCTCCCAATAGCAAAAGTTCTCCTATGAATGAGAAAGAATCAAAGTCGAGTAGGTAAGGCTTATGAATGCAATGCAATATGGTCAAGATGGGTAACACCCTTTATTTACAAAGCACTAAAAAATTAGTTTAGAAAATAGTTTTTCATTATGCATCTAGTTTAGATCTATCACATAAAACAAACACATGCCCAAATACACACATCCGTTGTTAATTGTATGTGTGTGTGTGTTGAAATTTGAGGTGATGTACATGTCTCAAATGCATGAAAAATAATGAGATGCATGGTTATATGTATGGAAACAAGTTAGACATAGGCCAAGTAGGTTACCTTTCAATGTGTATTGGAAGTAGAGAGACGAAAATTCCGTGTAGTCATTGCTTCCTCTTTATGTTTCCTTCCATAGATCAATATGCACTCAATGGGTTTTCCACCCTAGACCCCAAACATACCAAACCCAAAACATTAAGTCCCTTCTAGGAGGTAGAATTATAATTTCAATTCCATTCCTATTGGGTTATTATTTGTAATGATTTAGTTCTAGTCCCAAAATAGCAAACTCATTGCTAGGTTTTTTATGTACACAATATATGAAATATCTATGTCTTATATATACATTGATAAAATGTACATACACACATATTTATAGCACAAACATGGGTAATATACACACATATAATGCATATGCTCCTAAAACACACAATAAGAATAGGAACGACAAACAAATATAGACTAATATATATACAATCACATAATTAGAAATGCTCACAATAAAAGATCAATAGTACACATTTATACCGAAATATATTATAAACAACACATTATAAATATGTGAATATGAACAATTATATATATATATATATATATATATATATATATATATATATATATATATATATATATATATATATATATATATATATATATGTATATATACATGTATATTAATTAATGTATTTATATACACACACATACATATAGACATATAGACATATAGACATGCTTGCATTCACCTTTGTATAAACAAATCCATCACACATAGATATAGTTTGACAAAGAAGCACATGCATACCCATACATGCTTGAAAACACATATATAGTACATACATACACAAATACATTGATAGTTCACATACACATCAATTTAGATACATGGACGTCTATAAAAACTTATGGACATTTTGAAACACTTATACATGCACTATACTTTACGAAGAATCAAAGCTGTAAACATGTACACACACATACAACTAAATACACAAAAGCACATAGATGCAACACATATGTACACATACACACACACGCACATACATGAATACATTTACTCATAGAAATATCCACTAAAAAATATAATACACACTACATTCAAGAGATGCACATGCACACATTGATACACAATGCTTCTCACACATATATGATGTACACACACACACATAAGAAGATTAATATCTAGAATACACACTTAGCATAATTTACATACCAAATACAATCACATGCCTAATTACAATCATAACATATTGAACAGATCCATGTTGATGTGCTAAACATCACAAGAACTAAGTTAATGTGATATAAGAAGCCCTCTACAATCAATATTAGCTCAGAAACACTTTAAACTTTTAACAAACTTTCAATCTATGCAATAAATGTGATCACTTACACTCTCAAAACATGCATATTTTTCAATCAGAAGTTGAACTTTACTTTTTCCTCTAATTTTTCACAAATCCCCAAAATCCTTATGCACAATGACTAAAAGAACTTGTCTTGTACAGTAGGTGAATGATTTCAAACAGTAATTTCAAGTTTTACCTCATAAATCACTTCATTATTCTTCAAAAGTTGAACCATGTCTAAAAATATCTTCTCTTTTTATAATCACAATCCTCCTTCTGCTACGGCCAGTAGCACTGCCTACGAATGGCACCATAGAGATATACTCTTCTCCTCCTAGCCACACCCGACCGTCTTCTAGTCTCTCATAATGAGACTCCCTCGTGAGTTCTCTCTTTCATTCCTCATAAGAGATAATAATATCTTAGTTCTTCTACCATATAATATAAACCCAAATTGATGCCATGTGGCATGAGTGCCACCTCACCCCAAGGAGGGGTGCATCACTATTGTGACATTTCCTTCCCCTTAGAAGCATTTTTGTCCTCGAAAATGTAGATAAAAGGTCCGTAATGATAGAAGAAAGTGCTTGGACTCCCTTGAACCCCATGTACTCTATGTACATGGTCATCTCTATGTGTTGTTTCTCCATATCCTTCCCCTTAAGAAGCCTCATATGAGATCATCTTAAAGGTGGGAAATTTTCTGAGTGGTGCTTACTATCTCCCATGTTAACTCAACTTCCAAACTATCACCGCCATCATCAAAATGACCTAAGTCCATAAGATGTATCCTCCATGGAGCAATAGTATGAAAGCAATACCATAATGGAGATAATAAACCATAGAATCCTCTAAAGTATAAAACAAAGTCCCATAGAAAGTGACTTCAAACCCATCTAGGAGTAAATGATAGATTGCCGTCATACCACTCTAGGTCTTGCTAACCTTGAGTGTAATAACAATTAATAGTTTATTCTAAACTACCTTGTGAACTATGCAAATCCATTATCTAGCTTATATATATATATATATATATATATTGGTAGTAAAATGCAATCTCTATGTTACAACCAACCTAGAATTAGCACCATAACCTCAGAGAGCAGTATCTGAAGATGCTTGGTCCTATTTTCACCTTTCCAAATCCTCCCTTAGTGCATGCTAATTTGCTCCCCAAAAGAGGCATAAATCAAGATTTTTACTTTTTTGCAAAAACTTGAATGGGAACTTATAGCAAGCTTCTAATCCACTTCTAATATGGATTTTTCTTAGATTTTCTCTTCTCCATGGTAATTCATAAAGCATGCTTCATGTATCTATGCACTAATCCATAGGAAGCTTCATAAATGGTCCCTTTTCTTACTCCCAAAATTGGAGTTTTGCAAAAATTCACATATGAAATTTTCCCAAAAAGTGGTGGAAGGGGGTTTTTAAGGAGCTACAATTTCTCCTTAAATTATTCTTTAATGAGTCCTATGATTCCTTTGAGAAGTCCATATACCATGCTCTCATTATATATACTTTTTCCCATCCATCTGTAGCTAGTGCACCTCTTTTTCCCTCTTCAAAAATGGTAATTTCTAAGATTCAGGTGCTGAAATTTTCTCGCAAATAGTGATGGAAGGGTGTTTTGTGGAGCTTCAAACTCCCATCATACTGAGGTATATTTTGAATTTCTTACTTTTATATGAAATTCAATATACTAGACTACATGTATGCATGGTTTTTACCAGCAATCTATGACAAATACCTCTTCTTTTCCCCTTACCAAAATGACTATTTATAAAAAATAGCCTTTGAAATTTATGTGAAAAATCATAAAGATAGCTACTTTGGAGACACCAATCACTTGTTCTTACTTGTATTTTGAGGGAATCCTTGATTGTAGATGAGATTTTATATATCATACTCTCCCTATTTATGATTTCCCTCCAAGAGCTTGGCCCAAAGCTTGTCCTTTATTTTGCTTAAAAAAGGAGTGTTACGATGATAAAGTCCTTGAAATAAGAAAAAAGCTTCATACCTATACTATGAGATGGCAAGAAATCCCATGCAAATGATCTTGTCCCAGAAATCCTCTTGATCATACAGAGGAGAAGTTCTTGTAGATTGGGAGGTGAGATTTGTCTTCCTCATTCTCTCACGACTTTGGGTAAAGGTGCACGATACATCCATGATACTTCCACAATTTTGAAACCCCACAAATGCTCCATCTCCTAGCCAATGACTTTGTAGTGAATTGTCTTAAAGTTTGCCATTATTATGAATAAGACATAAAGCACATGAAGCTCTTGGGAATATGGAAGAGTCCATTCCTCTCCCGAAAATGACTTGAAGGTTGGCAAAAGAGCCTTGGCGGCATGGATAGTTTAACGCCTCTCTTATTTTCAGCTTGGGTTCGACAGAAAGACACATCCTATAAAGATTGAGAGAGTACTTTGCTACGAAAAGCCGCTTGGCCTGTTGGATAAGGCATTCGGCTCTCTTGTAGCAAGTCTTGGGTTCAAATCATGGCAGCGTTCGCGGTGTCCCTCAGGCCTGGATCGGTGCTCTGATATCACTTTATAATCACGATCCTGCTTTTGCTACGACCGATAGCTCTGCCTACATATGGCGCCACAGAGATATATTGTTCTCCTTCCAAGCGCACCCAAGCGTCTTCTCGTCTCTCATAATGAAACTCCCTCGTGAGTTCTCTCTTTGATTCCTCATAAGCGATAATAATATCTTATTTCTTCTACCATATAATATAAACCCAAATTGATGTAATGTGGCATGAGTGCCACCTCATCTAAGGAGGGGTGCATCTCTACTATGATATCTCTCGTCTTTGATTTGACACACCCAGAGTCTTAAGCTTGATTCTTTGAGTACACGTGCCATTTTGTAGAGATATTTTGGTCAAATTTAGTTAAGAATCTCAGATTTCAAATGACCTATAACTCATTAAGGACTTTACATGGTACTTTGAGATCTCACTCTCAGAAGTTCATAAACAATATGTGCCTAAATCTCTTAACTGTCAATTCTCATAGATAAAATTATGAAAAGACTTGTATAATAAGAATTGACTCAAATATTTCTACACAAATTAGTATTTTCTTTTAGGGAATTTGTGTAGAAAATGTTATGGGTTGATTTTTCTCATAACCGTAGAAAAATCTCTCATAAGGAATGATCTTTCTTCACAACCTCTCATGGTGATTACACCAACGGCCTACTAACAAGTTTGGGAATTGCAACCAAGTAACTGACATTCAACTCAATGTGTTTATGATCACAACTGAATTATATACATTCACTTGTGTTTGTACAACTCAAACTCTTAACTTTGAACTCTCTATAACTATTCTAAGCCTAGCTTCTAACTATATGTTATATGTGTGAATTTCACCCTTCACATAGGCATGATTTTGAATGTCAAAGCTTCATGATCCTTTTGCTTTTCCTTCCTTGGGTTATGTCTTTATTAATCCTCTTCTTAAGCTGTATGAATTTGTTCTCACTTAGTGAGTGAAGCCCCAACATCCCCCCCTCAATCACTAATTCAGATTTTTTGAGTCTTCATATGTTCTTTTTCTCTCTTATTCTTGCCATTGTTTGAATCTTCTTGTCTCCACACCATCTAAGCTTTTGGTCATGATATCTGTTATTTGATCCTTTGTAGGAGTATACACCACTTCAAGTTTCTTCTCCATTATCTTTTCTCTCTAGAAATGATATTGAACTTATATGTGCTTTGTTCTTGCATGAAACACTCGATTTGCTGCAAGATAAGGTGAACTCATATTATCTCCATTTATTGTAGGTATACCTTGATCGATGCCCAAGCTTTTGAATAAAGTGTGCATCCATATGATCTCTTTATCTATTTTAACCAATCTTTTATATTGTTCTTCTATACATGATAACTCTACTATGTGTTTGTACTTTGAACACCAACTCACAACCTTATCTCCTTAGTACACCATGTAATTCCATGTATTGATCTCCTATCATCTTGAATTATTACCCAATCTTAGTCACTATATGCCCTCAATTTTATGTCTCAGTTAGAAGGATAATATAATCCTTCACTTAAGGTTCCTTTGATATATATATGAGAACTATTTGTCCTGCAATCCAATGTGGATCCTTTGGACAATGCACGAATTGTGAAAGGACTCCCAATGCATAACTAAGATTAAGTCTAGTTCATGTAGAATAAATAACACTTCCCATAAGAGATTGATATTTCCTCATATCTTTATATTTTGCACCATCATGTTTGCTAACTTTTTGATTGAATTCAAGTGGAGTTGAGGCTTCTCTATGATTCTCCATGTAGAAATTCTTTAATAGGTTTAGAAGATACCTTGAAACATATAAGCCATGATGTGCATAAGTTATTTTCATTCCAAGCAAGTATGTTAACTATCCTAGATCAGTTATTTTCAACTCCTTTTGAAGTAATCCCTTTACCTATTTAATTCCTTCATTTTAGGTATCGGAGATTATAATGTTATCTACATATATGCAAATTTAGATTGTACCTTCATCTATTCTTTTGATGAGTAGAGTGGATTCTTCCTTTGAACTTTGATATCCAAGATCATTGAGATACTTCACAAGCCTATAGTTCTAGGCTCTTGGTGCTTCCTCTAGTCCATATAATGCTCTTCTTAACTTGCATACATAATCACAATACCTAGTATTTAGAAACCCTTGGTTTCTCCATATGTACTTCAGTTGATATGTCTCCATTCAAGAATGCATTCTTTATGTCCAGCTAACTCAAGGTGCATCCTTTTGATGCTCCAATAGCAACGATTGTCCTTATGGTTGAAATTTTGGCCACACGATTGAATGTCTCATCATAATCTATGCCATAAATTTGAGCATAGCCTTTCACCACCAATCTAGCTTTGTATATGGCTATTCTTCCATCTCCAAGCTTCATCACTTTATAAACCCATTTATTTCCGATCACTTTTTTAAGATTAGTTTTTGGAGCCAATTCCCATGTCTTGTTCCCCTCAAGTGCATTGAACTCTTACTTTATTGCTTCTTCCAATTATTTCTTTCCTTTTACTTCATCATCTTTGTCCATATAAGCATATTTTGTATGAATCATGTAAGAAGTATCAAAGGAATACCTTTTTGGTTGTCTCCTTAGTTTTCTTGATCTTCTTGGTTCCTCCACTTCATCTATATCTACATAGACATCTTCATCAAATTTAGGTGCATCTTCATTTGTTATTGGAACCTTCCAAACTTTGAATGTCTATGACTCTTACACTCTCTAGGACCTTTCTGCACCAAAACCACTTTTTGATGTGTGACACATAACAAGAACTAGGGGAAAGTGATATAAGAAGTCCTTTACAATCACCATTAGCTCAGGAACACTTAAAATGCTGAAATGTTTATCACTTTTTGCAAAAAATGTGATCACTTACTCTTTCTAAACATGCACCTTTTTTTTATAAGAAGTTCAGCTTTACTTTTATCTCTAATTTTTTATAAATCCTCCAAATTATTATGCACAATGATTAAAAAATGTTTTCATGCACAATAGATGAATTGTTTCAAACAATACTTTCAAGTATTACCTCAGAAATCGCTTCATTAATCTTTAAAAGTTGAACCATGTTTGAAAATGTTTTTTTCCTTCTTTGACACTTGTAGTCTTAAGCTTGATTCTCTAAGTACACATCCCATTTTGCCGATATATTTTGGTTGAATGTAGTTGAAGAATCCTATTTTTCAAATGAACTATGATGCATTAAAAACTCTACACAATAGTTTGAGAACTAACTCTCAAAAGTTAGTGAAAATCTACCCCTAAATCTCATATTTGTCAACTCTCATACATAGAGTTATGAAAAGACTTTCATTTCGTCACACAATAAGACTTTCATAACCATAGAAAACTCTCTCATAGTGAATGAACCCTCTTCGATTCACAACCTCTCACCCTAATTACCCTGACTTCCTAATAACAAGTTAAGGACTTACAATCAAGTAATTGGCATTCAACCCAATGTATTTATGATGTGAATTCACTTATAGACATTGAGATATTGTGCTTTGACAATAAAAAGAATCATAATTTTGAACTTTCTAGGACTATTTTAAGTCTAGCTTCTAACTATATGTTACATGTGTCAATTTGTCACATCATGCAGGCATAATTTTGAATGTCCAAGATTCTTGATCTTTTCTCTCTTCCTTTCTTCACTTATGTATTCATGAGTCCTCTTCAGAAGCTTTATGTATTCATGCTTAATTAGAAACTGAAGCCCCAACAATCCACACACTCACTTCACATAGATACAAAAACACATTATATGTACAAAAACATGCACAAAATATGTATAGACTAAACACACTAGCATACATACACACACACGCACACACACACACATACATACATATATATATATATATATATATATATATATATATATATATATATATATATATATAGAGAGAGAGAGAGAGAGAGAGAGAGAGAGAAAGAGAGATGAATACCAACATAGATACATGTACACTAGCACACTTCCATATGCACAAACGTACCTCTGTACATGCACTACAACAGTTAGAACAAGTTCAATACATCTTGACATGCACATCATATCACTTACACAAAAGGTTTTGTATATTTTGGCATGCACATCATATACACGTATTTGAGCACATAAACATATATAATATAGGAACAAGATCACACACATATGGCTGACCCTCACCTGGTACTAAGTAGGAAGTGGAATTCATGAAATTGGCCAACAATTGTCTTTCCATCACTCATGTATCATTTTTTGCTTGGGGGTAGGAATATGTTGATTTAGGAAGAGCGAGATTGCAAACTAAATGAAATTAGCAACCGTCATCAAGCTTCTCGAAATTGAATGTAAACTTTACTTCTTTCCAATTTAAAATTTATCAATTCATTTAGGGTGCTCTCAAGAATGAATTCTTAGTTTGGAGAGAGTATAATTTAAGGAAGGATAATAGTAAAGGGTAGTATTCTTTTGCAAAAAAGTTTCTAGAGCGAAAACAAAAAGAAATTAAAAGACAAATCATCTAGGTCTATCTACTAGCATGCAAATGATTTCCACTCACAATTTCTACTTTTGATCCAAAAGATTTAGTTTGCAACTACATTCCCTCATTGATTATCAAGAATAATAATCTTTGGAGATCACACACTATTGGCATGCTATGTAGGCGTCCATTCCATCAATATAGGAGCAAGGGAGAGTTGTATAAAGGCTTCAAGCTTTTTAATTATTATATTGTTTTCTCTTGAAAGCTTGGATTACTGTGAATGATTGCCACATGTCACATTAAAGGGATTATAAAGGTCTAATTTGTCAGAATAGTGAGAATTCTTGGGGAAGAGATACATACACAAGACTCTTCTAGGTCGTAATGAGGTCATTTGTTTAAAATTACAAACAAAGAAGTGCCTATCTATGCATTATGTTTCTCTAAGTCATTTCCCTAATACTCGGTCACATTTGTACTTAAAAAATATAAATAGGAGGTTTCACAAATACTCCTAATGAAAACACTAAGATGTTTATTCTTGAATTTATGGTGAATGAAAGAAGAAAATTGTATCTTAATAATTACATCCCAACATTAGAGTTCTAGTGTTGTGGATAGATAAATCTACATCGTTTAGTAGAAAAAAAATAGTTGATTTTATGGGTATGTAACTCCTTGACCTCTCTACCTCTATTGATCGGAGGAATCCAAACCTTACCTAGAAGCTTGAAGCATGAATGGCCTTAGAATAGTACTCATAGATACCTTAGTACACTCAAAGCACCATTTCTTTGCGTTCTTATGGGATGAACCAAAGATCTTTTGTTCATTCAAACAATACTATAAGACGCTTTTAATGCAAGGCATCTCACTCAATATACTTGCTTTTTCTCAAAGAACTAATGCCCCCAAGACAAACTACTCACTACCTTTCCAAATTACAAAAATAGTGACCATTGTCTACTTGAGACATGATTTGTCTAAGAATATTTAGAGATAAGATCAAAAAATTGAGTCCATTTTAGAAGACTACATTATATTTCTTAAAAATGACAGATTACAAGGATTTGATACCGTATGAAGAGGAAACTCTACTCTACACTCAAAGCTATCTAGCTCCTTGACTTCTAGAACACATATGCACATAGAGAGAGAGAGAGAGAGAGAAAGAGATATGGCTACCTAAAGTTGGGAGAAATACATCAAATGAGTAGAAGGCTTCCTTAGCAAGGCATCTACTTGCATATTAACCTTCAAATTCCTAAAGTGCAAACACATGCATGATCATACCAATTCAAAGTAAAGGGTGTGTTTATATAACTAGGAAACCATTCCTTAAAAGGTAGGCTGCTATTTTCTTAGAAAATAGGATCCATAACACCCAAGTGGGATAGGTGATTGATTGAGAAAATTGATGGGGATTCAAATTCACATTGAATGCATGCATTTGCATCCTTGGATCCTTCCTTTATGATTCTCCAAGTGTCAATTATAGTAGTGTTTCATATTAATTTTGGATCTTGATTCTAAAAGTCCCTTCAAGCTTCCACATTTAAGTCCATTCAAGTTCCGAGATTCCAATGTCTCTTTGAGCTTTAGAAACTTGGCCGAGTCCAATGCTTTGGTGAACATGTCATCATACAGATCTTTGGTACTTATGTGTTAGACTTGCACTTCCTTGGCCAAAATCATTTCTCTAATGTACTAGTAATGTCCTTTATATGCTTACTCCTAGCGTAGAACAGAGGATTCATAGTAGATACACAGTACTCATGTTGTCACACATGACTGGATATCAAGTAACATGAAAATTCAACTCAACCATAATCTTCTAAGCCCATGAGCTTACAACTTACTTGTGCCAATGGCCTCTATTCAGCTTCTATTGTGAATATAGAAACTATTGGCTGCTTCTTTTCCATCCATGAGTTGACCTTTCTGCCTAGCTTTACTACATATCCAGATATGCTTCTCCTATCTTCTTTGGATATACCAATTAGCATCTTTATATTGTAAATGATCTTCAAAATAATAGAAAAAACATTCATTCAAAGTTCCTTTAAGATATCTAAGCACTATCGTAGCTGCTTGTAAGTTGCTTAGGGGTCTCGTAACAGAGAATGAGAAACGAACAATGTATTAAATAAGAAGCAAACGCAATTTTCCGCTGTATATCTATCGACCACGGAAACAGTGCTTCGTCTATGCGCCGGCCTGCGCTTCCACATGTCTATTCACTCCGTCACAGCTCACAAACAAGAAGCTGGAAAGACATGTTCTTACATTTATGCATTGAATGTAGATCGCCACGGATATTACAATATAGCGATTAGACCGTGTGCTTTAGGTCCATGCGAGAAATGTCATAGCTATCTTTCCCTGACGTATTCAGAGAGAGATGGCGTTTGTCGATGTAGACGTTACACTTGAATAAAGCAGAATCTATGTGAGCGGTGTGATGTTCTTTGACGTGAGCGGTTTTTGTTGACTACAGAAGTGTCGCCATGCTATTACAGATACTATTAAATATTACCTTGACAATTACGCACTAAGAAGCAAAACCTCAAGCGCCTCAGAGCTGGAACGTTTCCTGCGCGCATGGAACGAGTCTGCCTCTATTCAAGAATTCGGGTGACCCAGCATGCCATCGCTTTATTTGTCAACCAGATATGACGTAAACACATGCCGCATGTAGATCATAGAACTTGCTTGTTGCCACCTGCGTGCATATAACCTCCTGCTAGAATCCTTCTTCGTCCTTACGTATATGGATGAACTGTGTTGAAGATGTTCTTCGTCCAATGTCGTTTGCATAAAACTTCCTGCCAAGAATCGAAGGGTTATCCTGACTTCTGAGCTAGAAGACGCGGTGCATTCAAGATACCCTTCGTCGTATTATAGAAGCTCCTACACGACAGTGACCATTTGATGCAAGCGTGATATGACCTCAGAATCGAAAATTTTGGATTATGACATTATTTTGCCGGTGACTGTGTTCTTTATGGCCTCTTAGAATTCATTGCAAACACAGATGACGGTGATGGTGTTCTTTAAGGACTTACCTTTGCTTTTATTTTTTCAGGCAATATTATATAACTAATCGACATGTAACGCAGCGAAAAATTGGTTTCGCCCAAAGAATATGAAAGAAGTCACTCTTGTCGTGCTACAGAGATTAGATATACCATTAAAATTAATGGGCTGTTTAGCTAAACACATTGAATCTTCGAGTGAAGGTCGCACTGTTATACTCGCAAAAATCAAGTTGATCTCTGCTCTTCTGAATTGTTCTTTCAATTCGAAGCATGTAATGTTGGTGCAAATAGCAAACCTACACATTTGGCTAGAGTTTATGTGCAACTAAATGAAGCTCCATGGGAACCATTGCTATGAAGCCTTTACCTTTTACCATTTGTAAAAGTCAATTTGACTTGGAAGAATATTTGTAGCTACCACTAAACTCGTGGAGGTTGTTAGATGAAAAGCCATGACTTTATTTGGAGAGAATATCTCCTAGATTACAGGATCACTTTTACTAAGAGCCAATGAAGGATTCAAATTCAAAATTCAAATGACTCTTCTATAAAAGATGATTGAAAAAACTCGCGGGATAGATCACTTAAATTCTGGGTTCTTGCTGATTACTTTGTAAGAGAGTGAGGCTCACTTCATATCCTACACTACTCATTATCATTATGCATTGATTATCATGCCAATGATCATGTACAACATTGTCTTTTAATACAATAGATCAATACTTTCATCTATGGTCTCTCTGTCATAGCTACTCAGAAGAGTCATTTTGTATTGCTCATATCTCAGTCATTTCTTCACCATTTTCAATGTTCTATAACTTGTTGGAATCTAATCTAAGTCCTCTACATGCTCACAGATTTTGAAGATAATCCACTCAGCAAATTTGGAGAAAAGCGCATCGAAGTACCCACTGGTCAAACTCTATAGATGTCCTAAGAAATTGGGGGTAATGATTTGATTTCTAAATTGATTGCTCTGTGTATAGTGCATCATTTTAAGTTATTCCACTTGGAAGAATTAACTCATTAAGTTAATTTGATATCTCCAAAAGGAAGTTTTCTAATTCCTAATGTACTGGAAGCACTGAGCTTAACAAGCAGCATGTGTGTGAACCAAAATAGAAGGTTTTCATTGATCCTTCAACTTGAAAGTAGTTTGTTTTGAATTAATCATTTCTTAGATCATTTCCAAAGTACTTAGGCATGTTTTTAGTGTCATTGGAAAGCTAAAAGGGCCTACAACTCAACTCTGAAGCAAAAAGGGGTTGCTACCAAGCAAGGATTGGCAGTACCTGTAAAACAATAGTTACGCAATATAACACAGGAGCAGTAGCAGAGAAGATAACAGATATAGGAGAATCTCAACAATTTTCTACTAACAACAAGTACAAAGATGATGGCGTTGTCCACCCATGCGCTCTCAAGGTAGAGCTTAAATGGCGATCTAGACAACTCTAGATAGGGAGATACAAGGTAGAGGTATGCTAGCTCAACTTGATGCCTCAGGTAGTGCAGAGGTAATGTATATATAGGATCATGGGTGGCCTTCCGTGGACGGCAATACATGGGCGGTAGAGCGTGGGCGGTAGAGCGTGGGTGGTAGAGCGTGGGCGGCCACTGCCCGCGTAATTGCCATACACGGCTTAGACCGGTTGAACCGACCTAACAAATATAAATGATTTCTGACATCGATAGGGAATATTCTATGGAATATTCCCTTTACCGTCGCGTCGGGGGCGCTGCCCCCGGATCCCCACAAGAGGGCCCGCTGGCCCCCTGGGACCCCCCAGCCAGGGGGCCCGTTGGCCCCCTTGGACCCCCCAGCCGGGGCTGCTCCCTGCTGCCCCGGACCCCCCAATTGGGGACCCTGGTAACCCCCTTTCCTTACAATACCTTACATGATCCAATATGACCTTCATCCAACATGCAAGTTGGGATTCCCATCAATTGGGTAATGCATGCTTGGCTTCTCCTCATAACGGGGGCCTTACAAAATGTGCATACAATCATGAGGGGTAGACATTGATCATATACTAACACCCCCCCTCAATGTTTACCGATGAAAAATCAAATAGGTTTCGGTCCTATGCCCATTTGTTGAAGATGTCTGTTGAGCTGCTTTCTTCCAAGTGCTTTAGTGAATATGTCAGCACAATTTGCCTCTGTTGGGCAATATTCTAGCTCCACAATTTCATCTTCAACTAGCTCAAGAATGTAATGGTACTGTACTTCTATGTGCTTGGTGCGAGCATGAAATACTGGGTTCTTTGCAATAGCCATACAACTTTGATTATCACACTTGAGTACAGTCGCCATATTTGATGCAAAGCCTAGATCTGCAAGAATTCTCCTTAACCAGACTGCCTCACAAGAAGCAAAACAAGCTGCTTTGTACTCTGCTTCAGTGGAGGAGAGTGCGAGAGTTGGTTGCTTTCTACTTACCCAAGAAAATATTCATGAACCAAGTGAGAAACAATATCCAGAAACTGATTTTCTAGAATCACAATCTCCAGCCCAATCTGAATCACAATATCCTTGGAGTGTATCACCTGTGGTATAAAAAATACCAAAATCCAAGGTTCCTACAATGTACCTTAGAATTCGCATTCCAGAATTCCAGTGACTCTCCTTAGGTTTGTTGGAAAACTTTCTTAATACTCCAATAGCATAGCAAATGTCTAGTCTAGTGTTGCACAGAAAAATAAGACTTCCAACGAGCTTCCTATACTTCTTAGCATCTATATCAGGCATATTATCATCCATAGATAGCTTATGATTTACCTCCATGCGTGTGCTAGTTGGCTTGTAGTCCATCATTCCAAATGCCTTGAGAATCTCTTTGGCATATTTTTGTTGTGAGATGAAAATGCCATCCTTCCTTTGCCATACTTCAATTCCCAGACAAAAATGGAGTAGACCTAAGTCTGTCATTTCAAACTCACTTCCCAAGCTGATCTGAGTTTGATTGATCAGTTCCTGATGATCTCCTGTAATGATCAAATCATCTACATATACAATGACAACAACTAGCTTGCTATCCCTTTTCGTTACATACAAGTTAGCATCAGAAGTACTTCTTTCAAAACCCATATTTTTGAAAAAATGATCTATTCGTTGGTACCAAGCCCGTGGAGCTTGCTTAAGTCCATACAAAGCTTTCTTCAACCTGCAAACTTTATTTTCTGAATTGGGCACCTCAAAACCTGGTGGTTGAGATACATATACCTCCTCCTTCAGGTGACCATTCAAAAATGCAGATTTGACATCCATCTGGAAAATAGGCCAAGCCTTTTGTGCAGCGACTGCAAGTACCATCCGAATAGTTGTCATGCGTGCTATTGGCGCAAAAGTTTCTTGAACATCAAATCCTTCGATCTGTGAAAAACCCTGTGCAACTAATCTTGCCTTATACTTTTCTAATGTTCCAGCTGCTTTATACTTAGCTTTCCAAATCCATTTAGTACCTATTACCTTCTTCTTTGGCGGCAAGTCGACTAGATCCCATGTATCATTTTTTAGTATACTATCATACTCCGACTGCATTGCCGCTCTCCAACCTGGATCATCAAGGGCTTCTTCAATGGTGGTAGGTTCCCTTATTGAGCCCATGATATCTGCCATTAGAGCCATGTTAACAATGTGTTCTGAGGCTCTTCTTTGCTCCTCTATTCTCTTTGATCTTCGTAATCCATCCGATGATGATTCTGGTACATCTACATGTGGATTGTGATTATCAAAGAGCTGTTGTGCCCACTTCGGTAGTGGCTTAGGTTGTGCAGCTACAATTGGTTGGCTTTTTATTGAGGAAATTTCTCCATCAGATGTTTCCTCCTCCTCAACTTTAACGTGTCTTTTGATAGGCACAAGGTGAGATATTTCTCCGTTTAATGAGATAGTAGATTTACCTTTATCTTCTACTAAGTGTGTTCGTTCATCAAACACCACATCTCGGCTGACAAAAATCTTCCTTGCCTCAGGATCCCACAACCTGTATGCTTTAGACTCTTCACTATATCCTAGGAAGACACACTTTTTGCTTTTTGAATCCAACTTTGATCTTGTTGAATCAGGAATATGTGCATAACAGAAATAACCAAAAATTCTGAAATGCAAAACTGAAGGCTTTTTACCAGAATATGCTTCTTGAGGAGTCATCCCCTTCAGTGCTTTTGTGTAGCTTCGATTGAGAATGTAGACTGCCGTATTGACTGCTTCTGCCCAGAATGAATCATGCATGTCTTGAGCCTTTAACATACAAGAAGCCATTTCAACTACTGTCCTGTTTCTGCACTCAACAACGCCATTTTGTTGAGGTGTATGAGCTGTGGTAAGTTGCCTTTTCACACCATGCTCCTTACAGTAAATATTGAATTCTGTTGACAAGAATTCACCTCCTCTATCTGTTCTAAA
Organism: Ceratopteris richardii; assembly: GCA_020310875.1. Lineage (NCBI taxonomy): Eukaryota > Viridiplantae > Streptophyta > Polypodiopsida > Polypodiales > Pteridaceae > Ceratopteris > Ceratopteris richardii. The sequence continues at coordinate 84,977,761 of CM035411.1, forward strand.
TTTCTTCAGTTTCCTTCCTGATTCATTTTCTACATACTTATGCCACGCTTTAAATTTTTCAAAAGCATCAGCCTTCTGTCGAATGAAATAAACCCACATCTTTCTACTATAATCGTCGACTAACAGTAAGAAGTAGAAAGATCCTCCTAAAGCAGGTGTAGACATTTTACCGCAGAGATCAGCATGTACCAACTCTAGAGGAGCTTGAGATCGATTGCTGGTCTCTCTTGGAAACGCCTATCGTTGTTGCTTGCCCATCATACAAGCTTCACAAGGTTCCTGCAACTCTGAAAATGCAGGCAAATGAGCAACCATCCCTGTTCTTTGCATCTCCTTCAAAACTGCAAATCAGAGATGCCCAAATCGTTGGTGCCATAACCTGCTTACATCTTTGTCTTTTGTAGCACTTAAAGCACTTAACTCATACACGTTATCTTGTCGTATGCCTTTACCTACAACATTACCTGATGAATCCATGATTTCCGCACCACTCTTATTGAAGTGAACTTCGAGTCCACGATCTGTTATTGCAGAAACTGACAACAAATTTCTTTAAGTGTAGGTACATAGAGAACATCCGATAACTTTTTCTCAACACCTGGAGAAGTGATAAAAGAGATGGTTCCAGTTCCTTCGGCTAGACACTTGGAGTCATTTCCCACCACTACATTGATGGATTCCTGGAGAGGCACTAGGGAACTATACCAATCCTTTTTACTGGTCATATGGTGAGAAGCTCCACTATCTAATATCCATGGTTCATCAACACAAGCTTGAGCAGATGAACATACCTCTTCAATAGCTACCCAAAGTTCCAGCTCTGTGTTGTTTGCAGATTCTTTGTTCTTCCATGATGATTTTACAGTCCCATTCCGTTCATCAGCTTGCTTCTTTCGGCAATCCTTGATGGCATGGCCTTTCTTTTCACAATAGAAGCAACTTCCTGTGAACTTTTTCTTCTTTGGCTTCTTCTTTGATCCCTCAGAAGAGCCTTTACCTTTTGCATTTGCTGAGAATGCAGCATCAGTTGTACTTTGCCGATTCTTCAGCCGCATCTCTTCTTCTAAAAGCATCGCACAAAACTCTTCAAATGTAAGAGGAGTTGGCCTTACCTGAGTGTTAAGGGCTGTTACTAATCCATCATACTTTGCTCCAAGAACACATACAGATCTTTGAGCCAGCTCTTCTGGTGTTATAACAACACCAACTGTAGCCAATTGATCTTGAAGATGCTTTATCTGTTTGATAAAATCTTCAGCCTTTTCAGAATCAGAATGCTTTTCATTTGCCAACTGATTTTCTGAATTCTGTATCCTAGTGTGGTTCTTGGTCTCATATTGTCAAGCCAATATGCCCCAAGCCTCATGTGCTTTAGTAGTATGTTGAACTAAAGTAAGCACAGAATCACTTACACTAGTGACAATCGCACATAATGCATCAACATTCCGCCTCTTCCAAGCTCGTAGAAGATCTGAATCTGGCTGAATCATCAATCTTGAATTTGCTGGATCTTCAACTGGTATAGGCTCTGGATCCAATCCCATCAGTCCCATGACAATGTCAAGTAATTCATAGGAGTCCAAAATTGCAGAAATTTTGAACTTCCTGAGTGTATAGTTGGTTCCATCCAGTTTCCCTTCAATGAATGCACGTGGACGAATTCGAATAGGTGCAGCATTAACATTAGCTGAACCACCAAGACTAGTGTTGGACGATGAAGCCATCATGTAATGAGTTGAATAATCTACTGATATTCTAGTCTGCTAGTAGGCAAAAATAGTGAAACTTCTCAAGCTATTCAAACCTTACAGCTCTGATACCATGTAAAACAATAGTTACACAATATAACACAGGAGCAGTAAGAGAGAAGATAACAGATATAGGAGAATCTCAACAATTTTCTTCTAACAGCAAGTACAAAGATGATGGCGTTGTCCACCCATGCGCTCTCAAGGTAGAGCTTAAATGGCGATCTAGACAACTCTAGATAGGGAGATACAAGGTAGAGGTATGCTGGCTCAACTTGATGCCTCAGGTAGTGTAGAAGTCATGTATATATAGGATCATGGGTGGCCTTCCGTGGACGGCAATACATGGGTGGTAGAGCGTGGGCGGTAGAGCGTGGGCGGCCACTGCCCGCCTAATTGCCATACACGGCTTAGACTGGTTGAACCGACCTAACAAATATGAATGATTTCTGACACCGACAGGTAATATTCTATGGAATATTCCCTTTATCGTCGCGCAGGTAACTCCCTTTCCTCACAATACCTTACATGATCCAATATGACCTTCATCCAACATGCAAGTTGGGATTCCCATCAATTGGGTAATGCACGCTTGGCTTCTCCTCATAACGGGGGCCTTACAAAATGTGCATACAATCATGAGGGGTAGACATTGATCATATACTAACAGTACCTACTCATTTCTTGGAGTGTCCATATATCTTTCTCAACAGTGGTATCAGAGCAAAGCTAAGGTAAAATGGGAGATGGTTTTCCTTCTTTCACTGATAAATTGGATAGGAACAACTATTAAGGATGATCCTTGAGGATGAAGATATACTTGCAAGGAAGGAGCCTCTATGGATACATCTCAAGAGATGAGGAGATGCCCATTTTCAGAAGCAAAGGAAAACCTACAAGAGAGGAGCATGAAATACTTAATACATGGTGTGCCAAGGATGCATAAGCAAGGTCATACTTAACTCAATTTCTGATTTTCTTCTTCAACATATTAGGAACTTGGGAAACATTGTCTTCATACTTCTCTTCCAACACAAGGGCTAGGAAGAACCAATTGTGGGTTGAATTTACCACTCAAAGAAAGCAACCCAAGCAAGGCATCTCAGAGTATGTGACCAAAGTCAAAGATGTAGCTGATCAATTGGCAAGCATAGGAGAAGAAATTGAAGAGGAGCAGATTGTAAGACAAGTAATCAATGGTATTAAAGCAGATGACAAATGGGAGAGCTTCACAACTGCCATGGACTTGTACATGGACTTGTACATGGACATGTGGATTCCAGATCTTACCACACTCATGAGGCAACTCTCTACCCATGAAGCCAAGCTCAACAAGAATGGAGATTCATCAAGAGGTATTAGCTCTTCTGCCCTATAAACAGATAAAAGTAAGTCTAAAGAGAAAGGAAAGAACAAGAAGATTGAGGATGAAGGAGATACCTCCCAAGACAACTATGCAAGGAGAGGTAGAACCTCGAGAGGAAGGTGCAGAGGAGGTAAGAAAGGTAGGAGGAGACCTTATAACTCCTCACCATGTAATATTTGTGGATTGTCAAATCATAGTACAGATGAGTGTTACAGGAACTTCAAGCATCAAAGAGGTAGAGGATTTCAAAGAGGTGGATATACACAATCAAGAGGAAGATCCAACCATCATCAAGGATACAATAACAACTACAACAACAACTACAATAACAACTACCAAGGAGACTACAAAGCAAGGAAATACTACAACAACTATACAAAGCAGCAAGAGGATTCTCTTCTGATGATGAATATGACTTCAAAACCAGGTATAAACGATGACCATCTCTTCTAGATGGACTTAGGATGCTCAAACCATGTGGCAGGCAATGTAGCTCTTCTCTCTGACCTTGAGGAACCAAAGGGTAAGCATTAGATACAAATAGGTGATGACACGAAGCACGCAGTGATCAAGTTAGGAAATGTTAAAACCTCTGATGGAAATAAGAATCTATTGAGCAAGGTCCTATATGTACCTACAATTACCAAGAATTTGATGAGTGTTGGACAGATTGGGGAAAAGGGTTTGTAGGTCAGGTTCAACAAATATGGAGCATTTCTGCAGCATCCCCAACATGGATTCAAGAGAATTGCCAAAGGAGAAAAAACAGGTGGATTATTCACTTTTAAACTTGAAGATACAAGGAATATTGCACTTTATAGTTATAAAGACCAAATACTATCAGAGCTTGAAATTTGGCATAAGATATTAGGGCATATTAGTGAGAGAACTTTAAAGAAAATATGTAGAGATCAATGTGTGCTTGGGATACCTAATGTATCCAAGCAACACATGATCTATAAATATGGTGCTTATTAGTTTGGAAAATCTCACAGGTTACCCTTCTCAAAGAAAGGCTACATGCATGAGGACTACCTAGAGCTTGTCCATACAGATGTATGAGGACCAAATAAGGATCCCTCAATTTATGGATCAAGGTATTATATATCTTTCATTGATGATTTCAGTAGGTGGACTATCTTATATTTTATGAAGCACAAAGATGAAGTATTCAATTGCTTTAAAAAGTATCTTGCACTTGTTGAGAGACAAACAGGGAGAAGTCTAAAGAGACTAAGGTCGGATGGAGGAGGTAAGTACTTCTCAAATGAGTTTGATGCATTCTTGCAGGATAGAGGAATCAAGAGAGAAATTACAACAAGGTATACCCCTGAGCAAAATGGGGTGGCAGAGAGGAGAAATAGACTAACTGTTGAGATAGCTAGATCAATGTTAAATGAGAAACAATTACCTAACTACTTGTGCGTAGAGAGTGTATCTACTACCACATATCTTGATGGAATGACCCCATATGAAGCATGGCATGGTAGAAGACCTTCACTTGATCATTGCTAGATCTTTGGATGTGTCACTTATGTGCATATCCCTTCTCAAATAAGAGGTAAGCTAGACCCTAAGGTAGAAAAGTGCATCTTCATAGGGTATGACTTGAATCAAAAAGGATACAGGTTCTACAATCCTTCCACCAAAGGATTTATGGTCAGTAGAGAGGTTGTCTTTGATGAGAATGATTCTTGCTTTGAAAATGAATGCTGGAAAGTAAACCTACCTTATGACTTGGAAGAGGAATTTCCAAGCCTAACTTAGGAGGAGCCTAATCAGATTGAAGACATCAACTCAGATGATGAGGACATCATCAACTTAGAAGAATTTAAGGCATGGAAGTGCGAAGGCAAAGTCAAAAGGAAGAAGTTGAAGTATACACCTGAATCATCCAACCAAACAATTAGAAGATCACAAAGGGAGAGCAAGAAGCCAATCAATTATGGGTATGACACTTCTTTAGTTACTAAGCACTCTGTTTATCTTGCAAAATACTTATCATTTGAAGTGCCGTCATCATATGAAGAGGCAAAGACCAAGTCAGAATGGAAGGAAGCTATGGATGAGGAAATTGAAGCACTCAAGGAGAATGATAGTTGGGAGCTAGTGCCAAAGAAAGATTCTATGAAGGTAATTGGTTCTAGATGGATCTGTGAGATCAAGAGGAATTCTGATGGATCAATAAGGAGGTACAAAGCTAGACTTGTGGCTAAGGGTTTTGCACAAACCCAAGGATTTTATTATGAAGAAACCTTCTCACCTGTGGCCAAAATGCCAACCATCAGGGTATTGGTAAGGGTGGCTGCATCAAATAATTGGAACATGTATCAATTGGATGTAAAAAATGCATTTCTAAATGGCTGGATTTCAGAGGAGGTGTACATGTCTCAACCTCCTGGATATGAGGACCCAAGCAAGGTAACATATGTATGTAAATTGAGCGAAGCTCTTTATGGATTGAAGCAGGTACCAAGGGCATGGAATCATAGGTTGACTACATACCTTGAGGATCAAGGATTCATCATGAGTAAAGCAAATACTTCTCTGTTTGTTAAGAGGAGTAATTGAGAGGTAATATACCTATATGCACATGTTGATGATATCATACTCACAAGTAATGATGCTAATGGAATCAAGAAGATTAAGAATCAAATGATGCAAGAGTTCAAAATTAGTGACCTTGGATCACTAAAGTACTACTTGCGTTAGTCCATACTAACTCTAGAATTTACATTACTCAGACAAAGTATATACACGACATGTTAAAGAAGTTTCATTTGCACGATGCCAAGGTAGCAAGCACTCCAATGGAGGTAAACCAAAAGTTAAGTGCTCATGAAGGTGATGTGCTTGAGAATATTGCAGGCTACCAAAGCATAGTGGGAAGCTTGAACTATGCTACATTGACAAGGATTGATATTCCTTATGGAGTAAGTGTCTTGAGCCAATTTATGCGCAAACCTAGGGCACCTCACTTGGAAGCTACCAAAAGGATTTTGAAGTACCTTAAGGGTACTCAAAATCAAGGATTATACTTTCCTTATACCTCAGATTTGGACATCAAGCTATATTCAAATGCAGATTCGGCAGGTTGCAAAGATGATAGAAGGAGTACCTCAGGTTACCTACCTTTTGGAGGTAACAAACCTATATCATGGTCTTCAAAGAAGCAACCTATTGTTGCTTTATCTTCTAGAGAGGCAGAGTATAGAGGATTAGCAAATGCTACTCAAGAGGCCATATGGATCAGATTGTTATATACATATTTGGGTTTTCATACCACATCTCCAATGGTTTTTGGAGATAATACAAGCTCATTATATCTTGGAGCAAATCCTATTTATCATGCTAGGAACAAGCACCTAGAGGTGCACTATCATTATGTGAGAGAGAAGCTATTGAGCAAGGAAATTCAGTTGGCATATGGGCATATGTATCAACTAATATGCAATGTGCAGACTTATTGACTAAAGCATTAGATGGTCCAAAACTTTGCAGGTTTAATTCTATGATTGCATTGCATGATATTCAAGAAGATTGAAGAAGAAGACCAAGCCAAGATGTTTGGCTTGAGGGGGAGCTATTGGTGCAAATATCAAACCTACACATTTGGCTAGAGTTTATATGCAACTAAATGAAGCTCCATGGGAACCATTGCTATGAAGCCTTTACCTTTTACCATTTGTAAAAGTCAATTTGACTTGGAAGATTATTTGTAGCTACCATTTAACTCGTGGAGTTTGTTAGATGAAAAGCCACAACTTTATTTGGAGAGACTATCTCCTAGATTGTAGGATCAATTTTAGTGAGAGCCAATGAAGAATTCAAATTCAAAATTCAAATGACTCATCTATAAAAGATGATTGAAAAACACACGGAATAGATCACTTAAATTTCGAGTTCTTGCTGATTAGTTTGTAAGACAGTCAGGCTCACTTCATGCCTACACTACTCATTATCATTAGACATTGATTATCATGCCAATGATCATGTAAAACATTTTCTTTTAATACAATTGATAAATACTTTCGTCTATGGTCTCTCTGTCATAGCTACTTAGAACACGCATTTCCTACTGCTCATATCTTAATAATTTCTTCACCATTTTCAATGTCCTATAGCTTTTTGGAATTAGCTCTAAGTCCTCTACATGCTTACAAATGTTGAAGATAATCCATCCATCAAATTTGGAGAAAAGCACATCGAAGTACCCACAGGTCAAACTCTACAGAGGTCCTAAAAAATTGAGGGTAATGATTTAGTTGTTAAATTGATTGCTATGTGTATAGTGCATCATTTTAAGTGATTGAACCTGGAATCATTAGCTCATTAAGTTATTTTGATATCTCCAAAAGGAATTTTTCTAATTTCTACTATACTCGAAGCATTGAGCTAAACAAGCAGCAGGTATGTGAACAAAAATATAAGGTTTTCATTGATCCTTCAACTTGGAAGTAGTCTGTTTTGAATTAATCATTTCTCACATCAGTTCCAAAGTACATAGGCACTTGTTTAGTGTCATTGGAAATCTAAAAGGGCCTACAAATCATCTCTGAATCAAAAAGGGGCTGGTACAAAGCAAGGATCGGTAGTACCTACTCATTTCTTGGAGTGTCCATCTATCTTTCCCAACATGTAATAACTGGATGATTAAGACCAACCTTCAAACAAAGAAAAGGATTTATTAATTTTTTCTCTCTGGTAGTTCAGAAGCTTGCGAGTGGGAATAGAGATAATTCATGGCGGCGTCTCCAAATCATAGCGCATAGGAAACAAAACTTTGTATACCACTCAAATGTTGATATATTTAGGTAGTGATGTGTGTGAACAATCTAGGACTGTCGGGGCACTTTTTTCCCTCTTTAGGAGGTTTTTTTTTCCCCGGCTTGTATATATGCCTATTACCCTAATGGGCTACTAATCTTTGTACATTCTCTAGTAATACATTCAGTATTGTGTGTTGTGCTCCAAGCTTCTTCTTCTTCCTTGTGCTGTTTGCGTGCTTTCGCAGACGTCTAACTCCAACAATTGGTATCAGAGCAGGTCGTCGCTTCATCTAGGGTGCCATCGACACTCCTCCGTTTGCACTCTCAGAATCACACAAATTTTGGTGACCATACTCCGAATGCACTATCACAGTGCTTGTGCAGGCTATTTTGTCTTTTTGTGCCAAAGGTATATACCAGTTTCTATTCGCAAGTATAAGCATCTCAAAGTCTACTACAGGTCTAGTAGAATTCGTCTAGGCAGTTTTGTTCAACTTTTTGAGATACAGTCAAATTTCTGCATCAAGGTATTTTAGTCACCAGCCATGGTTGAAGGTAGTGATGTATTCCGTATGTTGGCTCTTGAGGATAAGTTGGATGCTACCGACTACCCATTATGGGCTTATATGATGCGACATGTGTTGGTTGCAAAAGGACTGTGGAACATTGTGTAGGGTGTTGAAAAACGTCCTATCACACCTGCAATTGTTATAGCTGCAGGTACTGAAGCTGATGTAGAAGGTGTGAAGATGATGATATTCTGCATATTCATGTTCATGCTATAGTTTCTATTGCACCTATTGCAGAGCAGATTTGTTGGGATGGCAGAGATGCCCAGGCACATGCATTGATAGCTTTGTTTGTCAAACGTGCCATTATTCCTCACATTCGCTCTTGCAAAATAGCTAAGGATGCTTGGGATACACTTACCACATTGTACCAAGCTAGGAATGAGGCTCGTGTGGCTTACCTCCGAAAACATTTGGAGAATGAGCACATGAATGAAGGTGATTCTATGGACAGTTTCCTAATGAAGATCAAAGACTTGAAGGAACAGTTGATTTCTACTGATGAGGTTATACCAGATAGCTCACTTGTGTAGACCATTTTGAATGGTCTTCCTGATTCATATCAGAGTTTTGCTTCTACTCTTTGGTTGATGATGAAAGGCAATCCGAATGCCTTATCATTTGAGGAGTTAGTCTCTGTTATGTTGCAGGAAGATCAGTCGAGGCAGAATAGGTCCATTATGCGAGTTGCAGGTCAAGCTTTCCTAGCTAGTCAGAAGGGCAAAGGAAAATAGAGCTCTTCAACTAGTAAGCAGAAATCTACTAATTCTGCAAATTCGAAGAAGGAAGATAAAGATGAGAAGAAATCAGAAAAGCAGAAATTCTTTTGTAAGTACTGTAAAGGGAATGATCATATCATAAAGAACTGTCCAAAACTGGCTGCTAACGAGGCAAAGAAGCAAAAGGATGGAATGGTTGTTGTAGAGGCATCTACACCAAAAACAGAGTCTGCTAATCTTGTGTAGGAAGAAGACTGGGCATTTACTACTGTCTGCAATTTTGAACCATCTTCTCATGAGCAATGCACGTCTGTAGTAGACTCAGACGTTTGGTATTTTGATAGTGGGGCGACCAAACATATTACCTCACAGTGCAGTTTCTTCTCTTCACTCGAGCCTGGCCCTACAAGGAATACTGTTAAATGCACCAACAACTCCTCTCCTCTTGTTATGGGAGTTGGTAAGATCATTCTGACTATTGTGATGGTAGTTCTTTCACTTTGTCAGATGCTTTATTTGTTCCAGGGATCAAGAAGAACCTCTTATCAGTTTTTGCATTAGCCAAGATTCGCTTGGTTGTGAAATTTGTTGATGACAGGTGTATAATTCATGATCTGTCAAATGGCGATGAAATTATTGCTTCTGGCATTTTATGTCGTGGGCTGTATAAGCTCATAGACTATGAAAGATCTGTAAATGATTTCACATGTGTAGTAAATGATTCTCAGGGTATGTCAGATGCAAAGCTTTGACATGCATGCTTTGGTCATTTGAATTTTGCTAGTTTGCTATGCCTGCAGAAATCTGAAATGGTATCCTCTTTGCCCAAACTTGAGGCACCTAGAAAACATGTTTGTGAAGGCTGTATTTTGGGCAGAATGCAGCGTTCTTCCTTTACAAAAGATGGTTCAGTTTGGGCTACTCAGAAATTACAGCTTGTAGATAGTGATGTCTGTGGTCCTATGCAGACATCTTCTTTTGGGAATTATCTTTACTTCGGGACTTTCATCGATGATTTTTCTAGGCATGCATGGGTATATCCATCTTATTGACTTATGGTCCAACTTTTGTCTAACATTCTTTGGTATATGAACATATGCTTCACACCCAATTTGAAAAACTCAAAGATGATCATGATATGATGGTTTTCCTACCCATAATGCTTGTGCCACTTTGAGACCTTTGGCAGTAGTAGGTGAAAGGTTAATCACATGAACAGTAGTCAATACTACTTCTGCCCACAAACCTTGTGAGAGATTTGCATGATGCAACATAGAAACTACTCTATCTTGAATAGTTCTCTTCATCCTTTTATCTACACCATTCGTACTAGGGTATAAGGAGCTGTAAACTCTCTACAGATCCCTCTAGACTCATAGAAAAGGCTCAATTCATGTGAGATATAATCACCCCCATTATTTGAACTTAAATCCTTATGCTTAGTTCCTTTCTCAGTCTCAATTGAAGCAAGATATTTTTTGAATGTAGGGAATACCTCATCCTTGAATTTGATAGGATATACCCAAACTTCTCTAGTAGAAGCATCTATAAAAGTGACAAAGTAAAGGAAACCACCTAAGGAACTAGTGCACATAGGACCACACACATCTATATGAAAGAGATCTAAAGGTTGACTTGAAGAGTTAATGTTCATTGTATGAACATTTTTGGTTTGCCTTCAATATTGACAATGCTCACAAGATGAAAAATAAAAGAAAGATAACACAGGTAAGTAGCCAGAATAAGAAAGATTTTCCATTCCACTATGAGATATGTGGCCCAGAAAACCATGGAAAATACAAGCCATACGTTGTTTAATAAAAGCTAACAAGTGTTCTTTCTATCATAAAAATAGAGGATAAAGTGAGCCAACTTTTCTTCCTTTTGCAATAACCATATTTCCCTTTGATATACATAAGGAATGAGCATAGAAGACCACCTTTTAACCAAGGTCATCAAGCTGACTAACTGACATCAAACTAGATGATAACTGAGGTACATGGCGTACATTATGCATAGTAAATTTTGAACCATGAATGAACTACACAACCACATCTCCAATCCCCAAAATGTCACACTAGTAAGAGTCACCAAGTCTCACCGTACCAAGAGACTTTCTTGCATAATTGGAGAACCATTCTTTGTGTGGTGTCACATGGAAAGAAGCACCAAAATCTAGGAGCCATGTGTGGCAGAGAGAATGAACCATAAGAGCCTCAATTGGCATAGTAGTATCAAGTGTCAACACATCAGCATCATCAAAAATAGCATTAATTTCTTCAATCTTCATAATTAAAGTAGATGGTGCATGTAACTATTTAACATGCCCATCAACATTCTATCCTTTGCATTTAGTATTCTTTGATGCATAATAGTCTTTCTTCATGTGTCGTTTCTTATGACAATAATGGCATTCGATGTCCCTCTTCCTTGATTTACTTGTACTCTTATTCCGTTGACCATTCTTTTCCTTGTTCTTCCTCTTGCCACGTTGCTGATTCTTTCCTTGGTAAGAATCATGAACATTATATGCATCTCTACTCTGAGTGCCAACCATAGATTTTCTATGAATCTCCTCACTCAATTGTGCTCCACATATGTCATCATAGGTGAGTTTACCACTAGGTGCACTATTGCTAATAGCTATGCAAAACATATCCCATGATGATGGCAAGGTGCATAATAGCAATACTGCTTTCATTTCATTATCCATATCCATTTTTTGAGCCTATATGGGAGGATATACCATCAAATGCATTTAGATGAGCAGCAACAGTATCTATGTCCTTCATATGAAGGTCATATATTTTTCTCACCAATACACTTTATTTGATGCCATGTCTTTTTCATATGTATTGCATAACTTCTTCCAAAGCTCCTATGCACTTTCACAATCTAATAATGTCAAGTAAACATTATCTGGCAAGTGCAAGCAAATGGTGGACCTGGCCATTTCATTTAACTCATCCCTATCATCTTCTTCCATGTGAGGTGGCTTCTTTGACATTCCATTTACTAGCTTCCATTGCCTCCTTTGAATCAGCACATGTCTAATCTAATTCTTCCATAGAGCAAAAGTTTGTGCCCTACAAGTTGCCCTACATTTTCGGATCTCAAAATGGTCTTTTCCCTACAAGTTGTAGCTCCTCCTCGGAACACGCCCACTAGACCCTGATCCACTAGATATGCATAGACCTCTAATGCCATGATGATAGATAACTAAATAGAATGATAATGGAGCTAGAAGAGTTAAAACATCAATGAATTAGTGTATGAAGGATTAAATCGACAATTGTATAGTTGAAAAAAGCAAAAGTTTGGAAACATTTTGCCAGAGTATCCTCTGCAAAATGAGCATATTACCAGTCTCAAAATATCATAAACCTGCATGTTTACCTGCATAGTGAATCATTGACTCCACTAGATATAATTAGTTACCCAATAGAAGCCAACTAGGCTTATCAAGCACCTATGAACAACTATCATACATCTCCTATGGTGAGGCTGGGTAAGTCTTCCACCTGCATCACCAAAGAGAACCCAACATCAAGGTGTCTCCTAGTTAAGAAAACCTCACCACGACCCTCTTTATCAAATGTAAAAGGCTTTATGCAAAAAACATAACCGCTATGTCAATGACAACATGGACGTACATAAGCGGTATCCAAGAAGCCTACATGGTGTGTATGTGCTCAATATATGTAGTAAAATGAAAAATGTGTAGAGCAAAAACTAGCCAACAAATTCTACAAGTTTTTGCCAACTCTCATGTTTCATGCTCAAAAACCTGCATAAATTTGCAGCGGCTCCTCCCACCAAAATTGAAAACCTTTCGAGAAACCTATAGTTTTACGAGTGTGGCTAAAAACACAGCCCCAAAGGTTGATATTTATTGTGAGAGAAGTACAAAGAACAATCTTCTTGATGTTCTTGGACCTATCTAAAGAGAACTATGTGCAAAAATACTCCAAAATGCCTCCAAAAGACACCCAAAAATGCTTCAAAAATAGTCTTTGAAAGCAAAGAATGAAGCTTTGAGGGACCTAAACATGTTCAAGGTAATGCGAGCCTTAGTCTTTCACCTTCTTCAAACACCACAAGAGTGTAGCTTAGTGACAAGACATTGCCACGATTAAGCGAGCTCTGGGGAATTGTAGTGGGATGGGTGACCTCCATCAAAGTACTGGGAGCCTCTATCTTCCTTGATCATTGAGGTCCTCCATCGCATGCAACACACGGCACCAACGGTGACAATGGGGACCTTGGTGGATCGGATGACAAGGTGGGTGGGCAGGTGCTTGCTTCGCTAACATTGAAGGAATAAATCTTTTGCATCGAAATGCTTTGATACCAATGAAGTATTTCTATGGTGATGCACCACAGTGCACTCCCCTGCTCAAGATATCCATGATGATATCTTTAGAGAAGAAATCAGAGCTCCTAGCGCCAGACATGGTACTCCACACAGAGGCTGCAGAATACGCACAAACACATAGTACACAAGGAGCACGAGCACGGACTTCATAGGTGTTACAAATGCAATTGAGCTTACAGTCTGTGACTGACCAAGCCACTATATGTTTTATTAAAGAACATATACAAAGAAGTGTCTAGTGGCCAGTTGGCTTTTCACATGGACACTAACAATAACAATTCTACCACCACCATGTTTCTTAAGTAAACAATGTAGTTTTTTGGAGTGACTTTTCCATTCCTTGTGTACTAAAAATGTCCAATTAGCCATATCTAGTACTAATGACTACTTCATCAGATACTATCTACATGTCCCTAGAAGTGACAATATCTTGTAATTTTCTTGTAAAATCATTTATCAGTTGCATCTAGATAAGGCTTCCTATTTGGGAATCCAAAGTACTAACCACATGGTTGTTGCCCAAACAAGAACTTAGTAAGTTATATCGATCTTGTTTTGTTGATGAAGCATTGAGATCGTCAATTACTTACCTTTCCTTTTTTGTTCAGGCAATATTATATAACTAATCGACTTGTAAAGCAGCAAAAAGTTGGTTTCGCCCAAAGAATATGAAAGAAATGACTTATGTGATCGTGCTACAGAGATTAGATATAGAATTAAATCTTCGACTGAGTTGTTCTTTCAATTCGAAGCGTGTAATAGCAGGGTGATCAAGACCGAACTTCGAAGAAGGACAAGGATTCTATGGCATGCGAAACGGGATTAGTTTTTGCGCAAAGAACAGGAAAGCGATTAGTTTCTTTCGTAATTCAGAAGTTTGCCAGTAGGAGCACAGAATAATTCATGGCGGCGCCTCCAAATCACAGCGCATAGGAAACAAAGCTTTGTATACCACCCCAGTGCCAAAAGTCTAAACGTTATGTAAATATTGATGATATAAGGACGTATTCTAGCATCAATCTTACACGTACCAATAAGTCACGACTCATTTCGCTGCTTTCTTACTCAATTCTTCAACGCAACACACAGTTATTTTTCTCAAACAAAAGATCTTATTCTCACTAAGGAATATGGATAGAGTAATCTAAAGCTGACTCCTTCGTAATGGTATCCCTACATGAATGCGCACATGCTGAGTTGCATATATAACGTAAACACATGAGTACATAATAGATATATAAATACAAACATTCCTGAACGTCTACACACACATATATATACTTTCACACATACATCATTATGTTCTTACATGCATACATGCATGGATACATACATACTTACACGTGTATACATACACATGCGCGCGCGCACACACACACATACACACACACACATATATCTATATATATATATATATATATATATATATATATATATATATATATATATATATATATATATATATATATATATATATATATATACACTACACCGTTGCTGTATTGAGGTTGGTTCACTATGGAATGTGATTTTGGAATGCAAAGACGTTAAACATTCTAGTGCCTAAACTTATGATTCTTGTGTGAAGGCTTACATGGTTCTTAATTGTGAATATAATTTGACTTTTTGAACATATAGCTTAATAGACTCGCTTTGATTTAGTTTTTTTTTTTCATGAAAGCAATTGGCTTGTTCAACATGTTGAACGTTTATGAACCTTCTCGATGTTGAATTTCAAACTTCTACTTTAATGCATAAATGGACCATTGGATGGATGCCACTTGGAGCAACATAAAGCAAGATTTCGAGCATAGGAAATCAAGCTCAAATTTGAATTTGAAGTCAGCCATAATTCATCAATCACACTTAGGTGTGACAAAGCCGATAAATTAGGAAAAGTGATTCTTATCTTATAGGGAATCTGTTTCAAATCTATGTGAAGTCAATGTATTTAGAATTTGGTTCCCATTTGTGTGTGAGCTCTTTGAGCATTCCAATAAGCTAGTAGACCCCTTCCTTAGCAAGCCCCCTACTTCCTTGAGTGATTGCGCTCACATTTGTGAAGCCATATCTAGCTTACAGATTCCTATATGTATAAGCTAGATAGCTACTCTCATCGTGTTGATGGTAAGGTGAAAGAAGTAGCTCTATCAACCATGTATGCAAAGCTAGAAGGTACTATACCAAACATTTAGTTATAACCTTTTTTGGTGGTTCTTGTCTCAGGACAAGAATACTTATTTTTACTTTGATGATATCTCTTGGTTTAACCATGGTGAATCTATCTAAATATGCTCACTTGAATCCTCTAAAGCTTATGGAGGAGTTCTATATCGTTGCAAATCATCCTTTGAAGAATCATTTGAACACTTTTGAATGAATTATCTTTCTTTGAGCACACTCCATTCTTTTTTGCAATGATTTTCTTGGGTGATGGTGGCTCATGAGATTATGATGGTGATGATTGTGATTGATTGTATTTCCATTGGCAAATCTGCCCATATTTTTTATGAGATTGTTTCCTTTATGAGTAATTTCCATAACCTGTATCATGATGGGATGCAAAGCATGATCCACTTCGTGGTCTTTTGTGGGATGGTGGTTGCTAAGAACCTTGCACATAGCTAGAAAAGTTAATGTTGCTAGGATCTTATTTCATGTGCAGACACATGTTATGAATGATCAAAACACACAAGAAATTAGATATGTGAGGAAACAAGACAAAATACAGTATTGGGTGCAAATCACCCCCATGCACTCTATTTTAATAGTCCATAGAGTGCATATACTTATAGGATTTTTCATTATGTCAAAAACTATGGTTACATGGAGCAGCTTTGAAAAGTATGTGTGAAAGTAAAAGTTGGTCTCTTTCATGAAGGGCCTTTTCTTTTATTAAGGAAAATTATGGTCCACAACGATTCTTATCCTAACCACTACTTTTACTATTTGTTTCTAAAAATAGAACGATTTCTAAACATAGATTTTTTTCTAAAAATAGGACTATTTTTAGAAATAGAAATGTTTCTAAAAATATAACTATTTTTGAAAATAAAACTATTTAAAAAAATAGAACATTTTTTAAAAATAGAACCGTCTACTTAGGTATGTTTACAAACTATATAAAATATAAATTTGATTATTGGTATCCAGTCCTTCATGCCTTTCATGCCCTCGCAAACCTTCAATTGCTTTATCAGAAACACCAAAACACATTAAGAAATTAATAAATTAAGACTCCAACAATTCCTTGTTCAACACACTCCATCATTCATAACATGCCCCTGAGTTGAAAAAGCAACTAACCTTAGTTGATATAATAAAAATAAACATGGATAGCTCAAATGTTCCATCACTGAACGAAAATAAGCATGTTCCTTATAAAAACATATGCATGGAAAATGTTCATGGAGGCGTTAAATTATTAAGATGATTTATGAGGTGCTCACATAGTCTCTAAGAAACTCAATAAAAGAACGTATATTACTAACTATTCCAAATGTTTTTTTTTCAGTCACTCATGGTCTAGAATATGCTAAAAATATTCTAATTTATTTTGGGAAGTCTAACTAAAGTATGTTCCTACATACTAAAGTCTATGTGTAAATGATCACGTATAATAAAAATTAGACTAGTGAAATGGTTGTGGTTGTTGACATGGCTACTACAAACTAATCATTTTGATAATTGATTGGTACTCTTTCTCCACATCATGAGCACAGGAATTAGCATCATGAAACGATGTAGGTTGGCATGAGTGAAGCTTAGTTTGAGTCTCCTTTTTTAAACCATCATCATTCTTCTTCTTCATGGTATCATCGAAAACACTTTCAAGGAGGCAGAGAAATACTAGGTATTCGAAGAACTTGTCTATATAGGTTGTAAAAGGATCTCGTTCCATCCATGTAAATGTATCCCACAAACCTTGAACATGTAGGTGTAATTCTACGGGTACAAAACACTCCTTAAGCTTTTCATGAAACACCTTCCATGTGTTTGGATGATCTCCACTATTGCAAAGATCATTCGAACAAAGTTGAGGTTTTTGGACTAAATAGTTAGTAGAAAATTTCATTTGATCACTTTCACCATATTATTTATTAGAATAGAAATTGTGAGAATATAATAACCATGAAGGAAGTAAAGGATTATCCTTATGGCCATCAAATCATAGAAATTGGTAATTTTTCACAGCAATCTTAAAATGTGTGCCATTAGATTGGACAAAGGAAATTGCTTTTACCACCCTTGCAAGGTTATCTTCATCATATTGTATCTTTTGAAGTGTTTTGTCATGTTTTGGATCTCATTCTAAGTGCCTCCAAGTTCATGCCGTAGGAGTTGTGGTTGTTGCTCAAGAGATACCTTGGGTAGATGTGACTCACCAAAATCCTCCATGGTGTTTGTACGGCCCATGGATATGTAGAGAAGAGAAACCCTCTTGCTAGACATGTGAAAACAATTTTGAGATTGATTGAATTAAAATAGAAAAGGAAGGATGCTTCTTGGGAATTGAAAAAGTAAGAAAATGATGCAAGTTGTGTTAAATATAAGAAAAGAGAACTAGAGTGACAACACAAAGAGATGAGTTTACAAATGTTGAAAATACATATAAAAAAAGATATGCAAGGAGACGAGACAAAACACACTATTGGGTGCAATCTCCTCCCCATGCACTCTCTTTCTACAATCCACAGTGCATGTATTTATAGCATTATTCATTATGTCAAAAATAATGATTACATAAGAGCAGCAAAGTTGGTCTCTTTTATGGAGAGCCTTTGCTTTTATTAATAGAGATCATGATCTATAGCAAATTTTATCCTAACCACTACTTTTACCAACTACTTCTAAAATTAGAACTGTTTCTAAAAATACAACTGATTAAAAAATAGAACTCTTTCTAAAAATAGAATTCTTTCTAAAAATAGAACTAAGTTTCAAAATAAGATTGTTTTCTAAAAATAGGACTTTTTTCGAAAACTAGAATTATTTCTAAAAGTAGAACTATTTCTAAAAAAATAATTATTTCTAAAACTAGAACTGTTTCTAAAACTAGAACTTTTTCTCACAATAGAATTTTTTTAAAAATAGAACTTTCTCAGAACTATTTCTAAAGATAGAACTCTTTCTAAAAATAGAACCCTCTACGTGGGTTTATTTATAAGTTATATAAAATATAAATTCAATTACTCATGTCCCTCGTCTCATACCTTTCATGACCTCATGAACCTATAGCTTCTATATCAAAAATACCAAAACACATTAATAAATTAATAGATCAAGACTCCAACAATTCCTTGATAAACACATTACGTAATTCATAAGAGTTAATGGGATCCTTCTTGATGGTTTGCTTCATGCATGCCATCTTTTATATTGCTAGAATGGTAGAATCAGATAATGAGCATGCTCTTATAAATTTCACTTAAGAAGCTTTTTTTTCACATTTGCATGGACAAGAAAATCGGTAAAAAAAATATTCCATTAGAAAAATGCTAAATAGAAGAGAGTTTTATGGGAACCTTATGATTTATCATAAAAATAAAATAAATGGATAAGATGTTTCACTTCAAAGCAAAAACCTCTCAAATCCTTGTGGCTATCAATAAACATGATGTAGAAGTCTTAACATTAACTTCCATTTTTCACTAACAATGTTGTATTGAATAGTTCTTTCAACATTTTCTATATCAAACTCCTTCAAGCATTCCATAACATATTTTGTTGAGACTCTAGTATGGTAAAACCAATTAAAATATCTCTCCCATATAGTCTGATTGCATTGTGCCACCACCTTTTCTTGTGTTTCTTAAGTAAACACTATAGCCTTCTAGTGTGTCTTTTCCATTCGTTGTGCACTAAAAATTTCGAATCATCCATATCTAGAAATAATAACTACTTCATCACATACTACCTACATGTCCCTGGGAGTAACAATATCTTGTAAATTTGTTGTAAAATCATTTATCACTTGTATCATGATAAGTTTTCGTATTGGTGAATCCAAAATACTAACCATGTGCTTGTTGCTCGAATAGGAACTTAGTAACTTGAGTCGATGTTCTATTGTTGATGGAGCACTTTCATCTTCAATGAATGATCTACACAATATAGAAATGAATATGGAAGTGTCACAAAAAAATAATTAATTGAAAGACAAACATGACCTCAAAAATATGTTTTTTGCATGTAGACAGCTTTGGTGAATAGGTCTACCACAATATCTTGTGTAAGAACATATACCAAATCAATAACTCATGCATGAAGTCTCTCTCTCATGTAGTAATAATGCACCTCAATATGTTTGTTCTGTGCCTTGATCACTAGTTTTTGTGCAAAATCCAGTGCACTTTGACTATCAGTGATCAGAATATGCATAGCAGCATTAACTTCCATGCAAAGATCCATCAATAGGCATCTTAGCCATATACACACCATTGTAGCTATGAGAACTTCCCGCTACTCATTGTCACAACTAGATGCCATTACTCAAGGTTGCTTCTTACTCAACCAAGATATGCATGAGACTCCAAGGAAAAAGAAATTACCACTAGAGAACATGTGAGTATCATAACAATCGGCCCAATCACTATTTGTAAAAGCATGCAAGCATCATTGAATATCTCTACCATAGAAGAGACCTAAACTCAAAATGCCTTTGAGATATTTAAACACACTTTTCACGGCTTTCCAAATCTTAGTACCATGGCTATGCATGAATCAACTCAATTGGGAAATTGCATACTGTATATTCGGCCTTTTGTTGCATGCATATATAAGACATCCCACAACTTCTTGATAAAGAAAAGTGTCAAATGCATCAATAGAATCATCAACAGAGAACCTAAATCTTGTCTCCATTGGTGTGCAAACTAGCTTTCAATCCTCACAATGAAAATGTTGAAGTAGTTTTTCAATATGCTTTGCTTGATACATAGGATTCTCCCCTCAAATATACAAACTAGATGCCAAGATACTAGCTAAAAGGAACAAGATGAGTGACATCTAAATCATGTTGCAAATCAGCCATAAGGATTTCAAGTTTTGCATCATATAATTGAGTCAAGAGTATTTAATCAACATAAAAAACAAGCACTGTAAGATCAAACCCATCTCTTCCCACATAAAATGTGTTTTTAATTGGACTACATGTGAATCCAAGAGCAATCAAGTGCTTATGATTTTTTTCATACCATGCACGTGGATCTTGCTTGAGACCATATAAGGCTCTATGCAAGAAAAGACCATATGCTCTTTCCATATCATGGAGAATCATGGAGGTTGCTTCACATAAACATCTTTTTGAAAATCATAATTCAAGAAAGTTGTTTTTATGTCCAAAATTGATGTACTTTTGAACCTTGTTGGGCAGCCAATGCAACCACTATATGAATTGTGGGGTAGGTGCAAATGTATCCTCATAGTCAATGCCATATCATTGAGCATATCCTTTTTCAACCAATCTAGCTTTTGTATTGTTCAGTGCTACCATTTAACTTTCTCTTAATCTTCCAAACCCACTTTGTACCAATGCCATTTCTCCATTTTGGCGATACACATAACTCCTCCGTACTAATGCTATGTATGGAATCCATTTACTTACTGCATACTAGTCATCCACTATGGATTTTCACATGCATCTTCAAGAGTAAGTGGCTCTTCATTACAAGCTTTTGCGATAAGAGAAATATCCACAAAATTACTTGATGCATGGCACGAGCTTGATCTTGTTCTATCAAGTAAAGATAAATTAAATTTTCTATCTTGCGAAGTTTTTTTCAACCACTTTGGCATAGTTTGTACACTCTTGATAGAAATGCATTCATTATGTAATACATCGTCAACATGTATATAATACATGGGCTATATTTCATGCTCCTTTGAAGCCATATTTTGTCAAAAATATTGAGCCATATATGGCTATAAATTTCTAGTTGTTCCAACCATGTTTGGCCCGAAACTTTCAACCACATTTACCTCCAAATTTTTACATATTCAGATCTATTTTGGTGTAATTTTTCAGCCCTTTGATCTGAGTTGGCTGGTCTATATGGCCATAGTCAAGTGCACCACTTTGGAACAAAGGCATGAGTGTATCATCTTGTGACCTAACTATTGGATGTTTTTTTTTTTCATTTAAGGATAGGGAAAACTAAATTTTCAACAAATACCATGCTCATAATAATTGTTTCCATCAATGGATGGTACAAATGATATCCCTTACTTTTAGCACTATGACCAATAGATATACATTTCTTTTCCTTGTTATCAAGTTTTTGATGTTGTTGGGATGGCATAAGAGCATATGCCAAACAACCAAAACGTGCACATATGACTAATCATCGGTTTATGTCCATTCAAAGCCTCATAAGGAGTTATGACTCTCAATTCTTTCATAGGGGAATGATTCAACACATAGTTTGCACACATGATCGCTTCCATACATCATTCCATTCCAAGATGTGTTCTAATTTCTATGCTCAAAAACATCATTATTCTAAGGGGTATATGGCACCATACATTGTTGTGAAAATCATCTATCATAAATAAAATCATTAAACTCACGTGACATGTATTCACTACCATGATTTATGCATAGAGTCATAAGCTTTTTCCAAACCATCGGTAGAAATCCTTTCATGCAAGAAAATACCTCATTCTTTGCTTTCATAGTATGCATCCATGTATGGTGAGTAGCATCATCAATGAAGGTAACAAGATATACATGCTTTCCAAAAGATGGAGTCTTGATGTGACCATATACATCACTATGAAGAAGCTTCAATTTTCTAGTGGTGTGTGTATGACTGTCTTTTGGAAAAGAGGCACGCTAAATTTTTCCAAGAATGAAAACTTTACATGCATGCTTTTGAGTGGAATCAAGTGTTGGAAAACCATAATCATGTCCTTCTTTTGCAAGTAGAGAAAACTATTGAAGATCAAATGATCAAAACAAGCATGTTGAATCTTCATTTCAGCCATGGAAAAGGTATTAGCAATGAAGGCATTTGAGGCAACCCTCTTGTAGGTATCCAAGCAATACAATCCATTACATCATGTACCCAACATCAGGATAATATCAAGATTAGTAAAATCATAAACCATATACTTATCGTCAACATAGTGTACATAAAGTCTATCTTTGGCAATCAAAGGAGCTGAAATTAATTCTTCTTGGTACTGGGTATATACAATGCATTTTTCTAGAGAATCACACCTTCATTTTAAGATTGAAGAACTGCTTCATTATGCATGTCCTAAAAGAAAAAAGAGTTTCCCATGCATGTCGTGATGTAGAACATGATCAAATGTGCGGAACGATATGAAGCTTTACAGAAAGCATAATCAATGCATGAGATTGCAAATCTTTTCCACCCAAGTTGCTCTTGTGTAGGTGGAGAAGGATTATCCACTATACTTGAAGAAGAAGCTCCATCTGTGCTAGTAGATTGTGAAGTAAAAAAAATTGCAGGTGTTTTCTCTACATCTACCACTATGTTCCATAGTTTTTTGGAAACAAGAACATGTTTCATAACATAAGACCACATTGGATATTTGGTCCCATCAAGCTTATCTTCAGCTTGAAGATTGTCGAAAAATTCACTATTTCCTACCATTTTCACTAAAGAACAAGAATGTGACAAGATCTTTACTTCAATGAAAGTTGAATGCTAAATTTTTTGCTAACAATTCGACACTTTGATGTCCATTCTAACTGCATGAAGCACTTTGAAATTAAGGTTAAACCCTAGTGAAACTGAGTGCAACTAATGAAAATGCTTCTTCGCTATTGAAAATCATTGTTCTATGTTGCAAAATTGATTTGCACTTTTATAAGTGTGTCCATGGTATGAAATGAAAAAACAAAACTTGAGAAGGAGTTGAACCTACTATGATACCACTATTGAGTATGTGTAGAAGTTTGAAATACAAACAAGAAGCACACACAAGGAGCAAAAACATAGTAGGACTCTTAAAGAAGATGGATGGCTGGAATAGCTCTCTCGATTGACGATGAAAAGAGCTGAATGATATCCCAAAGTATAAAGTACCACCACATATGAGTGTATCATGTATGTGATAACATGGGCAAAAACCTCTAGGTAGCACAAGAGTAAAAAATACCCATGTAGAGGAAAATGTTGACATAAAAGATTCTCAAGGAATAAATAAGTGTAGCATTATTGAGATGATAAAAACTTACTGAAACAAGCATGCTACTATTAGTAACATTAGTTTGGTCATTACTTTAATGATGAAATAGAGAACTAAAATAGTTTTTACAAGGTAAATTGTAGGACAATGCAACTTGAAAATGGTTACAAAAACGAACATCAGGTTCTCATAAAATAACTTTAGGGGGACCATGATGCAAGCAAATACTTTCAATAAATAACTTCCATGCTTGAGACATAGACATTGTTTTTCTAGAACAAAGAAAATATGCATGTTTACTAAATCTATCAATACTACTCCAAATCATATCATTAGAAGATGAATTTTTTGCAAAACAATTTCCTGTGTCTTATTCGGAATAGGTCATCACATGAGCAATCCATATTATTTTCCATGTTTAATAGGTTGACACACAATGCTTTGTGAAACATATTTTATAATATGGTTCTCTATATGCGGCCAAAACAAGAAAGATTTACAAGTAGATATTGTGCTTTGTATGTCTTTATGATCCGTTTATGGTGATCCATACATCTCTTTCATAACAAATTCTATAAGACATTGAGTTATACACAAATTCTATTTCAAATAAAAAAGTATGCTATGAAAAGTGTAGTCATGAACATCAAATGTTTCAAATTTCACAAAGTAGATCATGCACATGAGACATACAA
Source organism: Ceratopteris richardii (assembly GCA_020310875.1). NCBI lineage: Eukaryota > Viridiplantae > Streptophyta > Polypodiopsida > Polypodiales > Pteridaceae > Ceratopteris > Ceratopteris richardii. Next base: position 85,002,160 of record CM035411.1, read on the forward strand.
ATCTTATGCATAAGTGACAATCATATCATGAGATGGGTGAATAATCACGGAAAAATTATTATTTATATGAACTAAATGTGATTCTTGTAAGGGTAAGCAACCAAGAGTCGCAACAACTATATTGGCCTCATCTTATTGATATTGAATCATAGGTTGAAGGTTTTGAATAAAGAAAGCCCATGTCATGTGTCTCTCAAAAATTATTGACTGATTCAGTAGGTTTTTTATTTCCTATTCCTTAATTTTCATTAAAACTTCACCACCCATTAGATAATGTTTCTAAATTCTCAATGCACACACAATGCCTAAATGTTAAATATTATATGTTCTATTTTCCATTTGTGAGGGTCTAAGCCTCCTACTCTCAAATGCAATAGGATATTCATTTTTCATTAAACTTTCACCTATTTGTGAGCCATTAGTATTTGTAACTACATGAAAACGTTCATAAAAATCTCTTAATTGTAAAGAGCCTTGTGTGTGAGAGTTGATTTCATAAACGTTTCATAGGTTAAACTATCTGCAATGTAACACATACATGAAGAAATTATTGTTTGGCTACTCTTTGTTGAATCTTTTGATGTACCTGTTGGAGTTGAAGTTCTATGGAAGCACTAGAAAAAAATAAAGAAGAAGAAGAAGCTTCAAGCACAACATAATACTAAATTTATTAGCAAGTGAATGTAGAGAGATAAACAATCTATTAGGTTTATAGGAATATATACAAGTTAGGGGAAAAAAATCCCAAACACATATGAAACATCCTTCAAAATCCTAAGTGTTTTCACATGCATCGCTACAAAAATATATCAATGAATCCCCTTGGTCATGATTCCTAGAACAAGGAGTAGGCACTAATGTATAAGGAGGACACAATCAATGTGGAAAGAAGTCAATCCACAAAAGAAAATAAGCCCAAATTTTTGTGAAAAGCTACAAACTTCTTCCTATGTAGAGCCTTTTCTTGTAACTCACTATGTAGGAAAGCATTCTTTGCATCCATGTGATGCAAAGTCCATCCTTTTGTTGTAGCTACTACAACAAGTGTTTTGATAGTAGACATTTTATCTACAGGGCTGAACATTTCCTCATAATCAATGCCATATGTGTGCATATCCTTTTGCTACCAATCATGCCTTATACCTGCTTATGCTACCATCAGCATTGTGATTTACCTTGTAAACTCACTTGCAGCCTATGGGTTTCTTTCCTTGCAGCAATGGAACCAGCTTCCATGTATTGTTTCCATAAAGTGTAGCCTTCTCCTTGTCCATAGCTGTTTTCCAATTTTCATTTCCAATTGCATCTTCAAAACAAGAGGGCTTAGTGTCTTTTATTACCTTTGTCATGTAGGCACAAGGACAAGCCATGTAACTGTCATATGTCAATTGTTGCATTGAATTCCGCTCCTCCTAAATTTCTTGTTCCTAAATCACTTTTCCTTGTATCATCTACATGTGTCTTTCTTACTCTTGGAGTCTTCATACAGGGAAATCCAAGTTTTTCATCAAGGCTCATTTTTGAACCGCTTGAATCTCCATCAATGTCTTGAAAACATGTAGATGTTACACTACCAGCAGAAAGCTTTTCTTTATCTTTCTTGTATGTATTTGATGAAGTTGTTGGAATAAAATGTTTGCACAGTCTTCCAATCCATGGATTTGATTTGGAAGTACTGCTTGATGATGCATATGGTCCACTCAAAACTTGAGATTCTACACTTGATTTATTCAACATTTTCTTTGTCATTCATTTAAGATTAAGTCCATCTTTGGCATCTGTCTAGAAGCTTGACATTTCATCAAACACCACATCTCTACTTACCTTCAATTGTTGTGTGAGTGGGTTATAGCATTTATATCCCTTTTGCTCAAGGGAGTATCCAATGAAGATACCTTTTCTTGCTTTTGGATCAAGCTTCATCCTCAACTCATCTGGAACATATACATATGAAACACAACTAGAAACTTTCATATGTTATAAGTTTGGCTCTTTACCTGTAAACTTCTCTTCAATGTAACTTGATGTACAATATGCTTCTGAACAATCAAGGCTCTTGCTATTTTATCAATATGTCTATTTTTGCATTCAACAATGCCATTTTGTTGTGGTGTGTACCTACATGAAAATTGATGTCAAATTCCATGAAATTTTAGAAAGTTGCTGAACTCATTTAACATATATTCACCTCCTTCATCCGATCTTAATGTCAATTTATACCTCCCTACCTACGTTTCTACCATAGCTTTAAAATTTTGAAGATGAGTGAACACCTCACTCTTCTCTATTATGAAATATACCCATACTTTCTGTGTATGATCATCAATGAAAGTAACGTAAAACCTATAACCACCCATAGATGTGGTCTTTGCAAGACCCCAAACATCTGTATGCACTAATTCTAGCACATTCACTAACATGCTTGTCATGTGTAATTGATGATCTTGACTATTTACCAAATTGACATGCCGCGCATACCTTTTTCATTTCTACAACTTTGAAATTTGGTAGTCCATTGATAATCTAATTTCAGTAATTTCAGCCTCTACAAGTTTTCATGTCCAATTTGTTTGTCCCAAATCTCTGTATCAACAATCACTATTGCACCTTTTGTAAACATGATTGCATTCATTTCAAGAATTTTCAAATGTTTCCACCCTTTCACTATGCCATTCAATTAAAACCTTAATGTGTTTATGTAATTACTTTATTCTCATACTATTGACTCTTGATAAAACCCAACTAAGTTTCGCTTAACTCCTAACACTCGCATGCACATAGGACTCGAAATGACCTCTTCCCAAATGAATACTTCTAGTACCTATTCAATTACCCTTATCTTATTGGATTGAAAGAAACACTATAATGTGGATGTATCATAGCTTCATTGCCCCACTTTAGCCTAGAAACTACTTTAAATTGCTCCATAAAGTTTGAAGATCTGCTTTTATCAGCAAGTATGAAATGAAAATCTAGTCGTGCTTGGTTGACAACAAAGGTACCATCACGAGTTTTCAATGCATATGCCTTGAAAGATATGTGCTTGACCATGATGAAATATATGAGTGCATCACATGTAGCATTCACAACTTGAACTTAGCATGTATCTAGTGGCTATTTCAAACTTCTAAGTAGCAGTTGCATGCCAATTACTTGTCCATTGTCATTCTCTTCTAAAAAAGTGACAATTTTCAAGGATGTCATGATCTTACCCACTAGTTTTCAGAGAGATCCAGTGAGTAATTATCCATTGATGCCCCAGCCATTTTTATCTTCCAAGATCGGATCGTTTCCCAAGAAAGTTAAGAAGACATGAGAGATAATAATGACACTACTTGTTGTATATTTTTCTTGTGCCATCGCATCTAGACCCAACCTATTAGCATAGACAAAGGCTATCTTTGACTTGAAAAAGGCGGTATGCTTCTACACGAAGATGAATATCCATGTGGACCTATGTCGATCATGTACATAAAACATGACATCGATTGAAATGTTCCATCATATGCTATCCGTATGTCACTAGGGCAAACATCACATCTTTGTATGCATGTAGTAGAAGTCCATCAGCTCTTATAAGAGATATCGACTATCCAATACACCTCAACGCACAAAAGGAGTGGAGGCAAATTCATCGCTACAATAAATTCCTCGATGTTCAAAGAATCCTTCCCTTTTCAGCATCTCTCTCACATTACTCACGAGGTCATGGTAAGTGATGGGCCATTTCTATTGAGATAAAATAGTTCGTCGAGCATTACTCATTGCACCATATGATTCACGCTTAATGCCATTTGGACTAGTTCCAACAGATGTCTCATGGGATTAAGATCCACTTATCAAACTACCCACATGCTTGCTCTCTATGGCTTTCCCCCCTCCCTTGAACCCTCTTGCCTTTGTCCCCCTAGTTTCTCAAGCAAGCTTCACCCCTATATACCCTACTTCTTTTCCACCTGTATATGTAGCCTTGCAATCTATGACTTCTTTTTCCATTGCAGGCTTCAAATACTCATTTGGGTTGTCCTCATCGTCAAGCTTTTGCTTCAAAAATTGATGTGCTAGTGCACCTACGACAGTGCTTAGGTCATGTTGATGCTTCCTGTGCTTATCATCATCATCACTATCATTGTGCATGCCCTGCATCATCACTTTGTAAAATGTCTTTACCTTGGAACCAGACTTATCCCTAAAAAGGTGGAAAAGGTTGGGTTGAATAGCACCCACATCAAGGTCTTCTCTTCCTATTTTCTCTTTCAAACTTTCAAGCAATGTTTAAACCTCGAAGGACCTACTCTTCACAGTTTCTTCACCCTCATATGGAACACACTAAAAGTACTCATCTTTATTGTGATAAGTATGCTGAGGAATTATACACACGATGTCCAAATCTGGAGGATTGATGCCCCAATCCTTGAGAGTAGCATGGATTTTTTCTAATAAAAAGTTTTTCAATCTTTCTTTAAGCCCGAGCTCATGCATCTTTCCAAGTGGCTTTTTGGTAGATGACTTTATAGACACTACATCATGAACCACACTCCCTCCTCGCCTATTATTTTCTCCAATTTTCTCCTTAGCATTGTTCATTAAACATCCACTATGGCATGAATTTGATATCAAGGTAAAGTGAACACCTTTCGGTACTCTATCCACGTTCATATCGCATGGAACATCTTTATGTCCCATCTTAGGAGGTAGGCCAATGTCATGGCCATTGTACTAAAAGAAAAGGATGCCTTGAGGATTGGATTCAGTGACCATCTTCTCCATAGTGCTTCTAATACTGGCTCTTGATGGCTTTACATAGTTTCTATTCCTATGTATAAGAACCTAGACATTTGAATTGGAAAAGCGAAAGAGCTCAATAAGGGTCTTCTCAATGTGGTTCACATCATTGATGCAACCCTGTAGCTCTACCTTTGTACCCAAATAGTTGCAACCCATGAGGACAACCTTCTTTGTCATGGCTAAAGCTAGACTATGCGGACCTTTGTGCTTTTATCTGAGAAGCTCTGAGCAATGGCAAGGTGACATGTTTGTCCATGACAATTCAATAAGAGGTGCAACAAAACATCAAAACAGAAGCAAGGAGATCCATTCACCATCGATTCCTTTAGTAAGTAGCCAAAATACATCACAATTGTGTTCGACACACACCATATTATTGCCAAATATCCACTACATTCCAACCCGTTGATCATCAGATGAAGATCACAACAACCACTAAATTCCAACATATTGTGCACAAGATCAAGATCACAACCAAATACACTACATGAAATTGATAGACTCAAGCATCGTTGCACTGAAGGTTTCCAATGCAAGTAGCCCATGAGGTCACCATAATCAAGTCTACACCATTGTTCTTCAAGCATTGTCATGCCAACTCGTCTCTTTGCCAGAGAGAGATCGATCCCCGGTAGGATCGCTAAGTGTTGTTTGATCGCAGAGAAGGAGAAGAAAAAGAGAGATCACCATCTTGCACGTGGAATGAGGAGTTATGTTTTATTAATCAATACTTATTTTTATACAATTCATTAAGTGTTCTTTTCCAAAAGTTCTTCATACCCATTCGATGAATGTCTCCACCCTTTCACTATACCATACAATTAAAACCTTAATGTGTTTTGTAATAACATCCTGCTCAAATTATTGACTCTTTATCAAACCCAACTAAGTTGCCCTTTTACCCCTAAAAGCCTCCATACATAAGGGTCATTATAAACACACACACACACACACACACACACACACACACATATATATATATATATATATATATATATATATATATATATATATATATATATATATATATATATATATATATATATATATATATATATATATATATATATATATATATGTATGTATGTATGTATGTATGTATGTATGTATGTATGTATGTATGTATGTATGTATGTATGTATGTATGTATGTATGTATGTATGTATGTATGTATGTATGTATGTATGTATGTATCTATATATATACATATATATATATATATATATATATATATATATATATATATATATATATATATATATATATATATATATATATATATATATATATATATATATATATATATGCATACATACATACATACTTACTTACTTCCATACATATAGTCATACGTACATGCATACCTACATACACATGCATACATACATACATACACACATACATACATACATACATATATACATACATACATACATACGTACATACATACATACATAAATACATACATACATGTATACATACACACATATTGGTGGAGAATACACACTACAAATTGTAGCAAAACTTTCTTGGACCATTCCTAGGACCTCGTAGTTGGGTACAATAGTGAGCAAGTGTCATAATTTTTCCTTCCTTTCTCTACGTGAAGCTCAAAGAAATTTCACATATAAATATACCTTTTGAGGTTTACAAAAATCTATGAAATAATCCAAATAGATTCTATGAGGTCTTTGAAATCTCCCACATAAGAAAAAATCTTCTTTGTCAACACAATATGCGTGTGTGTATGTGTACTCACAAACACATGTACACACACAACCAACAATGATGCTCTACACATACAAGATTAAGAAGTAAATAAGAATAAAATTATATTAAAATTGACCCACAAAGAGAGATAGTGAATGGGCTCTTTAGACTTCAAATAGAGACCTCCTACAATGAGATAGAGGTGACAAAAATTTATACCTAAATGTAGGGAAAAGAAAAGGGTAGCTTAAGCAAGGAAACAAGGGGGTTACTTGCTGTCCTTATATACTAATGAAAATATCTTCGTACTTGTGTACCTATAAGGTTAGTGATTGATTGGAATCTATTACCTACATTCTACCCTCATTTTCCACTTGATTGTGACTTGAGTTTGTTAGAGCGCATAATTCAACTTGTATTCGAACCAATAAGCGCATGGTGATGTGGAAAAGAGTGCTAGAGGAGATTCCCCCACTTAAGCTTGTATATGTACTAAAGTTCTAAGAATCCTCCTCAAGCTCATTTAATATAATGTATGTTGATCTAATTCATGTTCACAATATCTCTAGATTTCTCCAATCCAGGTGCATCAATAAACTTGGTGATAATTTCCTCCATCTTCCCCTTGGCCTTGATGTATTCAATTTTGAGAGATTCGGGCCTCTATGTGATATTGGGTCTCTGTGATTTCTCCTTGCATGAAACATTAGGTTGTTTACAAGATATATCCTTGAAATTTTATCCCCAAACAAGGTGTTCTCTTTAACTTATACATTCAAGTCTTTGAATAATTTCGTGAAACACATGATAGTGTTGCACCGTGAATTGCAAGCCTACACATTTGGCTCAAAGGATGCATTGAAGGTTACACATACATGAAGAAGAATAGGAACATATGCTAGTGGTTGATTACCACTTTACCTCATTGTAAAAGTCAAATTGACTTGGAATCTTTTGTAATCACCTACCAAAGTGAGTCGTGGAAAAAGTAGTTCATTTGATTGAAGGAATATCTCCAAGCATTTAGGAGCTTGATCATAGGGAGCCAAAATTTGAATTTGAATTCAAATCTTTGCTCATTACATATAAAAATGGACATGAAAAGTCACGGGTGAGAGTGTGATCATTCCCGAGCCTCATTCTACTGATTTTGAGTGTGTGTGAGGACTATACTATAGCCTACACCTCTCTACACCATTAGGCAATGTTATTCATGCCAATGGGATTGTATACAAGTATTCATTAATAGATACATTTACATCATTCATCTCTGAGTTCTCTATTAGTCTTCTCAAAAGTCTGTCAACTTGTCAAGGGCATATCGCGGTCAATTCTTCACCAAATCAAGTGATTCAAGGCTTCTTGAATTCAGCTCAAAGTCATCTACATGCTATCAAAATTTGAAGTGATTCTATTTAGCCATTGCAGAGAAATCTGCATCGAGGTGAACTCTGGTCAATTTCTGCTACAGTCCTAAAAAGTCGGGGGTATAGCTAAACTTGCTAAATTGATTTCTCTTAGCATAGTTTATCTTTTTACATCATTCCACTTGCAAATGATAGCTCACTAAGCTAATTAAATACTCCTAGAAGGAATTTTATCAACTTCTACTGTGCTGGTCACACTGAGCAAAACATTTAGCAGGTGTCAAGACAAAAATAGAAGGTTTTCTTGAGTTTGTGAACTTCAAAGTTATCTGTTTTGGTTCAATCATTACACACATCACTTCCAAAGTACATAGGCTATTTTTTGGTGTTATTGGAAAGCTAAGAAGGTCTACTTATTAACTCTAAAGCAAAAGAGGGCTGGTACAAAGCAGGTTTGGCAGTACCTACTCAGTCTCTTGAAGCATCCATCCATCTATCCCAACAGTGGAATCAGAGCAATAGAGGTAAAATGGGAGATGGTTTTCCTTCATTTATTGATAAATTGGATAGGAACAACTATCAAGCTTGGTCTCTAAGGATGAAGACCTATCTACAAGGAAGGAGTCTCTATGGATACATCTCAAGAGATGAGGAATTGCCCTCATTCAAAGCAAGAGGATTGCCAACCAAGGAAGAACAAGAAAAACTCAACACATGGTGTGATAAGGATGCATTGGCAAGGTCATATTTACTCAACTCTATCTCTGGCTTTCTTTTGCCACATATCAGAAATTGTAAGACATCCCAAGAAACTTGGGAAACCTTGACATCATACTTTTCCTCCAATACAAGGGCTAGGAAAAATCAGTTGTGGATTGAATTCACAACACTAAGGAAGCAAGCTAAGCAAGTTGTTTCAGAATTTGTGACCAAGATCAAAGATGTTGCAGATCAGTTAGCAAGCATAGGAGAAGAGATTGAAGAAGAACAAATTGTAAGGCAAGTGATCAATGGAATCAAGGCTGATGACAAATGGGAAAGCTTCACCACTGCAATGGATCTCTACATGGACATGCACACTCCAGATCTTACAACTCTCATGGGACAACTATTTACACATGAAGCAAAGCTCACAAAAAATGGAGATACATCCAAAGGTAATAACTCTTTTGCCCTATACACTGATAAGAAGTCTAAGGATAAAGGCAAGATCAAAAAAATGGAAGATGAAGGTTCTACCTCCCAAGCCAACTATGCAGGGAGAGGTAGATCTTCAAGAGGAAGGGGCAGAGGAGGTAAGCAAGGTAGGGGGAGACCCTATAACTCATCACCATGCAACATTTGTGGTTTAACAAATCATACTACAAATGAGTGTTTCAAGAATTACAAAAATCAGAGAGGAAGAGGCTACCAAAGAGGTGGATACTCACAGTCAAGAGGAAGGTTCAACCATCACCAAGGCCACAACAACAATTACAACAACAATTACAATGGCAACTACCAAGGAGGATTCAAAACCAGAAAGGACTACAACAACTACACAGAGGAGCAGGATGACTCTCTTCTGATCATGAACATGACTTCAAAGTCAGGTACAAATGATGATCACCTATTCTACATTGACTCAGGGTGCTCAAATCATGTGGCTGGCAATGTGGCACTACTCTATGATCTTGAGGAACCAAAAGGTAAACATCAAGTCCAAACAGGTGATGATACAAAGCATTCAGTAGTTAAAGTTGGAAATGTGAAGACTTGTGATGGTAATCAGAATTTGTTGAGCAGGGTACTCTATGTACCAACCATTACCAAAAATTTGATGAGTGTTGGTCAGATTGTGGAGAAAGGTTTGCACGTCAAATTCAATCAATATGGATCATATGTGGAGGACCCAAGACATGGGTTCAAGAGGATTGCTAAAGGAGAAAAATCACGTAGACTTTTCACTTTTGAGTTGGAAGATACAAAGAATATTGCACTATACAGTTATAAAGATCAAACAGTTTCAGAGCTAGAGATTTGGCACAAAAGATTAGGGCACATAGGAGAAAGAACATTGAAGCAAATTTGTAGGGACCAATGTGTGCTTGGGATACCTAATGTATCCAAACAACATATGATTTACAAGTGTGGTGCTTGTCAATTTGGTAAGTCTCATAGGTTAGCCTTCTCCAAGAAAGGATATATGCATGAAGACTACCTAGAGCTTGTACACATAGATGTTTGGGACCTAGCAAAGACCCCTCAGTCTCAGGATCAAGGTACTATGTGTCTTTCATTGATGATTATAGCAGATGGACTGTATTATACTTCATGAAGCACAAGGATGTGGTATTTAATTGTTTTAAGAAATATCTTGCATTAGTTGAAAACCAGACAAGAAGGAATTTGAAGAGGCTAAGGTCAAATGGAGGAGGTGAGTACTTCTCCAATGAATTTGAAGACTTCTTGCAGGACAGAGGCATCAAAAGAGAGATAACCACAAGGTATTCTCCTGAACAGAATGGGGTAGCTGAGAGAAGAAATAGGTTAATTGTTGAGACAACTAGATCTATGCTTAATGAGAAGAAGTTACCTAACTATCTATGGGCAGAGAGTGTTTCTACTCACTTACCTCATAAACAGGTTACCATCTAAGTCACTTGATGGTATGACACCCTATGAAGCATGGCATGGTAAGAGATCATCATTAGATCACTGCAAAATATTTGGATGTGTAGCATATGTGCACATTCCTTCTCAGATAAGAGGTAAGCTAGACCCAAAATCTGAAAAATGCATTTTCATTGGATATGATTTAAATAAAAAAGGTTACAGGTTTTATAATCCTACCAATAAGGGATTTATGGTAAGCAGAGATGTGATCTTTGATGAAAATGATTCTTGGTATGAGAATGAATGCAGGAAGGTTAAACTACCCTATGACTTGGAAGAGGAATTTCCAAAACTTGCAAAGGAGGAACCTACTCAGAATGAAGACTCAAGTTCAGATGAAGAAGACACTATCAACCTTGAAGAATTCAAGGCATGGAAGTTCAAAGGCAAAATGAAGATGAAGAAGCTTGAAGACATACCTGAATCTTCAACTCAATCAATCAGAAGATCTCAAAGAGAAAGCAAGAAACCTATCAGATATGGGTATGATACATCTCTTGTTACTATACATTCAGTTTATCTTGCCAAAGATTTGTCAAATGAAGAATCAGGTTCATATGAAGAAGCAATAACCAAATCAGAATGGAAAGAAGCTATGGATGAGGAGATTGAAATTAATAGGTACAAAGCCAGATTGGTAGCCAAGGGTTTTGCACAAACCCAAGGCATTCACTATGAAGAGACATTTTCTCCTGTGGCCAAGATGCCAACAATCAGAGTGTTGGTAAGTGTGGTTGGATCAAAGAATTGGAACATGTACCAATTGGATGTCAAGAATGCTTTCTTGAATGGATGGATTTCAGAAGAAGTTTATATGTCACAACCTCTTGGCTATGAGGACCCTAAGAAGATAACTTATGTTTGCAAACTAAAAAGGGCTTTATATGGATTGAAGTAGGCACCTAGGGCATGGAATTACAGGTTAACTACATACTTCCAAGACCAAGGTTTTGTCATGAGCAAGGCTGACACTTCTCTGTTCATTAAGAGAAGTAATTCAGAGGTAATATATCTCTGTGTTTATGTTGATGACATCATCATTACAGGTAATGATGTCAATGGAATCAGGTATATCAAAAGCCAGATGATGAAGGAACTCAAGATCAATGATCTTGGTTTATTGAAGTATTTTCTAGGGCTTGAATTAGTTTACACTAATTCAGGGATATACATTACTCAGAAAAAGTATGTACAGGATATGTTGAAGAAGTTTCAATTGTAGGATGCTAAAGTAGCAAGCACTCCAATGGAGGTAAACCTAAAGCTAAGTGCCCATGAAGGTGATGAAGTCAAAGACATTACAGGTTATCAAAGTATGGTGGGTAGCTTGAACTATGCTACTCTTACAAGAATTAATATTGCATATGGTGTAAGTGTGCTAAGTCAATTTATGCACAAGCCAAGGATACCTCACTTAGAGGCTGCCAAGAGAATCTTGAAGTATCTCAAGGGTACACAGAACCATGGTTTGTATTTCCCTTACACTTCAAATATTGATATCAAAATTTATTCAGATGCAGATTGGGCAGGATGCAAGGATGATAGGAGAAGCATTTCTGGATATATTTCCTTTGTAGGTGACAAACCAATTTCATGGTCTTCAAAGAAGCAACCTACTGTTGCTTTGTCTTCCACAGAGGCAAAGTATAGAGGACTGGCTAATGCCACACAAGAAGCCATTTGGATTAAGCTTTTGTATACAGAATTGGGATTGTATACTAGGTCACCAATTATCTTTGGAGATAATACAAGTTCTCTTCACCTTGCAGCTAATCCTATCTATCATGCTAGGACCAAACACATAGAGGTCCATTACCATTATGTGAGAGATAAATTGATAAGCAAGGACATTCAACTTACCTATGTATCAACAAACATGCAATGTGCACATTTGTTGACTAAAGCTTTGGATGGAACAAAACTTTGCAGGTTCAAATCCATGATTGGATTGCAGGATATACTTGAAGATTGAAGATGAAGACTTAAGCCAAAATGTTTGGCTTGAGGGGGAGCTGTTGGTGTAAATTGCAAGCCTACACATTTGGCTCAAAGGGGCATTGAAGGTTACACATACATGAAGAAGCATAGGAACATATGCTAGTGGTTAATTACCACTTTACCTCATTGTAAAAGTCAAATTGACTTGGAATCTTTTGTAATCACCTACCAAAGTGAGTCGCAGAAAAAGTAGTTCATTTGATTGAAGGAATATCTCCAATCATTTACGAGCTTGATCATAGGGAGCCAAAATTTGAATTTGAATTCAAATCTTTGCTCATTACATATAAAAATGGACAAGAAAAGTCGCGAGTGAGAGTGTGATCATTCCTGAGCCTCATTCTACTGATTTTGAGTGTGTGTGAGGACTATACTATAGCCTACACCTCTCTACGCCATTAGGCAATGTTATTCATGCCAACGAGATTGTATACAAGTGTTCATTAATAGATACATTTACATCATTCATCTCTGAGTTCTCTGTTAGTCTTCTCAAACGTCTCTCAACTTGTCAAGGGCATATCTCGGTCAATTTTTCACCAACTCAAGTCATTCAAGGCTTATTGGGTTCAGCTCAAATTCATATAGATGCTCTCAAAATATGAAGTGATTCTATTCAGCCATTTCAGAGAAATCTGCGTCGAGGTGAACTCTGGTCAATTTTTGCTACAGTCCTAAAAAGTGGGGGGTATAGCTAAACTTGCTAAATTGATTTCTCTTAGGATAGTTTATCTTTTTACATTATTCCAATTGCAAATGATAGCTTACTAAGCTAATTACATACCCCTAGAAGGAATTTTATCAGTTTCTATTGTGCTGGTCACACTGAGCAAAATAGTCAGCAGGTGTCAAGACAAAAATAGAAGGTTTTCTTGAGTTTGTGAACTTCAAAGTTATCTGTTTTGGTTCAATCATTACACACATCACTTCCAAAGTACATAGGCTATTTTTTGGTGTTATTGGAAAGCTAAGAAGGTCTACTTATCAACTCTGAAGCAAAACAGGGCTGGTACAAAGCAGGTTTGGCAGTACCTACTCAGTCTCTTGAAGCATCCATCCATCTATCCCAACAGATAGCACGTGTATCAAGGGATAATTCTCTATAATCAAGTTATATGGAATATTAAACAATTGTGGGTTTCTTTGTGACCATCCAAGAGATGGCATTTGAACTTATCACGAACACATAGCCGGATGCACTCCTTCAAGCCCCCTTTGATCCATCCCAATCTGCCTTACTAAGGCCTTTAGGTTGCTCACCATCTTCATGTGGTTTAGCTTCACTTGCATGTAAAGTTTCAATTTGTCCTATAGGCTTTATGAGTGGATTACATCCACACATTCCAAACTTACAAAACACATCCAACACGTATTTTATTTGTGCTAGGTGTACATCATTGTTGACATAAATTACATCAATCCTTATAAAATACCTAAGCTTTCCAAGATTGGAGATATTGAAGGCCTTCCCAATCTTAGCTTTGATGATATTGAAGGCCTTCCCAATCTTGGCTTTGATCATCCTGATACATGCATTATCACTTGCTATTGTGATTAAGTCATCTACATATATGCATATATAGACCATCTTGCTTCCTTCTCTTTTGAGGTATAAAGAAGGGTCTTTATTACTTGATTGGTATCCTCACATGCAAATATACTATATATGACTTTGCTTCAAAGTTTTAGTGGCTGTTTTGAGATCATTCAATGTTTTTCTAAGCTTGCACACTTAATCACATTGCTTGGATTCCTCAAAAATTTGAGAATTTATCATCTTGACTATCTCTTGCAAATCACCATAATGAAAAGAATTCTTTTAATACAATTGATGGATATGCCTTTTGCTTTATTTTGTAAGCCCTCACTATGGTCATACTTGCAATAGGATTCAAGGTATCTTCTTAATCTATCCTATATGATTGGTCAAAACTTCTGCCACAAGCCTTGCCCTATACCTAGCAATTGAACCATCCTAGCCTTTTTTTTACTTCCTAGTACGCGATGTTGTCAAGTTATTTCTACTATCTAAGAAATCTGCCTCAAGGGATTTCTTGTAACTTAGATTTCATATTTCATACTTAAGGTCTTGGGTTCTGGAATTTGTTTTATCCCCTCTAGTCTAGTTATCCATACCTATTAGTCGTGAGTTGTAGGAATTCTTGTAATATTTGATATTCTTGTATTATTTCCCCTATGTGGGAGATCTTGTAATCAAAGGAATAATTCTTAAATCAAGCCTTGTCCATTGAGAGGGCACACTCTTCTGCTCCCTTTACATTTTGGCAAGACTACCTTCGTCAAGACCAAGCACTATGGATTCCTTATGCAAGGAGATTTAGCCTACCATGAAGGACTTCATAGGACATGTCCAAGAGCCAAAACGATGGTTACAACAAGGTGAACAATTCAGTTCAAGATATTGTTTTGTGGATCTATGTAATAGGCCTCTTTTCTGGTGAAATAGCACATTTTGAACTTTCAGAACTACAATGTGGGGATAATGCTTAGAATGAATAATTAGTTCATTTTATGCATGTAGGAAAAATTTTGGGATGACAAGCTTCATATTCTCTCTCTAGACCTTATTCACATCATGTTTTGTAGTTGAAATTTGAAGGTGAAAATGAAAAAATTAGGAAAAACTCTATATGAGAGAAAGGTAGAGCAAGTACAAGAGAATAAAAGCATGTGTGTGAAATTTTTGTGAATCATGTTTGAAGTATCGTTCAAGGCTTTGCATTTAGTTCATTGTAAGAAAATGCCTTGATTTTACTCTCTTCCTAGAATTTTGAAACTTGTAGGGCTCAAAAGTGGCATTTGGAGGCAGATTTGGAGCTAGGTCATCTCTAAGACTATTGTGTGGATCCCAAAATTGAATAAAAGGTTTGTCATAAGCTTTAGGTAATTCCTCACCGTTTTTGAGTTACAAGGCTTTGAAAAGTGCCGTTTTCCAACACTTCAAAAAAAAGAGAGAGATTCTCCATTTCTATTCGAATCCGTGATTCTCATGCTTATGTGTCATCATGTCTAATTAGGGATATCTTTTGATATGTCTTTTTCGTGTTTTTCTCCTTTTTTGATAGGTATGGTAAAGAAACCGCACTACAATCGCATGCCTTTTTGTGAGAGTTTTGGAGAGGCTCCACTTTTTCTAAATTTGGTGGATTATATTGGGCGGTGATCAAGCTCTTCTATAGGAGAGCTATGCATCAATGAAGAGGACACACAAAAATCCGAGAATTTCCTTATGATTGAGAGTGAGAGTGAGAGTGAGAGTGTGATTGAGAGTGTGAGTGTGAATGAGATTGTCATAGCTAGGGGGTGGTCGGGAGGTAGTGGCTTCGTCAAGAAGCTAATTTGTGAAGTTGTTGTAACCATTGATTCACATCTATAATATCAAAATTCTTCTTTCTCTAAGCCATATCTTTTATACTCTTTTGGATCAAGTTTTTTCTTATCTTGTGAAATCTCTGCATTTTTCTCTTCTCTATTATCTTGAGTGACCAAAAGATTGTGATTGAGGATAGATTGTGATTGAGGAAAAACTACAATCTACATATCAAGAAGAATTACTAATTAATCAAATTCAAAGTAACCTCAAAGATGAAGTGAAGTATCCCTTGGTATTCATGTCTCAATTAGATACCTTGGATGATGTTATTAATCAAGTAGTTCAATGTGAGAACCAATCCTCAAAAGAAAGCCATGTCCAAGAACTAGAAGTGTTCAATAATCAAGACACTATTCCTCAAGGATTTGAATCAAGAATCTTTCAAGCCCAAGAAGTCATTACAAATGATGTGGAGTGCACATATCATGAACATCACAAGAAGTTAAAGTACAAGGATAAGTCCATGTTGAATGAAGGAGGTGTGCTGAATCAAATATTTCCATCAAAGTTCCATAGTGCTCAAGAACAATCTAAGGATTCACGGTCTTCAAAATCCATCCTATCTGATTGGGGACAAAGTGTGGTTATTGACAAATATGTTGCTAACTTCAAAGCCCTATGTAGGACTACACCATATGAGATTTTGTCATTTCACAATCTTGGTTGAGATTAATCCATTTGCCTTCAAGCTCTAGTTAGTGAGAAACATGAGAATAGTCCTTCACCACCTATCAAGATTGATGATCATCAAGAATTCAAACTCGAGCATGTCCTAGAGTTGAGAATATCCTGAGGAAGATGGGAGTACCTTATTCATGGGACAGGGTATGACATCATAAATCACACAAGAACCTACAGAAAACCTTTAGAGAGAACCAATCAAGTTTTGAGAATTTGATAAGAAAAATGCATTGAACTCGAGACCACAAAACATGACCGCTCCTCATGGGACTCCTTGCTTGAGGTAAAGCTGATGTCATAGATAAAGTAAACCATCCTGAACCTTAGATCCCATTTGACTTTCTATATCTCATGATTGGTTCAAAATTTGGGGAAAACCATTATGTTTAGAACATGCCAAAACCCTAAGATGGATTGTCAATTTGCTAGGTTCTAACATTCGGAGGTCTTGTTTTTATTGCTAACATCATCAATGATATAATCAATTGATAACCACCCTTGATAACCACCCTTGAACACGTATATAAGGAGAGCTTGGCCACATACATCCTCTTTCTTGCCAATGCCAATCTTGGGAGCTTAAGGAGTCATGATCTCCAAGTAAGAAGTTTTGAGGTTCGAGTTCTAGTTCTTGTCTTTTTTCTTGTTCTAGTCCTTATAATTCTAGTTCTTGAACATCTAGTCTTGTCCTTTTGTAATCTCCCAGTACAAGATCTTGTAAAGTTATTTCTTGTATCTAGTCCATCTCCCCCAAGGGAGTTCTTGTAGCTCAAGTAATACATTTCATACATATGTTCCCGAGTTTTGGGATCTCTTGTATCTCATCTAGTCCAATTATCCGTACATACAAATCCTAGATTGGTGGACTTCTTTTAATATTTTATATTTTTGTATTTTTTCCCTTGCGTGATCTTCAAATCAAAAGTATAACTCTGAAACCTTTTCTAGTCCATTCAAAGGGCATAGTCTAGTACTCCCCTAATAACTAGAATCCAAGAGTTTTATTTTTTATCCTCCAAAGGTCTACACTCCTTGTCCATAGCTTCCTACCGCTCAACACAACTCATTAGGAGAAGTGAATAGCTCCTCATCTACATGATTAACGAGGATTTGAGGTATATCAGTTGCATGCTTTAGATACAAGATGCTTTAAATTAGGTTGCTCAAAAATCCATACGCTAATAAGTAGGGATGTAGTGCTTCATCTGATCAATAAAATGAATTCTTCAACTTGCACACTTTTTTTACAAATCCTCTTTGCATAAGACGACTAGGATGAAAACTATTTGCTTCTTCATTCAAGTTTCCATTGAAGAATAGTTTTGACGTCCAAGTCATGTACATTCTAATTGTTATGAGATAAAAATGCATAAATGATATGAGCAATTACGTTAGGACAGATAGGTGCAAGGAGCTCATCAAATCCAATGCCTACGACTTGAGCATAACCTTTGGCTAAAAGCCAAGCATTATAGTGGTTAATACAACCACGAAAGATCAATATTGAGTTTATAAAATCATTCAGTCTCAATCGACTTATTCCTAGGTAGTAAGTCACATGAAGACCTTCTAACATTCATATTATCATCATATTGGGATGTCATAGCAACAAACCAATTTTCTAAATTGCATGCTTCATTAAATGAACCATGATCATTCACATCACAAAAGATAGATACAAACAAGATATCAGTCGTATGCAAAAGAAGTTCCATTGAATGTTGAGTGAATATGATAAGGAGAAGGTGCATCTAAGTTAGTTTCTTACGAAGTCCAAAACAAACATCTTGGGATACATTTTCCCATAAAAAATTCTCATTTGAATCCTACATACGATAAAAATCTTCCACATTTATTGGGATTGTAAGGGTCTTATAACACTATCCCTACATTTTTATACATATCCCAGAAAACTTTGAAAAGTCTCAAGAGTAAACATTACAATTTCTTTCAACCAAAAGTTATAGTTCATATTGGAGCATTTGCACTTGGGGTTGTTAGTCATTCGATGATTGGAAAAAGCATAGACCAAGTGGGAGCCTTGAAGAAATTTAATCACTTGCATCAATTAGACATGAACTGACTCTTATGGTTTTGAGTCTAGAGCTTTTTGAGTTGCATAAATAACACTTGTTTGAGATAGTTGGTATAGGCTAATTCATATGGGTTGAGATTCACACTCTTCATTTACAATATTGTAAAGTCCTTTCTAGTTCTCTATATATGTTTTCACTTAGGATCACATTGAACATTTAGTGGGACATTGGTGGGGATGTAAGGATCATGTAAATCTACCCGTATATTTCTATACATGCATCTTTGAGAAAGTTTCTTCTCATATAAGAATTATGGAGGTTTCAAGGCTCTCATGCAAGTGTGCTCTCTACCTTGCCTCTATCCCTCCATAACCTCCTTGATCTTCTTGTTTAGCACACAATGGATTTCATTGTGATGCATTTAGTCTTCTCTCTAGTGTGACACTCACCATGTCTCACCTTTTATAGCTATCAATATTTGTATTGGCATTGATGATGCACATGTATGCTAGGATGTAGATGCTCACATAGATCAAGCTTTGGAAGCTCATGAAGCTTATGCAAAGACTAGTTTGGTTGATCAAGGGGATGCCCATACAGAGTACACTCATGATGCCTAAAAAAGGATTTGTGATGAAACTTAGTTAGAGTTTAAGCATGAGTTTAATGTTGATATTGATGCTATGTGGTTAGATCATGTGGATCATGTACATAAAATTTCTATCATACATAAGCATAACTATTATGATATAAAATGTGTGATAGAATAGGATATCTCTTAAGATGCAAAAATAGGCACATTCTTGGTTCTACGGATCATTTTCATGTGTAAGCATCATGTGCATGGCATTGCTTGAGCAAAACGCCATTAGTACTCTACATTTCCTTGCAGATATATATATATATATATATATATATATATATATATATATATATATATATATATATATATATATATATATATATATATATATATATATATATATATATATATACATATACATATATATATATATTATTTATTTATATGTGTGTGTGAACCATTCACATTGAATTTCTCTCAAGGATCATCAAATGAAGAGCATAGTGTTCTTGATCTGATGATCCTTTGAGATAAAAGTTTCAATGTAAATGTTGTGTCTGTTGAAGAAAATGTGAAAGAGATAGTTTGGCATATATGAGCTCTTGTATTAAATTTTGTTCTTGATTGACTAGTCATCTTCTTGAAAGATGGAGATCTTGCATTGTGACCATAGAAAATTGTTGTTGAGACATGTCTATGATCTTTTGATGTAGAGCTTTATTTTATTGATTATGTATGATGCATGACCAAGAACCTCCATATTAGAGTATAGCATCTTTTTTTTTAATTTAGTTTCTTCACATGTATGATGGAATTTTGGTCTTCTTCTAGGTTTATGAAATCTAGAGTTTGATCATTGTTTCTATCGATGCACCTACAATGGCACTATTTTCATCTTCAATGTATAGTAAGGACTCTAGGATTTGTAAGTCATTTTCATTGAACTTGTGAGAGGGATTGGTCAAATCCTCTTTGGTATTTCATTTCTTCTGTTTCTTTGCAGGTGTATATTCTAAATTGGACCCTTGGTTGAATACCTTGTTCGTCATTTGGATTGGCTCTTTTCTATATTATGTTCAATGAATGGATTACTTACATGCCAATATGATTCTTGGCATTTATGGATGATGATTCATACATGGTATTTTTATTCTGAAAGTCCATTTTGTAGGGAGATCCTATCCATGTTTGTCCAAATTTAATGCTAGAAAGGTGAGTTACACAATTTTTGGTGCTCGGATAATAGCCATTTTGATCTTTGCTTGTCTCAAGTTTTCTTAGAATTGAACCTATGTGATATTCGATAAGATGTACGATCTTGAGATATTGACTCTTGAATGGTAAATATATCCCCATTTTTTTGGTGTGTATTTCCATTAGTGTTTGTCCCATGTATTTCCCATTATCTTTGCTTAGATGAGTAACATGTGTTGATATGTTATAAATTCATCTTATAAAATGATAAACTATATATTGAAAAATAACTTTAGCAAGTAGATGCTTACCCCCGACTTTTTATCGAATGTGTAGAGAATGACCAGAGATCACTTCGATGCAGATTACTCTCAATTGGCTACATCAAATTGCTTAAAATTTTGACCGCTTGTAGTAGACTTGGAGTTGGTTCCCACAAGCCATAGAACACAAAAAATGATGGATATATCACTAAGATATGATCATCACAAGTACACAGTTCTATGTGGTTATGGCAGAGAGATGAGCAGAGACAATCAATAGTGTAATGTATTATAGAACAATGATATACATGATCATTGGCATAGAAATGATGCCCAATGATAGTGATAGGAGTAGGCTATGATATAAGCCACTCAACATATACAAATGATTAGTAATAAGCTTAGTAATGGGGGCACTAATGGCCACGTGATTACAACCTCCTTTTATAATGACTTTTTCGTGTTTGAATTTTGAAATTCAAATACATGATCCACCTAAAAGTACACCTCTAACTTAGGCATGACTTTACCAAATGAGATTTGTAGTTCTTAAGATCTCAAAACTCCACGAGATGTATGGTGTGGCAAGATTCACTCATGAAGTTATCTTTTGCAAATGGTAACTAAAAAAAAATAAAAGCCATAGTTCATATGATCCATCAAAAAAGCTCCTACAATGCCTAGCCAAATGTGAAGGCTTGACAATTGCACCAATAGCTCCACCTCAAGCCAAACATCGTGGCTTACTCTTCTTCATCAATCCTCTTGAATGTCGTGCAATCCAATCATAGCTTTAAACCTGCAAAATTTAGTACCATCAAGTGCTTTGGTCAATAAATCTACACAATGCATATTTGTGGATACATATGCCAATTGAATCTCCTTGCTCAATTACGTCTCTCTCTCACATAATGATAGTGAAATTCTATATGCTTGGTTCTTGCATGATAGATAGGATTGGCTGCAAGATGCAAAGAGCTTGTATTGTCACCAAAAATCATAGGTGAGTTAGACTATAATCCCAAATTTATATATAGCAATCTAATCCATATGGCCTCTTGTGTAGCATTGGCTAATCCCCTATATTCAACCTCTCTTGAAGATAAAGGAATTGTATGTTTCTTCTTGTAAGACCATCAAATAAGATTACCACCTGCAAAAGAAAGATAACCAGAAGTACTCCTCCTATCATCCTTAGAAGCTGCCCAATCTGCATCTGAGGATAGCTTGATGTCTAAATCTGAAGTATATGTAGAATATAACCCTTGATTTTGAGTACCCTTGAGATACTTCAAAATCCTTTTGGTAGTTTCCAAGTGAGCTTCTCTAGGTTTATGCATGAACTCACTTAAAACACTTTCTCTATATGCTATATCAATCCTTGTTAGAGTTACATAGTTTAGACTTCCAACTATGCTTTGGTATCCTGCAATGTCTTCAAACAAATCACGTTCATGAGCACTCAATTTATGATTTACCTCTATAGGGGTGCTAGGTATCTTGGCTTTCTCCAAGTGGAACCTCTTCAACATGTCATGCACATACCCCCTTTGAGTAATGTAAATTCTAGAATTTGTATAGACCAATTCAAGTCCAAGGAAATACTTTAAAAATCCCAGGTCACTAATTTTGAACTCCTTTATTATTTGATTCTTGATCTTTTTGATGCCATTGGTACACCACCTATCAAGATGATGTCATCAACATACACACATAAATATATCAATTCTAAGTTTCTGCTCTTGACAAATAGAGAAGAATATGCCTTGATCATGATGAACCCTTGATCTTGAAGGTAGTTAGTTAACCTTATGATTCCATGCCCTATGTGCTGGTTCAAACCATAAAAAGCTTTCTTCAGTTTACACACATAATTCACCTTGCTTGGGTCTTTATAGCTAGGAGGTTAAGCCATGTAAACCTCCTCTAGAATCCAGCCATTAAGGAAAGCATTTTTTACATCCAATTGGTACATATTCCAATTTCTTGATGTTGTCACACTTACCGATGTCGGGAAGGAAGCAGGTGAATAGGAAGAGCCGGTGCAGGGTTGGATCAGGCCTCTGGTGTGCGTCGTTCTGACTGTCTGGCAAGCGGCATCTATGCACTGGGCGCCTCGCCCTCTCTATAGTGTGGGGATCATTGTAAAGCCCCTACCCTCTCAGAAGAGACAAGTGAATGTGTGTGCGCGTGAGACCGTACACGTGGGGAGCGAGAAAATCCAAGTACCACGCTAAAACAGGGAAATCATCGGATCAGTGTGCAGCCAAAGCCCAATGATACAATGCAAATATGATTGAAGTCGTCCATTAAAATCTCGGTAATACAAAGTTTCCCCCTACAGCGTGGGTCGGGGATACAGAAATCTGCTACAGTGCGGATGGGCGAATACAAATATGCCGCCGCTTCAGTGCAGATCGGCCAAATATAATGCAGACTTCCCGCTACAGTGTGAGAAGACCTCATGGTCCAAGCTTTACTTCCGACTTTACTTCGGTCTTTTCTTTTCTTAAAGTTTCTTCGGCAATAGCTTCTCTTCTCTTTACTTCAGAATCCAGGCAGTCACTTCATATAATATCTCCAAATAATCAATCGCAACCTCGAGAGTAGATGCACAAGGAAGATCCACAACGGAGGGAGGTAAAGAGAAAAATCCAAACATGTTGGTACTTTTTGAGATTCATAAAAACTCACATGCACTCAAAACATTTAGCCATACCACTTGATTCCATCACAAAAAATGGGGATACCGATTAAATATTTTTCTTTGTTTCTTTTTCTTTCTGAATTGATTCCGAGTCATTTTCATGCACATAATTTATTTATATTTATTTTTCATTATTAATTATTTTGGGCTCAACTCTTTGTTCCTTTTAAGTATGAAAAAATGCGAGCAATCCTTATGGATATTTCTCCATGGTTCCAAAAAAAAGATTTTTAAGAGAAAAGGACAATAAAACTTCTGATTGTAATTGCCCTTTCTAAGAGCGATCATGAGATATATCGCAATACTTCTAGGAATTTGGCCCGTTTCTTGTTATTTATCAATTGATGTAAACTAATGTCAACACATTATTAAGAACTTAATGAGAAATTATGATCAAATCTCTTTATTCCCAATTGAAAAACCGATTATCAAATCTCTATATGCGCAAATCACAAACCACCTTTGGAGTCCTCTTTATTCTTCTTACCGACTTAGGAGTATCTCCCTGTCTCTCTCGACCTTTCTCATAGCCATCTACAGGTATCGGATTCTATCATCACTCACTGCTCCTCTCTCTCTCTCTCCACAACACGATTTCTGTCCAAGCTCTCAGCGTTTCTGATCTCTCTCTCTCTCTATATGACTTAACCCTCTGCAGCCACCATAATTTGCTATGCGCCCATATGTGGGCCTCTCTCTCTCTCTCTCTCTCTCTCTCTCTCTCTCTCTCTCTCTCCAGCTCCGCCATCAACATACTACATCGTCCTTCTCTCTCTCTCTCTCTCTCTCTCTCTCTCTCTCTCTCTCTCTCTCTCTCTCTCTCTCTCTCTCTCTCTTTGGAAGTTGTAATCAGCGGTGCCATTTCTGTTTATAGCTGCCAACCCTTTCTCTCACCCTCTCTCTCTCCATGTTTTTCTCAGCAGCGACACATCTGCACGTCCGCTCCCTCCCATGATTGTCTCTCTCTCTACAAACGTATCTATTGCACGCCTCTACCGACATCCTCATAGGACTTCACTCTCTCTCTAGCAAATTGTGCAGCACCCTCATCACTCATCCGCCTCCATCGAGTTTTGCGTGCGTGAGTCTACTACGAGCATCAGTTCTCTCTCTCTCTCTCTCTCTCTCTATATATATATATATATATATATATATATATATATATATATATATATATATATATATATATATATATATATATATATATATATATATTTCGTGAACGTCTGTGCAATGTGCCATCGAAATCGGGTAGTGCCAAACTCTCCTCGATGCCGCCTATCTGCAAGTGAGTCCACATGCTTTACTGAGTCCCTCTCTCTCTCTCTCCAACATTGTTTCCTTCCATCCTTTGTGTCAGCTAGCATTGCCATGTTATATCAGATCTCTCTCTCTCTCTCTCTCTCTCTCTCTCTCTCTCTCTCTATTTTCCTTTCTCTGTCTTTCTCAGCAACGACCTACAACCTCTCTCTCTCTCTCTCTCTCTCTCTCTCTCTCTCTCTCTCTCTCTCTTTTAGCGACGACGTGCACTCTGTCGCCATCTATTTCTCTCCCTATCGGTTGTTGGGAATGATGGATGGACACTCCAAGAGAATGAGTAGGTATTGCCAAATCGTGCTTTGTACTAGCCCTTTGATGCTTCAGAGTTGATAAGTAGACCTTCTTAGCTTTCCAATGACACCATAAAATGGCCTATGTACTTTGGAAATGATGTATGCAAAGATAAAATCAAAACAGACAACTTTGAACTTCAAGTCTTCAAGAAAACCTTCTATTTTTTACTTGACACCTGCTATATCTTTTGCTCAGTATGACCAGTACAGTAGGAATTGGAAAAATTCCTTTTAGGGGTATCTAATTAGCTTAGCAAGCTAGCTATTCCAAATGACATCACTTAAAATGACTAGCTATACTCATAGAAATCAATTTAGCAAGTAAACCTTTACCCCCAATTTTTTAGGACTGTTGCAGACATTGACCAGTGATCATTTCGACGAGCTTTTCTCTAAAATGGCTCAATAGAAACCCTTCAAATCTGGACCGCATGTAGATGACTTTGAGCTGGTTCCAACAAGCTATAGATCTTTGAATTTAGTGGAGAAATAAGTGAGATATGCTCTCCACAAATTGACAGACTTATAGACACTATGACAGAGAACTCAAAAATGAACAATACAGATATATGTATTAATGAACAATTGTATACGATGCCATAGGCATGAAGACCATTGCCTAATGGTGTAGATAGGTGTGGGCTAGAGAATAGACCTAACACGCACTTAGAATTGACAATGAGAAGCTCGGAAAGTGACTAGCTTACCCACGACTTTTTCCTTATAGTTTATATAAGAGTTCACTATCAA
Organism: Ceratopteris richardii; assembly: GCA_020310875.1. Taxonomy (NCBI): domain Eukaryota; kingdom Viridiplantae; phylum Streptophyta; class Polypodiopsida; order Polypodiales; family Pteridaceae; genus Ceratopteris; species Ceratopteris richardii. Next base: position 85,027,899 of record CM035411.1, read on the forward strand.
TTTGAATTTGAATTCAAATTTTGTCTCTCTTCTAAAAGTGTTCCTCCATTATAGGAGATATTCCATCAATCAAAGCTAACTTTTCCAGGAGTTCCTTTTGGTAGGTGTTTACAAAGATTCCAAGTCAAATGTGACTTTTACAAAAGGTAAAGTGGTAATTAACCACTAGCATTGGTTCCTATGCTTCTCCTAATGTGTATGAACTTCAAGGTATCCTTCAAGCCAAATGTGTAGGCTTGTGACTTGCACCAACAACTCCCCTTCAAGCGAAACATTTTGGCTTGGTCTTCATCTTCAATCTTCATGTATATCCTGCAATCCAATCATTGATTTGAACCTGCAAAGTTTGGTTCCATCCAATGCTTTAGTTAACAAATCTGCACACTGCATGTTGGTAGATACATATGTTAGTTGAATGTCCTTGCTTAATAGTTTCTCTCTCACATAATGGTAATGAACCTCTATATGCTTGGTCCTAGCATGATAGATAGGATTAGCTGCAAGGTGAAGTGAGCTTGTATTATCTCAAAGATCAATGATGACCTAGTATATAAACCCGATTCTGTATACAATAGCTTGATCCATATGGCTTCCTGAGTGGCATTTGCCAATCCTCTATACTCTTCCTCTGTAGAAGATAAAGCAACAATAGGTTGCTTCTTTGAAGACCATGATATTGGTTTATCACCTGCAAATGAAATGTATCCAGAGGTGCTCCTCCTATCATCCTTGCATCGTGCCCAATCTGTATCTAAATAAATCTTGATATCTAAATCTGAAGTGTAAGGGAAATACAAACCATGATTTTGTGTACCCTTGAGATACTTCAAGATTCTCTTGGCAGCGTCCATGTGAGGTGCTCTAGGCTTGTGCATAAACTGATTTAGCACACTAACTCCATATGCAATATCTATCCTTGTTAAGGTAGCATAGTTCAAGCTTCCAACTATACTTTGGTAACCTGTAATATCTTCAATTTCATCACCTTCATGTGCACTTAGTTTTAGGTTTACCTCCATTGGAGTACTTGCAACTTTGGCATCCTGCAAATGAAACTTCTTCAACATATCGTGTATGTATTTTTTTTTATTAATATATATTCCAGAGTTAGTATAGACTAACTCAAGTCCAAGAAAGTACTTTAGTAGATCAAGATCATTGATCTTGAACTCCTTCATCATCTGGTTCTTGATTTGTCTGATTCCATTGACATCATTACTTGTAAGTATGATATCATCAACATATACACATAGGTATATTACCTCTGAATTACTTCTCTTGATGAATAGAGAAGTGTCTGCCTTGCTCATGAAAAAACCTTGGTCTTGAAGGTATGTGGTCAACCCGTGATTCCATCCCCTAGGTGCCTGCTTCAATCCATAAAGAGCTTTATTCAATTTGCACACATATGTTACCTTGTTTGGATCCTCATAGCTAGGAGGTTGTGACATATATACCTCCTTTGAAATCCATCCATTCAAAAAAGCATTTTTCACATCCAATTGATACATGTTCCAATTTTTTGATACAGCCACACTCACCAACACCCTGATGGTTGGCATCTTGGCCACAGGTGAGAATATTTCCTCATAGTCAATGCCTTGGGTTTGTGCAAAACCCTTGGCCACTAATCTCGCTTTGTACCTGTTAATTGATCCATCAAAATTTCTTTTGATTTTATAGATCCATCTGGATCCAATTACCTTCATGGAGTCTTTCTTTGGTACTAGTTCCCATGTGTCACTTTCCTTGAGTGCTTCAATCTCCTCATCCATAGCTTCTCTCCATTCTGTCTTAGCCTTTTCTTCTTCATATGATCCTGGTTCTTCAATTGATAAGTCTTTCGCAAGATAAACAGAGTGTTTAGTAACAAGAGATGTATCATACCCATATCTAATAGGTTTTTTGCTCTCCCTTTATGATCTTCTGATTGATTGATTTGAAGGTTCAGGTATGTCTTCAAGCTTCTTCATCTTGACTTTGCCCTTGGACTTCCATGCCTTGAACTCTTCAAGATTGATAATGTCTTCATCATCCAAATTTGAGTCTTCATTCTGAGTAGGTTCCTCCTTAGCAAGACTTGGAAACTCCTCCTCCAAGTCATAGGGTAGTTTGAACTTCCTGCATTCATTCTCATACCAAGAATCATTTTTATCAAAGACAACATCTCTACTAACCATGACTCCCTTATTGTAAGGGTTGTAAAAAATGTATCCTTTCTGATTTAGATCATTTCCAATAAAGATACACTTCTCAGCCTTAGGGTCTAGCTTACCTCTTATCTGAGAAGGAATGTGTACATATGCTACACATCCAAATATCTTGCAATGATCAAGTGAGGGTCTCTTCCCATGCCATGCTTCATAAGGTGTCATCCCATCAAGGAACTTAGATGGTAATCTGTTTATGAGGTAAGTGGTAGTAGAAACACTCTCTGCCCATAGGTAATTAGGTAACTTTTTTTCATTCAACATAGACCTAGCTGTTTCAACAATCAACCTATTTCTTCACTCAGCTACCCCATTTTGTTCAGGAGTATACCTTGTGGTGATTTCTCTCTTGATTCCTCTGTCTTGCAAGAATACTTCAAACTCATTACAGAAGTACTCACCTCCTCCATCTGACCTTAACATTTTTAGATTCTTCCCTGTCTAATTCTCAACAAGTGCAAAATATTTTTTATAACAATTGAATACTTCATCTTTGTGGTTCATAAAGTATAATATAGTCCATCTGCTATAATCATCAATAAAAGATACATAGTACCTTGATCCTGAGATTGAGGGGTCTTTGCTTGGTCCCCATACATCTGTATGGACAAGCTCTAGGTAGTCCTCATGCATGTAGCCTTTCCTTGAGAAGGGTAACCTCTGAGACTTCCCAAACTGACAAGCACCACATTTATATATCATGTGTTGTTTGGAAACATTAGGTATTCCAATTACACATTGATCCCTACATATCTGTCTCAAGGTTCTTTCTCCTACATGCCCTAATCTTTTATGCCAAATCTCTAGCTCTAAAAGTGTTTGATCTTTATTTTTGCTAACTTAGTTTGTAGAATATACCTTGTTTCCCCTATTTATCTCCTCCTATCCAACTCTCCATCATATCCTTTTCTTTTCATTTTCTTTTTCATTTTTCTTTTTCTCTTCTCTTTTTCTTTTCTTTTATTTTTCACTTCATCTGAGCTCAACATTTTTCTTTTTATTTTTATTTCACAAATCCGCCTATGTAGAATTCGGGTGCAACTCATGGACTCATCCGCCCGGCCAAGTTTACCCCACCTATCTGTCGATCCGACATAGCCCACGACATACGCAACGCCAACCCTACATGAAATTGACATCAGCTCGTGGCTCTGACCACCCCGCCAGAGTGGCTCCACCTGCCTACCGCACCATGCAGGCACATGAAAACAGATAGGTCAAGCCTACGATGAAACTAGCTACTGCTCGTGGCCTTGATCGCCCGACCTAGGTGGTTCCACCTGCCTACTAGCCCATTGTAGCCCACTAACAACATGCACACACATATAAGATGGCTTTGAGTATGATCGTTTTTCATAAATCATGATATATATGGAGGTAAGATCTCGCAAGAAACAAATAGTAGGACCCAAAGAATCCCACTCACTAAGTGTTCAAATCAATCAACATATACTTGCACTCAATCTAAGCATGCCATCACATTCCCAAGCTTTCACTCCCAAAACTCTCTAGTTTGCTAACTGATCTCATTCATATAATTTCTAGTCGTTCATGCTTCATGGAAACCCATAATAGATATTTGCTATCTTCATTCTACATGATTTTCTTAAATTCATACATATCTTTATCACACACATCAATGTAATGCATTTGATCTATCAGAAAGAAAAATAGATTTCAAATCAGAAACATATCAACTGATCATTTTGCTTCATCTTCATTATTGATTGATCCATCCTTTCTTTAATTTCATGATCTATCATTCTTCATTAGTGTCAGCCTCAGTGTCATCAGCATCCTCCAAAAGTTCATGCTCAATCTCATAATCCGCTTCATTTCTGTTCTTGAATAATTTTATCCTCTTTCCTGCAGTCAAAGATCTCAAAGGAGTACTGTCTGATTCCCGAAGCACATACGTTCCATTCTCAAACACAGACATCAACCACATATGGCCCAAACCATCATTTGGTCAATTTCTTCCTAGCATTGTACTGAGTATCGAATGTACTATCGTACACCAAGACCCAATCATCTATCTCAATCCTACGTGGTCTAAGTCGATGAGTTTTGTCAATATAAATTTTGTTCTTTAACCTTAGCTCCTTCAACTTTTGGACTACTTCTTTCAACTTTTCATTTCCTTGTTCTAGCTGATTTATTCTCAATGATAAAGGTTCTACTCTTTTCACACCATCATTCCACGGGAGCGTCAACCATGTCACTATCTAAGTCTGGATGGGGAAGACTCGCTTTTGACAATACATCAATTCAGGAGGCATGAAATCTGTGGATCGAGTGTAAGTCATGCTATCAGCCCATAATGCAAATGGAAGAAATCTAGGCCACTACTTGATGTCATCGTTGCAAGCCTTAGAGATCGCCTTCACAATGAAAGGGTGACCTCTCTCGATCTTCCCATTTGCGTCTCGGTTATAGGCAGTGGTGAGAGACAATCGAATTCCATGACAATCAAAGAACTCTTTTGCCTCTCTAGCATCCAACTCTCCTCTCTCCGCAACCGTTTTCTCGACAGAACCAAATCTCGAGATCACTTCTTCTAAAAGAAATTTGCATACAATATAAGTAGTCTTCGTACGAAGAGCTCGACCTTCCACATGGTTGGTCAAGTCCTTTATAGCAAGCACAATATATCTTATCTTGTCTATCCCTTTGGGCATGGTTACAAGGTCGATCACCCACTTGTAATGGATACAAGGAGGGTAGGTCAGATGTAAAGGGTCTCTATGCCTAACTGATGAATGCACTTGGCATGTAGCATAAGTTTCTACAAAACCTCTCACACTCACATAAATCCCTGGCCACCAGTAAGCTTCCCTAATCTTCTCATATGTAGCATAGAATCCTTTATGACCTGCTCATAAGGTCTCATGCATCTCTCTCATCACATTGCTCTGAAGACTTCTCGAACTCAGTACCCTCTATGGACTCTTTACCTTGCCCTTAGCGTGTCACCAAATAAGTCCCTCCTTCTAGAAAAAGTTGTAAGACTTCTTCCTGATGGATCTATACCTATTTGTGGACCAGCTTGGGGAAGGTTTCAGAGTACTAAGATATCTTCCTATGTCTCTCAACTGGCCATCATACTCACTCTCACAGAACTGCTCATAAACATATACCAATGGATCATACCTTATCATGTGTGTATCTCTCTCTACATCATCATCGAATTTTTCTCTTGAAAGCATAGCAGCCACTGTATTCAACTTCCTAGCTATGTGTACAAAGGCAGGATTTATAAACTTTACATAAAAGATCCATCTAAGCATAGCAATGTCTAGAGATGAACAGTTCGCTATCATGCCAATCAGTGGAAGACAATCGGTCTCAACTACCACATTCGCCCCAATGAAATACTCTTTATTGGTCTTTAATGCAGCCACTAATCCCCATAGCTCTCTCTTTATTTGCAGATATTTTCTTTGAGTATCATGAAGAATCTTAGCACCAAAGCGCACTGCATATCTCTACCCCTCATCATCATCTTGTCCTATGACCCAGACTATACCAATAGGACTAGTATCAATAGTCAAAATGATAGGTCTCTAACCTGAATAGTCAACACGCTTCATAATCGGAACTTCAATTAGCAGTTGCTTCAATCTACACATAACTCTCGACTATTTCTCTGTCCATACAAACTTCTTTCTCTTTCTCAAAAGGTCAAATAAGGGGTTCGCAACGTGAGCAAAGTGAGGAATCCATATCACATAGAACACAGAGGCTCCCAAAAACCTCCTCACCTCACTGACATTGCGACACACTTCAAAGATCCTACTAATGGCCTCAACTTTCTACGGGTATGGCTTGCGGCAATAGTGTCCACACAGATGTCCTACAATGATGACCTCATCAATGCCAAAAACAAATTTCTCTAAAGAAAGTGTTAGCCCCAGATCTTCAAATCTCTGAAAGATCTTGTTAGAGTTAGAAATATGATCACTCACAAACTTTCTGCACCTAGAAGCATCTAAACTCTCATCTTTGACTCTCTCCTCACATCCCTTCATAGGAATGTCATCAATAAATGGCATATTCACGGATGGTATAAAGTCTTCTAAAACCAGGTTCATGGCATTCATCATGTGAGCCACAGAATTCGTCGCTCCCTACGGCAAGTACACATGCGTACAAGGCCTAGTGGATTCCTCATGTTCGTGATATCTTTGCTCTCCATAGCCAATTGAAACTGGTCATAACCTGAATACAGATCGCCCATAGAGTAGATGGAATGCCAAGCAAACGCTTCAACAAACTCATCAATTATAGGTCCTGTCTCTACATTTCTAATTGTGACTTTATTCACAGGCTGCAGATCCTGAATAAAACAAAGATTCCCATTTTTCTTAGGCACTCTAAACCACCTATTCGAATATGGAGCCGAGGAGGGTTCCAATATCCGCATGGAAATCTTTTCCTTTAGCAGCCTCATCAACTCAGGTGAGTGAGCTTTTGGGACTGGTATAGGCCGGATATTCCATGGTATATGTGGCACTGTAAATATGATCATGGGAGGTACTTGTTTTGAGTCTGTGCAACCTATCTCATGTGGGAAAAGTGCAAATGCTTTTTCATGTTTCTTGATGACTTCAATGAACTTCTTTTTCTCTTCTTCTCTTAGGAATGATTTTTCTCTAAACTTGATCTTTTTAACAGTCTAGTCAGAAAAATGATGCCCTATGAGCTCTCGTCGTCTCAACATAGGATCATCTGACACTCGCAGATACTTCTCATGTCTATCTTATGGCAAAGCTTGGTCTATAGGTTTCACTTTCTTGTCCACAGTCTTATACTTCGTGTTTGCATTTACTACATGCTCTCTCATGAACTCATCAATCATCTCATACTCTTTCTGATTTCTCATTTCTCTCAAATGCCTACTCAAGCTCTTCTAGAGTAGTCGAACTCCTCTCCAACTCGATCACATCCTCTATCCTCTCGTCAGGCAACATGATTCCTAAATCTTTATAGCGTCTCTCATGAACTTTTTTGAACTTATTTGAAACATTCTCTTTCTGTAAGCACAACAACTTAAATGTAGATGAATAAATGGAAAAACTCTCAAAACTATGTACAGAATCATGCGAGACATCAAACCAAATCCCACTGTTGTCTCGCTGAACAGTGGATCCTAACATGAATTTTGATCAGTAGAAGCACCATACTCTCCTACAGGCATACACTCATCATGGTAATGAGAGTTAATGGATCTCTTTCTTATATTCTTTCTGTTCCTGGAGTTATTCGGACATACTGTCATCACTTGCAAAGAATGAAGACCTGATCTAGATCAGATTCTGGCATAAGAAAATCCATCATCCATTGCCATAGTTTCCATTCGCACTTCAGCTATAAAGGGTTGTCCAAGGATAGCGTCATATGACCAATGGTCCTCGACAAAGAAGTGGATTTCCTCAGAAATCCCTCCTATCGTCATAGGCACAAATGCACATGCCTCAAGTAGTGCTTCTGGGCCATTATCTAATGTCCTCATCCTCCATCCACGGTCTTTATCTATTTGGCCACCTAAACTGATCATAAAGATTCTTAGAGATCACATTTATTTATGACCTTGAGTCAATCAAAGCCAGAGCAAAACATGACTCTTCATGGCTTCCTAATTTCACCTTCATTTCAGGTGTCCCTCTTGCCCAAAAAGTCCTCCTAAACTCACTTTCTGTCTTTCTCATCTCGTCATCAGGTGTAATAGGACCTAGAGAATTCTTATGGCACCTCTCTATCTCATTATCCTCATCATCAAAAGTATCACTCAATGCTATTGCTTCATTTGTCACATGTGTATCTTCAGTTGCTTCTTCCATCTCTACATCTTCAGGTAGTGCAAAACTCTTCCTCTTGATCAACTTTATAAAGTTGTCCTTGAATTTAGGCTTCGCTATAGAGAAGACCTGCTCTAAAGACATGGTTACTTGGCTCTTCAATAGAATATCATTCAGTATCTCTCTTGCATCATTTTTCTTTTCCAACTCAAAAATCAAAACCGCCTTTGGAGCCTTCTTCTTTTTCTTCTTCTTCTCTTTATCTTTCTCTTAAATATTCTCTTGAATATTCTCTTGAATTTCATAAGTCTTTTAAATGGGCTCTGGTTCTTTCTCCTTCTCTCTAATTGGCTCTTGAATCTTAATTGGCCCAGCTAGCCTCTTTCCCTCCTTTATTTCCTTCTTCTTTGCCTCTACCTAGGTAACAATAGGGTCTTTAAATTGCACTTTCTTTTCTGGCTCTTTAGCCTTCTCTTCAACCTCTTGGCTTTTCTTCCTTGTAACTCTTCTCTCTGGCTTTGTCTCTTCGTGGCTCTCATCCCTCTTCCTATTTTCTTCTACATTGACTATATGCGAATATACCCAGAATTGATCAACAGGAGACTTCCAGGCAGTCTTCTACATAATCGCATCCGTAGCCCTCACTAAAGCTTCAATAGAATAGTTTCTTTGAGGTTGAGGCCTAGGCTCATCTTCATCTCCCTCTACTGGTTCTAGTTGTGCCACCGATGTGCTTACATTATTGCGAGATATATCCTCATAAAGTTTCTTAATTCCCCCCTTTCCCTAATTCACAGGTAGAGGAAGGTGGGTCCTAAAATAACAGAGATCCTTGTCTATATCTATTACCAATTGATGCTCCTTTGCTAGCTTAAGCTCTTCCCACACATATGAGAAATGTTCTTGCGCATCGCACCATACCCATCTCTTTGTCCCTCCAAACCCACCGTCGCTCGTCTCTCAAAAGTTCCAATGTTTCTTTGAAATGTAGGCTCCATTGGTGGTGCAGGTGTTTGTTGAGCAACATGCTCCACTGTAGGTGCAGGCTGATGCATCACATAGCCTTGCATATTTGGAATGGGCATAGTACCTCTCTGTATTGCATCCGCATAACTTGTACTTGCCTGAGGAGGAGTGGGGTATTGATACCCCATAGAATAGACTTTATTATGAATGCTAGCCATTTCTTTTGACATAGATGCTTGCATCGTCATAAGATTTTCTATTTGTTGACTGAGAATCTCAAGTTGTAGCTCCATTGGTGATCGCGAAGTGGATGCAACATTAGCAAAAGCTGATGTTGCAGGCACATTCGGAATCGCTGGAAGAGGAGCCTCCCTAGGTGGTTGTGGAGCTACTACTACATGTCTATCATATAATACCGCCTGGCTTGCTGGGCAGTTGCTTCCACTTCTCTCCTCACTACAACCCAGTCTTCTGTCAACCCAAACCTCTTACCAGGCTCTTCTATCCTCCTCTCGACCTTAGTCCTGTCTTCAAGACTTAAGATCTTAAGGAAGGAAATGACTAGGTCAGGCTTCAATGCATCTAGATTGGCTTGTGGAAGTTGGGCATGTCTACTCAAGAATTCATTTAATAGATGAGTCAGGGAAGCAGTGGGTTTTGGGGAGTTTACCCACCGTAGGAACCCCTCTCTACTATGTTGGGAAAAATGTTCCAAACAAAAGAACTTATGTAATTCTTTTCTGAATTCAGCCCAGGGCTTTGCTATGTGCACTGTAATAGATGCTAGGATAGTCCTTGAAACTACCCGTGTGAAGTAATGTGCAAATTCTTCTTCAGGTAGACCATAAATCTGTGCCTATTCCTCAAAAACATCTAGGTATTCATTCACATTTAGACCCGTAAACTTGCCCTTTTCTCTCAAAACTGCTTGGATTACACGAGCCCCCTGCTTCTCTATCACTAATACCTTGAATATATCCTCCATCTCTCTTCTCTGGTCTGTCCTAGAGCTTAGAACGATGTCCAGTGTGAGTGGCTCTATTATCTCTCTTAGCTCAGAGTAGAGATCAGAGAAGAAACTCGATGGGTCACAAGCCATGGGGTAATGGTCAATCTAAGCACTCTCTATCTAATTCCCGAATGTGTTTTTCCCCTCCTTTTATGACAGTTTTCCTAATGTGTCTATTGTTTTATATAGGCTAAGAAATCAGCAAATCCCTAGTCTAAACAGGACAAAAAGTGCACACACATATGGACTAAGCTAATGCAAATCATGAATGCTTAGAATCAGGCAACCAAACAATCTTTCTTTTCAAAGTGTGTGTGAAGCAATGCAAAAAATCACAGAACCTGAAATGCTAGTACCTGGAGTTTCTGTCTGACGTGGAGGTTCCTATCTTCTCTTCTCAAGGAGTAGATGGCGTGTCGAGGATCACCGGGCAACCGCCTCGCTTCACGTCGGGTTCAGGTGTCAGGAAGGAAGCAGGTGAATGGGAAGAGTCGGTTCGGGGTTGGATGAGGCCCATGGTGTGCGCCGTTCCCACTGTCCAGTGAGCGGCTTCTCCACACTGGGTGCCTCATCCTCTCTTTGTTGCGGCAATCGTCGTAAAGACCCTACCCTCTCGGAAGAGATGAGCGAAAGTGTGTGCGTGTGAGACCATAGTGTCAGGAGCGAGAAAATCCAAGTACCATGTTAAAACAAGGAAATCACCGGATCAGTGTGCAGCCAAAGCCCAATGATACAATGCAAATATGACTAAAGTCGTCCAATAAAATCTTGGTAATACAAAGTTTCCTGCTACAGCGTAGGTCTCGGATACAGAAATCCGCTAGAGTGCAGATGGGCGAATACAAATGTGTCGCCGCTATAGTGCAGATCAACCAAATATAACATAGACTTGTCGCTACAGTGCGAGAAGACCTCACAGTCCAAGCTTTACTTTCGACTTTACTTCGGTCTTTTCTTTTCTTCAAGTTTCCTCGGCAATAGCTTCTCTTCTCTTTACTTAGGAATCCCGGCAGTCACTTCATATAATATCTCCAAATAATCAATCGCAACCTGGAGAGTAGATGCACAAGGAAGATCCAGGAGGGAGGGAGGTAAAGGGAAAAATCCAAACATGTGAGTACTTTTTGAGATTCATAAAAACCCACATGCACTCAAAACATTTAGCAATGATAAACATCTATTATGGTTAATACTACTTGATTCCATCACAAAAAAATGCGGATACCGATTAAATATTTTACTTTGTTTCTTTTTCTTTCTGAATTGATTCCGAGTCATTTTCATGCACATAATTTATTTATATTTGTTTTTCATTATTAATTATTTTGGGCTCAACTCTTTGTTCCTTTTAAGTATGAAAAAATGCGAGCAATCCTTATGGATATTTCTCTATGGTTCCAAAAGAAAGGTTTTTAAGGGAAAAGGACACTAAAACTTCTGATTGTAATTGCCCTTTCTAAGAGCGATCATGAGATATATCGCAATACTCCTAGGAATTTGGCCCATTTCTTGTTATTTATCAATCGATGTAAACTAATGTCAACACATTATTAAGAACTTAATGAGAAATTATGATCAAATCTCTTTATTCCCAATTGAGAAACCGATCATCAAATCTGTATATGGGCAAATCAAAAACTGCCTTTGGAGTCCTCTTTATTCTTATTAACGACTTAGGAGTATCTCCCTCTCTCTCTTTTGACCTTTCTCATAGCCATCTATAGGTATCGGATTTTACCATCACTCGCTGCACCTCTCTCTCTCTCTCTATCTATCTATATATATATATATATACATATATATATATATATATATGTATATATATATATATATATATATATATATATATATATATATATATATATATATATATATATATATATATATATATATATATATATATATATATATATATATATATGACTTAACCCTCTACAGCCACCATAATTTGCTATGCACCCATCTGTGGGCCTCTCTCTCTCTCTCTAGCTCCACCATCGACATACTGCATCGTCCCTCATATATAAATATATATATATATATATATATATATATATATATATATATATATATATATATATATATATATATATATATATATATATATATATATATATATATATATATATATATATATATATATATATATATATATATATATGACTTAACCCTCTATAGCCACCATAATTTGCTATGCACCCATCTGTGGGCCTCTCTCTCTCTCTCTAGCTCCACCATCGACATACTGCATCATCCCTCTCTCTCTCTAGATGTTCTAATCAGCGGTGCCATTTTTTAAAGCTCCCAGTCCTTTCTCTCATCCTCTCTCTCCATATTTTTCTCTCCAGTGACACATCTGCGTGTCTGCTTCCTCCCATGATTGTCTCTCTCTCTACGGACATATCTGTTGCGTGCCTCTACTGACATCCTCATAGGACTTCACTCTCTCTCTAGCAGATTGTGCAGCACCCTCTTCACTCATCTCCCTCCAACGATGTCTGCGTATGTGAGTCTACTCCGAGCATCTGTTCTCTCTCTCTCACTCTCTCTCTCTCTCTCTCTCTCTCTCTCTCTCTCTCTCTCTCTCTCTCTCTCTCTCTCTCTCTCTCTCTCTCTCTCTCTTCACGGCTCTCTGCCATGAAACCTTCGCTCTCTCTCTCTCTCTCTCTCTCTCTCTCTCTCTCTCTCTCTCTCTCTCTCTCTCTCTCTCTCTCTCTCTCTCTCTCTCTCTCTCTCTCTCTCTCTCTCTCTCTCTCTCTCTCTCTCTCTCTCTCTCTCTCTCTCTCTCTCTCTCTCTCTCTCTCTCTCTCTCTCTTCACGGCTCTCTGCCATGAAACCTTCTCTCTCTCTCTATCTCTCTCTCTCTCTCTCTCTCTCTCTCTCTCTCTCTCTCTCTCTCTCTCTCTCTCTCACGAATGTCTCTGCAATGTGCCATCGAAATCGTGCAGCGCCAAACTCTCCTGGATGCCGCCTATGTGCGCGTGAGTCCACATGCTTTACTGAGTCCCCTCTCTCTCTCTCTCTCTGTCTCCGACATTGTTTCCTTCCATCCTTCATGTTAGCTAGCGATGCCATGTCAGATCCCAGATCTTTCTCTCTCTCTCACAACGATGACCTGCACTCTATCGCCGGCCATTTCTCTCCCTGTCGGTGTGCTGCTAGAACTCCGTATCTCGTCGTTGCCTAAGTCGCACCCTTTAGTGCTCTCTCTCTCATCCCCTCAAGTTTGCTCTGCCACATCAGTCGCCAACAGCGCAGTGAATCTCCCCTCTCTACGACTAAACATATCGCATTCTCTATCGGTTTACCCTTCTCTGAATTCTCTAGCATCAATTTGTACTTGTGTGACTTCATCTCTCTCTCTCCCTATGCCATGATAGCAGCACTGTCCTCCCTCTCTTTTACTCTCTCTCCTCAATGTTCTACGTGCATCATCAACAACCAATCTCTCTCTACGACATACAAGCAGCCGTGTCTCTCTCTCTCATGTGCCAGCCAGTAGATTCAGGCCCCTCCACCATCAGAAATATCTGTGCTGCCCAAAACTTATGACACGGCCCACATGCCTCTGAGTTTACTTTCCAGATGATCAAGTAAAATGAGTATATATACCTTCTTGCCATACACCTGCAAGGTCGACTGTCATAGATAATAAAGGGATTTGTGGAGTCTCCACCTCTTTCTCTCTCATTTCTCTCATCACAACATGAAATAATGCATAAGATGTAGAGACTCATCCATATGTGCACAAAGATCATGGAAAAAAGATCTGTGTGTAAAGAAACTAGGGCTCTCTCTCTTCCTCTCTCCCTCATCATGCAGAAAAAAGAATAAGAAAAGGTTAAGAATCTGTACCTGGAGAGTAGATGCACAAGAAAGATCTAGGAGGAAAAGCAAATGAGGCCTGCGCCCCTATTTATAGGTTTCCCTCCCCTTCACCCCTTGGGACTATTCTCTAGAAGCATCTAACCTACTTACTCAACTTTCTAATTTCAGACCACCTTGCATTTTCATTTACTATTCCGGGAAAATCACACCCCTTATTTCTATTTTTGATTTTTCTCCTTTTTATTTTTCCTAGACTAAGGTTTTGGTTTCACACTGTATATACATTCATTAATTTTAAGGGTTTGACCTAGGATAAACACAAATTCGAAGGGTCTAAGCTAGGGTTTTTGGTCGGGGGAATTAGGATTTGGATCACAATTAAGTCGAGCATGTTAGCTCAAGGGTCTATTTACAATTAGACACAAAAATCCTAGGGTTTTCTAAGGGTTTAGGCTCGGTTTTCATGGGATAAGCCCACATTTTCAGGGGTTTTTGTTGGAGCAAGTCTATGACAAGCCTAAGTATTGGCTTGAGTCCCACAAAGTCATAAAAGAAGCTTCAAAATGAAGACTATGTAAAGTTCACTTGTGAACTACCTCTTGTAACTTTTGAAGAGTTTACTTGATGTAAAAGTGAAAGAATCTTAAGTGCTTGAGTCCACTTGATCAAAAAGGGAAAGAGGAGCCACGAATTCGTGATTTGTGGTAGATAGAGAATCAAATCAATCACAAATTGATTGGAGAGTGATTGAGGGGAGTTAGCCTCCCAAACTCAACTATAAATAGATGGTAGTTTCAGTCGTGGCTAGAGAGACCTATGTGAAGACCTCCAAGAGCTGAGCTTTATGCCATATCAAGGTGTGATTACAAGGCACACATATGTGTCAGTAAGTCATTGTATTGTACAAGCAATATATTTTCATTTTCATGATTATTTGAGTTCATATGTCCATGTCCTTGTGAAGTGTACTCTCACTGCCATTACTCTCAGTTTTCTCTGTCAGATTGGAGAGATGTTTTCTCTGAGCTTGGTTCATCATTTTCAGTGATTTAACTTGGTAAAGTTAGCTCTATAAGCCTACTATATGCTCATGAAGTTTCATTTAATTTGGATGTTGCAATCTTCATTTATGTGCATTTGACGTCAACAGTGTCTGTTCATCTTCACTTCTCTGTCAGGTACCCGACTTTTTTGCGCATCTTGTCAGAGCCATTTCTCAGTGCTTACTTATCCACCTTCAATGAATTAAAGCTTGTTGGATTCAACTTACGGTGTAGTAGCACCATAAAAATTTTCATAATCATTGGATTCCTACATTTTGAGTTATGTTCATTTTTCTGCTCACTGGTCTCAAACTGTAGCAGCCCGTGAAAATCGGGATGATGTCATCACTTGTTAAAACTCATTCTCAGTGTGTGGTTTATTATTTTTGATGAGAATAATCTTGAAATTTAGCTCTTTGAGTTAACTATACTTCCCCAAGAGGAATTAAGCTAATTGTTGTTGTTCTCAGATACTGTTTTGATCTATCTTTTTGAGAGTGATCTTCCAAGGTAAATAGGGTGTCTAATACATCCATTGGCAAGCTAAAACGGCCCACCATATACTCCTGGAGTTCAATTGGCTGGTGTAGATCAAGGATTTTGCAACACCTCTTCATCTTCAAGCACATACCTATCCATCTCTTCACAGTGGTATTAGAGCAAGGTTGGACAACATGGCAGATGGATTTCTTTGATCAATTGACAAATTGGACAGAGGTAACTACTCAGCTTGGTCATTAAGAATGGAAGCTTATCTCCAAGGTAGAAGTTTATATGGTTATGTGGGTAGAGATGAAGTTATGCCAAGTTTCAGGAACAAAAGTCAACCAACACAAGAAGAGCAAGAAAGATTGAGCACATGGTGCTCCAAGGATGCACTTGCAAGGTCTTATCTCCTCAACTCTATCTCAGATTTTTTGTTGCCTCACATTAGAAGTTGTAAGACATCTCAGGAAGTGTGGGATGCACTTGAAGCTTTCTTTTCTTCAAGTACTAAAGCTAGGAAGCATCAACTATGGCTGGATTTCACAACTCTCAAGAAGGTTCCCAAACAAAATGTGACTGCTTTTGTCACAAAGCTCAAGGACATAGCAGATCAGTTGGGAAGCATTGGAGAGGTAATAGATGAAGAGCAAATTGTAAGGTAGGTCATCAATGGCTTGAAGGCAGATGACAACTGGGAAGCATTCACCACAGCTATGGATTTGTACATGGACATGCATGTACCTGATTTCAATACACTCATTGGACAACTACTTACTCAAGAGGCAAAGCTTATAAAAAATGGAGAAATCTCTAAAGGTAATCAATCATCAGCTTTATACACTGATAAAAGAAAGTCCAAAGATAACAAAGGAAAGGCAAAGAAAGTGGATGATGAAGCAGGTACATATCAAGCTAACTATGCAGGTAGAGGAAGACATGGCAGAGGTAGAGGAAGAGGAGGTAGACAAGGCAGGGGGAGAATCCCAAGACTCCAACCCATGTTCTATTTGTGGATTAACTAATCATACAACTAAAAATTGCTTTAGGAATTCGAGGAATCGAAGAGGTAGAGGATACAATAGAGGAAGTTATGGCTGCTCAAGAGGAAGGTTCAACAATTATCATGGCAACTACAACAACTACAATCATTCAAACTATCAACGAGGCTACAAAGGAAGGAGAGACTTCAATAACTACACAGAAGACTCAAGCAAAGAGGATTCATTATTGATCATGAACATGGCTATGCCACAAGGTAAATCTGATGGGCATGTTTTCTACATAGATTCAGGTTGTTCAAATCACGTGGTAGGAAATGTGGCACTCCTATCAGATTTAGAAGATCCAAGGAATAAGCATGAGGTACAAACAGGAGATGACACAAAACATCCTGTGGAGAAAATAGGCAATGTCAAAGCACCTGATGGAAACATCAACCTACTCAGTAAGGTACTCTATGTCCCTACCATTACAAAGAATTTGATAAGTGTTGGGCAGATAGTAGAGAAAGTTCACAAAAGCAGGAGCATGTGTTGAAGATCCAAGTCAAGGATTCAGAAAAATTGCAAAAGGTGAAAAGACAGGTAGATTGTTCACATTTGAATTACAAGACACTAGAAACATTGCTCTCTTTAATTATGGTAGTCAGACACTCACATAATTGGAAGTATGACACAAAAGGTTAGCACATATTGGTGAAAGCTGATTAAAGCAAATTTGGAGGGACCAAAGTGTACTTGGACTCCCTAACTTTTCAAAACAACATATGATTTATAAGTGTAGTGCATGTCAATTAGGAAAGTCTCACATGTTACCATTCATGAAGAAAGGTTATATGCATGGAGATCTCTTGGAGTTGGTTCATACACATGTATGGGGACCTAGCAAGGAAGCTTCAATATCTGGATCAAGGTATTATGTCTCCTTTATTGATGATTGCAGTAGATGGACTATCCTATTCTTTATGAAACACAAAGATGAAGTTTTCTCATGTTTCAAAAGATATTTGGCTCTTGTGGAGAATCAAACAGGTAAATCACTAAAAAGGTTAATGTCAGATGGAGGGGGAGAATACTTCTCCCATGAGTTTGATTCTTTTCTTCAAGAAAGAGGAATCAAAAGAGAGGTAACTACAAGGTACACTCCTTAGCAAAATGGAGTGGCAGAAAGGAGGAATAGGACAATTGTTGAAGCTACAAGGTCTATGTTAAATGAAAAGCATTTACCTAATTATCTATGGGCTGAGGCTGTATCTACAACCACTTACTTGATTAAGAGGTTGCCTTCAAAATCCCTTGATGGGATGACTCCATATGAGGCTTGGAATGGAAGAAGACGAAGCTTAGATCATTGTAAAATTTTTGGATGTATTGCTTTTGCTCATGTTCCTTCACAGGTTAGAGGCAAGATGGATCCAAAGGCAGAAAGGTGTGTATTTATTGGATATGACAACAATCAAAAGGACTACAGGTTATACAACCCTACCAAGAAAGGATTCTTGGTAAGCAGAGATGTAGTTTTTGATGAGAACAATTCATGGTATGAAGATTCATGCAGGAAGGTCAATTTACCATATGATCTTGAAGAAGATTTTCCAAAGCTTGGTAGAGAACAACCAAAGATTGAAGAACAAGACACCTCAGAGGATGATGAAGAATCTCAGATGGAAAAGATCAAAGCATGGAAGTCTTAAGGTAAAGCAAAATTGCAGGAACTTGGAAATGAGGCAGAATCATCACATCATGGCCTAAGAAGATCTATGAGGGAAAAGAAAAAACCAGAAAGGTATGGGTTTGACACCTCATTAGTAACTAAACATTGTATCTACATAGCACAGGACATAAACCAAGAGGAGCCATCATCATTTGAAGAGGCCAAAGAAAAAACAGAATGGAAGCATGCAATGAAGGAAGAGATTGAAGCACTTGAGGAAAACAACACTTGGGATTTGGTGCCCAAGACTTCATCCATGAAGGTAATAGGCTCAAGATGGGTCTATAAACTCAAGAAGAATTCTGATGGTTCCATTAACAGGTATAAGGCAAGGTTTGTAGCAAAAGGCTTTGCACAAACTCAGGGAATTGATTATGAGGAGACCTTCTCTCCTATGGCAAAGATGCCTACTATTAGGGTTTTGCTTAGTATTGCCTCCTCCAAGAATTGGAAGATACTTCAACTAGATGTAAAGAATGCATTCTTGAATGGTTGGATAACAGAAGAGGTATATATGGCACAACCACCTAGTTTTGAGAATCAAGTTTATCCTGATTATGTGTGTAAACTTAACAAAGAATTGTATGGTCTCAAGCAAGCTCCAAGAGCTTGGAATTTTAGGCTTGTTTTATTCTTGCAGGACAAAGGCTTTCAACCAAGCAAAGCAGATCCTTCACTCTTTATTAAAAAGAGTAATTCTGAGGTCATCTACTTATGTGTATATGTAGATGATATTATATTGACAGGAAATGATGCAGATGGTATGAAGAAGATCAAAGATCAGATGAGAGAAGAGTTCAAGATAAGTGATTTGGGTTCACTTACCTACTTCCTAGGCTTGGAAGTTGTCTACAAAGATCATGGTTTCTTTCTCACTCAAAGAAAGTACATTAAGGACATGTTGGCAAAATTCAAGATGCAAGATTGTAAGATTGCAGGTACTCCAATGGAGGTCAATCACAAATTGAGCTCACATGAAGGTGATCTCATAGAGGACATCACATCATATCAAATTCTAGTGGGTAGTCTCAACTATGCCACATTGACAAGAGTAGATATATGTTACAGTGTGAGTGTGCTAAGTCAATTTATGCACACACCAAGGAAACCACATAGATGCTGCCAAAAGGATTCTCAAGTATCTCAAAGGAACCATAAATGAAGGACTTTATTATCCTTATGTATCTGATCTAGGTTCGAAGCTATTTTCTGATGCAGATTGGGCTGGCTCCAAGGAAGATAGAAGGAGCACTTCAGGTTATCTTACCTTTGGAGGTTCAAAGCTTATTTCATGATCATCCAAGAAGCAACCCAGAATTGCTCTCTCTTCTACTGAAGCTGAATATAGAGGTCTTGCTATTGCTACACAAATAGCTATGTGGATGAAGACATTATTCAAAGATCTTGGATTGGAGTTTGGAACTCCAACTATTTTTGGTGACAATATGAGTTCTATTCACTTAGCTACTAATCCTATTTTTCATGCAAGGACTAAACATATTGAAGTTCATTATCACTATGTACGAGAGAAGGTTCTAAGCAAAGAGATTCAGATATCATATGTGTCACTCATCAACAATGTGTAGATATTCTAACCAAAGCATTGGATGGTACAAAGCTTTGCAAATACAAGGCTATGATTGGTTTGCAGGTAATCTTGGAAGATTGAAGACCTCAAGCATACTTGGCTTGAGGGGGAGCTGTTGGAGCAAGTATATGACAAGCCTAAGTATTGGCTTGAGTCCCACAAAGTCATAAAAGAAGCTTCAAAATGAAGACTATGTAAAGTTCACTTGTGAACTACCTCTTGTAACTTTTGAAGAGTTTACTTAATGTAAAAGTGAAAGAATCTTAAGTGGTTGAGTCCACTTGATCAAAAAGGGAAAGAGGAGCCACAAATTCGTGATTTGTGGTAGATAGAGGATCAAATCAATCACAAATTTATTGGAGAGTGATTGAGGGGAGTTAGCCTCCCAAACTCAACTATAAATAGATGGCAGTTTTAGCCGTGGCTAGAGAGACCTATGTGAAGACCTCCAAGAGCTGAGCTTTATGCCATATCAAGGTGTGATTACAAGGCACACATATGTATCAGTAAGGCATTGTATTGTACAAGCAATATATTTTCATTTTCATGATTATTTGACTTCATATGTCCATGTTCTTGTGAAGTGTACTCTCATTGCCATTACTCTCAGTTTTCTCAGTTAGATTGCAGAGATGGTTTCTCTGAGCTTGGTGCATCATTTTCTGTGATTTAACTTGGTAAAGTTAGCTCTACAAGTCTACTATATGCTCACAAAGTTTCATTGCATTTGGATGTCGCAATCTTCATTTATGTGCATTTGAAGTCAACAAGGTCTGTTCATCTTCACTTCTCTGTCAGGTACCCGACTTTTTTACTCATCTTGTCAGAGCCATTTCTTAGTGATTACTCATCCAACTGCAATGATTTGAAGCTTTTTGGATTCAGCTTGTTGTGTAGTATAGCCATACAAATATTTATAATCATTGGATTCCTACATTTGGAGTTATGTTTATTTTTCAGCTCACTGGTCTCAAACTGTAGCAGCCCGTGAAAATCGGGATGATGTCATCACTTGTTAAAACTCATTCTCAGTGTGTGGTTTATCATTTTTGATGAGATTACTCTTGAAAGTTAGCTCTTTACGTTAACTATACTTACCCAAGAGGAATTAAGCTATGTGCTGCTGTGCTCAGAGAATTATGCAAAACACTGGGCAGGTGTATGAACCAAAATAGCAAGTTTTTCACCTCTGAGCTAACTCCAACTTATGTGTTTTGATTTATCGTTTTGAGAGTGATCTTCCAAGGTACATAGGGTGTCTAATACATCCATTGGCAAGATAAAAGGACCCAACATATACTCCTAGAGTTCAATTGGCTGGTGTAGATCAAGGATTTTGCAACACCTCTTCATCTTCAAGCACATACCTATCCATCTCTTCACAATTTTCAAGGATCAAACCTAGAGATTTATGGGTCAAAAGTCAGATATTTACATACACACGTCTAATATACATATTCAACTTGGTTTCGCATCTCTCAATCAATCAAATTGGCCAAAACATGCATAGATCATACCCCTCTCTCAGTCACAATATCACACAATTACTGAAAAATCAATGAACTTTGAAAAAAAATCATGCACACTTCCCTGAGGGATTTCATGCCGACACCGATACTCTGATGATTGGCATTTTAGCCACAGGTGAAATTGTTTCTTCATAATCAACTCCTTGGGTTTGCAAAAAACCCCTAGCCACAAGTCTAGCTTTATACTTGTTTATGAATCTATCTGAGTTTCTCTTGATTTTGTAAATCCATCTAAAACCAATTACCTTCATTGATGCCTTCTTGGGCACTAGCTCCCAAGTATTATTCTCTTCGAGTGCTTGTATTTCTTCATCCATAGCTTCTATCCATTCTTCCTTGGTCTTTACTTCTTCATATGAAGTAGGTTCTTCAAGTGACAAATCCTTAGCAAGATAAATGGAATGCTTAGTAGTTAGTGAAGTATCATACCCATATCTCATTGGCTTCTTGCTCTCCCTTTGTCATCTCCTTTGGTTGGATGATTCAGGTAAGTCTTCCAACGTCTTCATCTTCACACTTGCCCTTTGATTTCCATGCCTTGAATTCTTCTAGGTTGATGATGTCCTCATCATCTGATTTAATGTCTTCAATTTGGCTTGGCTCCTCCTTGGTGAGGCATGGAAGTTCCTATTCCAAGTCATATGGCAACTTAACCTTCTTGCATTCACTTTCAAACCAAGAATCATTCTCATCAAACACAACATCTCTACGGACCATAGATCCTTTGTTGGATGGATCATAAAACCTATATCCTTTTTTATTTAATTCATACCCTATGAAGATGCACTTCTCTGCCTTAGGGTCTAGCTTATCTATGATTTGAGATGAAACATGCACACAAGCAACACATCCAAAGATTTTGCAATGATCAAGGGATGGCTTCCTACCATGCCATGCTTCATATAGGGTCATCCCATCAAGTGATTTGGATGGCAAACTCTTAATAAGATAAGTGGCAGTAGATACACTTTCTGCCCACAAGTAATTTGGTAACCTTTTTTCATTATGCATTGATCTAACTGTTTCAACAAATAACCTATTTCTCCTCTCTACTACCCCATTTTGCTCAAGGATATACCTTGTTGTAATCTCCCTCTTGATTCCGCTATCCTGTAAGAATGTGTCAAATTCATTGGAGAAGTGCTCACCTCCTCCATCTCACCTTTACCTCTTTAGACTTCTTTCTGTTTGGTTTTCCAAAAGTGCAAGATACTTCTTAAAGTAGCTGAACACTTCATCTTTATAATTTGTTAAGTATAAGATAGTCCACCTACTGAAATCATCAATGAAAGACACATAATACCTTGAGGGAGAAATTGAAGGGTCCTCGCTTGGTCCCCAAACATTTGTGTGGACAAGTTCCAAGTAATCCTCATGCAAATAGCCTTTCTTTGAGGAGGGTAACCTGTGTGATTTACCAAACTAACATGCATCACATTTATAGATCATGTGTTGCGTGGATACATTAGGGATCCCAAACAAACACTGATCTCTACATATTTGCTTCAAGGTTCTCTCACCAATATGCCCTAATCTCTTATGCCAAATCTCAAGCTCTAACAATGTTTGATCTTTTTCATTATAAAGTGCAATATTCCTTGTACCTTCAAGTTCAAATGTGAATAGTCTACCTATTTTTTCTCCCTTGGCATCTCTCTTGAATCCATGTTGGGGTTCCTCCACAAAAGCTCCATATTTATTGAACCTAACCTGCAAACCCTTTTCCACAATATGTCCAACACTCATCAAATTCTTGGTAATTGTAGGTACATATATAACCCTGCTCAACAGATTTCTATTCCTATCAGAAGTTTTGAAATTTCCTACCTTGACCACTAAGTGCTTAGTGTCATCACCTGTTTGTACTTCGTGCTTTCCCTTGGGCTTGTCAAGGTCATAGAGAAGAGCTACATTGCCTCCTACATGGTTTGAACAACCTGAGTCAATGTAGAAGAGATGCTCATCATTCATACATTGTTTTGAAGTCATTTTCATAATGAGAAGAGAATCATCTTGATCCTCTCTATAATTGTTGAATTCTTTCATTGATTTGTATCCTCCTTGGTAGTTGTTATTTTAATTGTTGTTGTAGTTGTTGTTGTAGCCATGGTTGTAGTTTTGATTGTGGTTGAATCTTCCTCTTGATTGTGAGTAGCCACCATTTGGTATCCTCTTCCTCTCTAATTCTTGAATTTCCTATAGCACTCATCTGTAGTGTGATTAGACAGTCCAAATATGTTGCATGGGGAAGAGTTGAAAGGACTCCCCCTACCTTGCTTACCTCCTCTACCCCTTCCTCGTGCGTTCCTACCTCTCCCTGCATAGTTAGCTTGAGAAGTAGTACTTTCATCCTCTACTTTCTTGCTTTTGCCTTTCTCTTTAGCATTTCCTTTATCTGTGTAAAGGGAAGAAGAGTTATTACCTCTTGATGGTTTTCCATATTTTTTAAACTTGGCTTCATGGGTAAAGAGTTGCCCCATGAGTGTGGTAAGATCTAGAATGTGCATGTCCATGTATAAGTCCATGACAGTTGTGAAGGCTTCCCATATATCATCTGCTTTGATGCCATTAATTACTTGTCTCACAATTTTTTCCTCTTCAATCTCCTCTCCTATGCTTGCCAATTGGTCAGCCACATATTTGACTCTGGTCACATACTCTAAAACACTTTGCTTGGGTTGCTTCCTTTGAGTGGTAAACTCAATCCACAATTGATTCTTCCTAGCTTTTGTATTGGAAGAAAAGTATGAAGAAAATGTGTCCCAAGTCTCTTGGGATGTTTTTACAATTCCTAATGTGTGGAAGAAGGAAGTCAAATATAGAGATAAGTAGATATGACCTTGCTAATGCATCTTTGGCATACCGTGAGTTGAGTCTTTCAAGCTCCTCTCTTGTAGGTTGTCCTGATATGTATCCATAGAGACTCCTTCCTTGTAAGTATGTCTTCATCCTCAAGGACCATGCTTGATAGTTGTTCCTATCCAATTTATCAATAAAAGAAGGGAAACCATCTCCCATTCTACCTCAAATTGCTCTAATACCACTGTTGGGAAAGATGGATGGATACCACACGAGGAGGAGTTGGTACTTCCAATCCTTGCTTTGCACCTATCCTCTTTCACTTAAGAGTTGTGTTGTAGGCCCCTTAAGCTTGCCAATGACACCAAATAAGTGCCTATGTACTTTGGAGATGATGCTTCAAACAATTAGATCAAAACAGGTAACTTTGCACATAGCTAATGATAAAAAACTTGCTATTTTGGTCTTGATACCTGCTGGCTATTTTGCCAAGTGCTCACAGTTAGTAAATTAAGAAAATTCCTTTTGGGGATATCTAATTACCTTAGAGAGCTACTAATTACAACTAGAATCACTTAAAATGATAGACCATACATGGAGCAATAACTTTAGAAAGTAGATGCTTACTCCTGACTTTTTAGGGAATGTGCAGAGAATGACGAGAGAGCACTTTGATGCCGATTACTCTCTATTTGCTAAATCAAATTACTTAAAATTTTGAAAGCTTGTACTAGACTTTAAGCTTGCTTGAACAAGCCATAGAAATTGAAAAATGATGGAGAGATCACTGAGATATGATCATCACAAGTACATAGTTCCGTGTGGTCATGGCAAAGAGATGAGCAGAGATAATCAATAGTGTAATGCATTATAGAACAATGATATACATGATAATTGGCATAGAAATGATGCCCAATGATAGTGATAGGAGTACACTATGATGTACGCCACTCAACATATACAAATGATCAGCAATAAGCTCAGTAATGGGGGCACTAATGGCCGCGAGATTACAACCTCCTTTTATAATGACTTTTCCATGTTTGAATTTTGAAATTCAAATAGATGCTCCACCTAAAAGTACTCCTCTAATTCAGGAGTGACTTTACCAAATCAGATTTGTAGTTTGTTAGATCTCCAAACTCCACAAGATGTATGGGGTGCCAAGATTCTCTCATGAAGTTATCTGTTGCAAATGGTAATGAAAAAAAATTACAAGCCATAGTTCATATGATCCAAGAGAAAAGCTCTTTGGGCTCGTTGTTTATCCCTTACATGTGTAAAGATCTAGGCTTTTAGAATCATAAAAGGTCCATAAAAAATCTTTTTTAAAAATACAAGAAATGAGCATAAGTAAAAGAATGCTTCAATGGATATTTTGGCATAATCCAAACCATAGACATTTTGATGTAGACCCAATCCACCTCAAGCATAGTTATAAGCTTGATGTTCGAATAGCTCCCTTTCAAGCTAAAGTATGCTTGAGTTTTCACTCTCTAATAGGTTGAATACCTACCCTAGTTTTGAATCTACAAAGCTTTATTCCATCAAGTGCCTACTTGTTTTTTGAATTGGAACAAAAGAAATATCAATCTCTTTCGTCATCATATCTGCTACTTGTTTTTTGAATTGGAACAAAACAAATATCAATCTCTTTTGTCATGAGCTTCTCCCTAATAAAGTGGTAATGAACCTCTATGTGTTTGGTTCTTGGATGGAAAATAGGGTTTGCTACTAGATGCAAGGAACTTACATTGTCTCCAAATATGTGAGGTTCGGAACTCACAAGTCCCAAATTTGTATACAATGCTTTTAACCATAGTGCCTCTTGAGTTGCTATGGGGAAATCTCAGTACTCGGCTTCAATTGAGGATAAAGAAACTCTTGGTTGCTTCTTGGAATTCCATGAAACTAGCTCTGAACCTGCAAATGCTAAGTTACTAGAAGTACTTCTTCTATCATCATTAGTTCCTGCCCAATTTGCATCTGAATAGATTTTGATATCCAAATCTGAAGAGTAAGGATATAACATACCTTCACTGGTTGTACCTTTTAGATACTTAAGTACTCTCTTAGTAGCATCCATGTGTGGTCTTCTTGGAGAGTGCATGAATCATCTTAGCACTCCTATGCTATATGAGATATCTTCTCTTGTATGAGTAGCATATATCAAGCTAGCTACCAAGCTTTGATATTCTTTAATATATTCAGCTTTCTCACCTTCATAAACACTAACTTTATGATTCATCTCCAAAGGTGTACCTGCAGGTTTAGTGCTCTCCATTTTGAACTTCATAGGTAGATCCTAAAGGTATCTCCTTTGAGCCAAATACATTCCTTCATCTTTGCATATCACTTGCATACTTAGGAAATATATGAGCTCACCTAAGTCACTGATTTTGAGCTCCTCTTGCATGTGTCCCTTGATCCTTTGAATTCCATTCAGATCATCACCTCTCACAATAATATCATCTAAATATACATAGATAACCTCATTGTGATCTCTTTTGATGGATAGAGAAGGATCTAAGTTGTTACGAATGAACCCTTGATCTTGAAGGTATGTAACCCACTTGTAATTCCAAGCTCTAGGAGCTTGTTTCAATCCCTACAATGCTTTCTTAAGTCTGCAAACATAAGATGCATGATTAGGGTTTTCAAAACCTAGAGGTTGTGACACGTATACCTCTTCAATTATCCAACCATTTAGAAATGCATTTTTTACATCAAGTTGGAGGCATCTCTAGCTTCTTGTAGCAGCTAGACTTATCAATGTTCTGATTGTAGGCATCTTTGTCAACAGTGAGAATGTTTCCTCATAGTCTACACCATGCGTTTGTGAGCATCCTTTGGCAACTAATCTTGCCTTGTACCTGCAAACACATCGATCTTAGTTTCTTTTAACTTTATATACCCATCTTAACCAATTACTTTTTGATTGGATAACATTGGAACCAAATCGCAAGTGTCCATCTCCTTCAATGCATGTATTTCTTCTTTCATGGACTTTCCCAATTATGGTTTCCCTTTTCCTCTTCATAGGTCGAGGGCTCCTTTGAAATTGATTCTTTTGCCAAGTAGATTGAATGCTTTGTAAAAAAATGTGAAATCATATTCATACCTTTTTTATTGTTTCTTCTCTCTTGTTGATCTTCTCAGTGCTTGCTTGGAGCATTCTCCATGCTCTTGCATCTTTGCTTTGCCTCTTGATTTTCATAGTTTGTAATCCTTTTCCTTTTCATCTTGTTCATCATCTGTATCACTTCTTGGATCATAGATCTCTGTATCATGCTTGCATCATGATTGATGAGAATTAGAGTGAAGATATATGCTAGAGTTACCTTTTGTTTGTCTTTATCATACCAAGACCTGTGTTCTTCAAACACAACATCTCTAGTTGTATTGAATTGCTTGGTTGAAATATTATAGAATCTGTGACCAATCTAAGTTGATTCATAGCCAATAAACACTGCATTTGTTGCCATTTCATCTAGCTTACCTCTTATTTGTGATGGTACATGAACATAAGCTAAACAACCAAATGCCTTGCAATGTCCAAGACTAGGTTTTCTTCCATGTCATGCTTCATAAGGAGTCATACCCTTAAGTGATTTGGATGGTAGTCTATTGACAAGGTACAAAACAATTGAAATAGCCTCTCCATATAGATAATGTGGCAACCTCTTCTCTTCAAGCATTGTTCTTGTTAATGCAAGTCAACCACCAATTGATGTTTTGGAGATAGTGCATGATCAGAAGATGAAGACTTGTATACATATGTACATTAGTTTGTAGTTAGCTCACATATACCTTTTGTATGGTCATGAGCTTGTACATATATGCCTATATGTACAAGTAAAAAGTTGGGGCAAGTATGGGAGAGTATGAAATGAGAAGAATTAGAATTTAGAATAGTCATTAGACACATGAGAAGTGAGAAAGAACTCCCTCATCATTCAGATGTAAAGTTTTCTGAATAGAAGGAAAAAATGGGCCCTATATTTTGTTGTGTTCTCCTTCTGTGCTTGATCATTTCAAGAATCCTTTTGTAGATGTCTAATTCCATAGTTAGTGAGTCTATGGTTAACGTTTGAGAGCCTAGTTGTAAAAAGTTAGAGAGAATTATGTGTAGGAACATTTGTATGTGTAGAAGTGTTGAGTGTCTTCTGAAACACGCGCAATCTCGATGATCAAAGAGTTGATCAGTTCTTAGTGCACAGTATAAAGTGTTGCACAAATGAAGAGTAAAAATCTAAGTTGGAAGGTAAGCCATCTATGGCTAAAAGAATTTGTTTAAGCATGTTTTGTTTGGGAGAACCATGTGTTAGAAGTTGCAAGTGCCAGAATCGACTATATAGGAGAAGAGGTTTAGACATAGGTGAATTGTTTGATTCATTTCTCAAGATATAATTAATCTTTTGAGATGACTCAACTTGGAGAAGGTTTGCAATTTCTAGAAAACACCTTCTGCAAAGTTTATCAAAAATGTCACATATTCGATCAGTCAATGAGTGAGTTATGTGCAACAAACTTTTTGAGTAGTGACTCTCTTCATAGTTAGTTCAAAGTTTTGATAATCTTGTATTGGTCCTTCAAATTGGTAAAGGTTTTGAGTTGTTCTTGATATAGAGGTGCTATAACATCAAGGGATAGCTTGTTCTTTTGGAGGTTAACACTCTCCATCAGTGTTATCAGAGCAAGAATCATCAAAATTGAAGGTAGGAGAACCCAGACTACTGCAGTCATAAAGAAATCAACACTTGAAGGTTCAAAAGGTGAAAGCTTGAAGGGAAAGCTTGAGAAGGAGGCCAGAAGTCCTCAAGAAGATCTAAACTAATTTCATTCGAAGTAAAGGTACACTTATTACTCATAAAGTTTGAAGAATTCAGTACACAAGTGAAGAAAGGATGGGAGATTCTCTTCAGATAGAGAAATTGGATAGAGAAAACTATATAGCTTGGTCAATGAGGATGGAAGCTCATCTCATGAGCAAAGACTTGATAGGTTACATCACACGTGAAGAAGAATAACCACAACTTAGAGATCCTAGTGTTCCAACTAGGGATGAACTATTAGATTTCAAGACTTGGATGAAGAAGGATGCTCAAGCAAGGAGCATTATCTACATAGGAGTCAATGACTACTTGCTACCTCATATTAGTGGTCTTGAAAGCGCAAGTGATATATGAACTCGATGAAGAACCGTATCCAAACAAGGGGGAAACCTTGAACACATACAATAAGCATTAAAATCAATGGAATGGGGAAGTAAGAAGGTTGGGAAGATTAAGGGATCTATTGGAGAGGATTATATGTAAATCATTCATGTTCAAACACCTTGCATATATGTGCAAAGCTATTGAAGAACCTACATGCTTTGAAGAAGACATGTAAGGAATGTAAAGAGGCTATGCAAGAGGAACTTATAGCTTTGGAGGACAAAAAATCTTTGACATTAGTTCCAAGGAAGAAAGACATGAAGGTAATTGGAAAAAAGTGGGAATACAAGATAAAGAAGCACTCATATGGTAGTATTACTTAATATAAGGCAAGACATGTAGCTAAAGTGTTTGCTATGAAATATGGCATAGACTATAAAGATAATTCTAATTTATGACCTATAGAAAAAGATGAATACCATCATAATATGCATTGGGCTTGCATCTAGCAAGCATTGGAAGATGTATCAACTCAATGTCAATAAAGCTTCCCTAAATAGACAACTACAAGAAGTGGTCCACATTGAACAAGCATTGGAGTTTGAAGATAAAACCAAAACTGATTATGAATGAACCACTTATGTGTCTATATAGATGACTTGATAATTATAGGTAACCATGAACAAGAAGTCAAAGACATCAATATAAGAGTGAAGGAAGTGGTTAATATCTCAAGCCTTGGATATTGAAGGTATTTCCTAGCTATTGTAGTCATATAAAACGACAATGGTATCTAGCACATACAAAGGAAATGCATTTTGGGTGTATTAAAGAAGTATGGATTTACATGTTGCCAACTATTGAGAAACCTTATGGACTTCAATACAAAAGTTGACTTCAATTTAAGGCAATGAAAATGAGGATGCATGCTTATACAAATCCATAGTGGGCTCTTTGAAATATTCCACTATCAGAAGACACGATCTAGCATATATAGTTGGTGGTATCTCAATTCATGCACAATTCTAGAGTCCATCACTTAGAAGCAGCTAAGAGAGTGCTCAGGTATGTTAAGGGAACTTTGAATGAATGTTTTCTATCGTTTTGAAGATGATTTACAAGTTAAAAAATATCTAGATTCTAATCTGTTCATTATGTAAATACATAAATACGCACATACATAAATACGCACAAAGACACATACATAGTGTGTATATAAATATAAAAATAAATAAATCACACGCACACACATACATACATACATACATATATATATATATATATATATATATATATATATATATATATATATATAGATATATATATATATATATATATATATATATATATATATATATATATATATATATATATATATATATATATATATATATATATATATATATATATATAATGATTGTGCATATTCACATATTTATAAGGTGTTGTGAATATGTTTGGGTATACATGTGTACTATTGTTTGCTATGTTGAGCATTTCTAGTTATGCGATTGTAGACATCAGTATGTATTTGCTTGTTGTTCCTGGTGTTATTGTGTGTTTTACGAGCATGTGCATTCATATGTGTGTATATTTCCCATGTTTGTGCCGTAAATATGTGTGTGTATGTACATTTTACGAATGTGTATATACGACATATATAATTCATGGATTGTGTACGTAAAAATGGTAGCCGTCAGGTTGCTGTTTGGGACTAAACCCAAATCATTACAAATAATAACACAATAGGAATGGAATTGAGTTTATAGTTTTTCCCTTTCGAAGGTATGTTTGGGGTGGAGGGTGGAAAACCCATGGAGTGGTTATTGATGTACGGAAGGAAGTCTAGGGGAAGGAACAACTAAAACGAATTTTCCTCTCTCTACTTCAAATACACACGGAATGGTAACCTACTTGGCCTATGTGCAACATGTGTCCATATATATCACCATGTATCTGTTTAATGTGCATGCATTTGAGACATGTACATCACCTCAAATTTCAACACGCACACACACACACACACGTACACTTAACGGGTGATGTTAGTGTTTGTTTTATTTGAAAAATCTAAACTATATGCATACAGATATAAACTATATGCATATTTCAAATCTATTTTCTAAACTAACTGTTTGGTTCTTTGTAAATCTATTTTCTAAACTAACTGTTTAGTGCTTTGTAAATCATACTGCATTGCGTTGTTGAGCCTCATTGACAGAAGCTTGTTTACCCAGTAATAACAGGGCAACTCATTAATGATAGCGATATCATTGATATATATCATGAAGCAAAACCAAACTTCTGTTATTGGGAGAGCGAAGTGTCTCTGTAACGTGATATCCTTCATAACCTCTGTGTAGATATCCTTCATCAACTCTGTGTAGATATCCTTCATCTTGACCAAGCAGTTCAATATTCTCCCATTTATTTTGTAGGATGTTTTTGTGTGGATATCCTTCATCTTATAGGAATCACTACCCTGGATATCGACAAGTCCTCGTTATGTCTAGTTTTTCCTTCAACTCGGTTTGAGAAAGCATCTGTAACTTTTCTTCCGATACAGGCTTACGTCTATTATCATAAGCGGCTATTATGTCTATTATGCAACAAAGTTCCTGTCATGTACTTTTGACGCCAAGAAGAGAATGGAAAGGTTATAACCTCACGTGCACCACCTCTGCGAGGCGAGATAAGCAGGTCGTTGCAAAGTCACGTGCTAAAAGAGGGACCCAAGGCCTCTTGTTTTCTCTGGTTATAAGCAGAGTAGGAGACATAATTGCGAAGATTACCATGTACAAATCCGGAAACAAGAGCATGTAGAAGGGACATGAAACAACGACATATCATTCGTAGATAACACATTCTCGTGTCCATTCGTGTCCGTACGTTGTCGATTATGAGAACTGTTTCACGCTCCGACCGTATTTCCGAGGAAGAAATAGAAGAATTACGATTTTCATGTATCACAAGCAATCTAACCGTTAGATTCTCCTCAAGTTATGCGCTTTTGATGATTATGAAATCATCTGCATGCCTTACAAAGATCGCATAAATATGCAGGTATGATCAAAGTAATTTCCTCTGTTTACAGCAATCGGGGCCGCAGGTTGTAGCTTGTAGAGCGTCGTGCGCCCACTTCATCGGTGACCCCATCAGGGGATCAATGGCTTACGCTTATGAATTATGACAGATTGAATGCTGCGTACAAAAATTTTTCTCCAAGAAGTGATCTGACATCTGAGCCAGTTGAAGCATTGATTTCAAGATGTCTTTGAACGTATGGTGGAATTCTCAATTCCACAGTGATTTCATAATCAAATTATTTGCTGGAAAGAGACCTTCATCGCAGACAGATATAGACGGCGACACTGTTGTTCAACCCATTTTATATGTACGCTTTCCAACAAAATATTTCAAAAGTAATCGGCATGGGAATGAAGATTCGTTTGTTTGCGCAGAGGACACGAAAGCGAACGCTTTTATCGTGTTACAAAGTTTGACAAGTATGAATACAGATTGTTGCATATCGATGCCTCCAAATGTCTGCGCATGCTACAAAGACTTACGAGGTCGAGTGTGTCTCCTAATTCATTGTACGTTCAAACAAAAGAAAAACAAAAACGAAAAGGCCTCTGTAAAGCAGTGCACCTCCAAATTCCAGTACCAAACAAAGCAGTGCACGCATGAGTTGCAGTCTGTCGTTTAAATTTAAGAGCTATGCGACAAGGAATCTATATCTGTACAAACGACTCTCTTAGTGGCTTTTGCACCAATTTTCCCGCTCGACAGAGTATACATGCTCCTCAAAGATGATACCTGAATCCGGCGACCAAGTATGATTTCTTGTAAGGGAGAAGAGAGGAAGTTAGGTAGGACAAAATAATCGGTGGAAAACATGACTTACGACTCATTCATGGAATAGCATGTAGTTTATATGAATAAGATAGTTCAAGGAGCTAGAAGATCATAAAGATTCTTCGTGGTATAAAGAGTGGAATGAAGCCATATCGGAAGATATTGATTTATTGGAGGACAAGCATACTTGAGAACTATTGTCAAAGAAGCATGGGATCAAAGAAATAGGATGTAAATGCCTCATAAAGTCAGGAGACATGTAGACGTTACCATAGCAAGACAAAAGCCTCGATTATTTGCAAAGATGTTTTCTTAAACCCATTGAATAACTATGAAGAGAAATCTATTCTAGCAGCAAAGATGAGTATCATCAAGAATATTATCGTATTGGCTGCATCCAAGACGTAGACATTCTACTATGTTAATGTGATAAGTGCATTCCTCAATGAAGCCTTAGAAGAGATAGTGTCTATGGATGGACCTCCTAATTTTTGTTTTTATAATGAGTTTTTTTTAAAATACTTATGAAATCCTACGAAACTAGTATCAGGTTTAAAGAAAGATAAAAAAGCATATAATCAAAGATTGATGTAGTACACAATCGTGGCTCGAAAGAAAGTCATAAAGATCCATTACTATTCAAAAAGGGAGGAGAATGAAGACAACTGTACATATGCAGAATATGTGGATTATCAAACTTGTCAAGGATATAAAGCAAAGGCTTCAAAGGAGTTTCAAATATTTGATCTTAATGAGTTAAAGTATTTCTTAGATATTGAAGTGATTTAAAAAGAAGAAATAATATTGTTAATGCAAAGAAAGCACTTGTTGGCCCTCTTCTCAAAGAATTACATGCATGCAAGAAATCCAATTGCCAATCCAATGGGAGTGAATATTGAACTTACTTAACATGAAGATGAATACAAAAAGGACATGAATTTAAAGTCTTGGAAAGATCCTTGAAGTCTCAAAGTTCTAGGTTGAATTATTATCAAACATATTTCATAGCCTATGTAGTGTGCACCTTACATTAAACACCATCTTTCATGCAAGGACTAAAGAAATAGAGGTACACTACCACTTTTTCCAAAGGAAAGCTTCTATATAATAAACTAGAAATACACCTCCTAGATTTCTTACATGCACTTGTTTGCATAATCAACTTCAATTTTTTCCTCAAAATAATTTTGGTGCTAGATGGGACCCTTTACCACAAACTTTAAGCCTGCACTTAGTTCTATTATAGAAATTGAGATTTGCTTCTAGAATGTCTCAAAACGATCAATCTAATTATCTTATTCTATAGGTGCTCTCCTAATTTGGGATTTTTATTGCCTACCTTCTATGGAGTTTTGTTAAGTATGTTTAAATCTATCTTTTCCTGCCTTCCACTAGCTAAAATCCTTAGAAGCTATTTGTATATTCTTAAGTATTTCTTTGTTATTTAAAATTAATTCACATTTTGTAGGGACATTATGGCATTCACAATGATATCACTATTTCAAGTGGTCTTTCTCTTTCATGGATCTTGTATATAGTGGCTTGCAATATAATCATAGGCCAGCTGCAGAATTCATGGTCGTTTTTCCTATTTTGGAGGATCCATACTCGCTAGTCATAGACAAAAAAGAGGAAAACCATCTATTAAGTCTATGTATATCATTCATATAAATTTGTGCCAAATACATGCAAGAAATGAGGGAAATTTTGTTGAGTCCTTGTCTAAAGACCAAAGCATGTTTGCATTCTTTGAAGATTGTACCCCATGTGGTAGGCTAATAGGAGAGATCTTATAAATACTAGTGAATTTTTATCATCCTCACACTTTGGAAGTATATAACATAATTTTAACTTGTTTGTGTCACCATGAATTTTATGATAATTGTATCAACGTGCGTTCTTTAGAAATAACTAAGAAACCTCATGGGTAGCTTTATAGAAGTCTAGGAGATGACCTTCTTGTTTAGCATCACTTCAAATCCATATCTAATCCTCCTATCCTCTTTGGATCTAGCCCAATCAGCATCTATATATGCTTTCACCTAAAATCATCTTCAAAAGGATAGAAAAGAGCCTTGTTCAAAGTACCTTTAATATATTTGAGTAGACGTTTAGCTCCAAGTAAATGAGGAACCCTAGGTGTGTGCATAAATTGAGATGGCACAACAATTATATATGCTAGGCCATGGCTTCTGATAGTGGCATAATTCAAAGAGCACACTATTTACCTATATAAGAGTGCATCGTGAACTTTATTACCTTCCATTGAAGCCAATGTGTTATTTACTTCCATAGGGTTTCTCATCCTGTGAGACCATACTTCTTCAACACATCCAAGATGTATTTGCTTGGCATGGACTAGATACCATTATCGTTATATATGACTTCAATGCTTGAGAAATATCTTAGATATCCAAGGTAAAAAAACTTGAATTCCTTCCCAAGAATTTCCTTTATGTCCTTGATGTCTTCTTCATGATCAACTAAAATATTCAGATCATCTACATACACACATAAGTAGAGAGATGCTTCACCTTACCTTTGTAGAATAATGATGGATCTTCTTTTCTTTGTTTGTATCCTAAACTGATTGTGTAGTCGGAAAGTCTTTCATTCCATGCCCTTTGTGCTTTTTTGAGACCATATAGTGACTTCTTTAGCCTGCAACCATAATCACCTCTAATTTTATCTTCAAAACCTAATGTTTGGTCCATGTATACTACCTCATCTATTAGAAAAGAAATCTTCAAATCAAGTTGATACATATTTCAATGCTTGGTATCTGGAATTGCAATGATTTTTCTAATGCTAGTCATCTTGGCCATATGGATAAAGGTATTTTTATAGTACACTCTATATGTTTAAGGAAAGCCTTTAACTACAAGCCTAGCTCTGTATCTAGCAATGCTACCATCTGGATGAATCTTTATCTTATATACCAAATTGTTTCCAATAATCTTCATGCATTTCTTCCTTGGCACTTATTTCCAACTATGATTATATTCTGAATCATTGACATACTCCTAGGTGTGCATAAATTGAGATAGTACAACAATTATATATGCTAGGTCAGGCCTTGTGATAGTGGCATAAATCAAAGAGTGCACTATTTACACATTTAAGAGTGCATAATGAACTTTATAACCTTTCATTGAAGCCAATTTCTCATTTCCTTCCATTGGGTTCCTCACCTTCTAAGTCCATACTTCTTCAACACATCCAATATGTATTTTTTTTGCATGAGCTAGATACCATTGTCCTTATATATGCATTCAATGCCTAAGAAACTTGATGTCCTTCTTGAACTTGTTCTTCCCAAGGCTTTTCTTGATGTCCTTGATGCCTTCTTCAGGATCACATGTAATAATGAGTTCATGTACATACACACATAAGTAGAGAGATGCTTCACGTTCTCTATTGTAGAATAATAATGGATCTTCTTTGTTTTGTTTTTATCTTGAACACATTTACTAGTCCACAAGTATTTGATTACATGCACTTTGGGCTTTCTTGAGACCATATAGTGCCTTCTTTAGCCTACAACCATAACTACCTCTAATTCTATCTTCAAAACCTAATGTTTGTTTTATGTATACTACCTCCTCTAGCTCTCCATTTAGAAAAGCAATCTTCACATCAACATGATGTATATTTCAAGGTCTGATATCTTGAACTAGAATGATTTTTCTAATGGTGGTCCTCATGGCCATAGGGATAAAGGTATCTTCATGATCCACTCCATATGTTTGAGCAAATCCTTTAGATACAATCCTAGCTTTGTACCTAGCAATGCTACCATTTGGATGATGATGCATAGTATGATCTCATCCAAAAGGCTTTCTCCCAAGTTTTGGTTTGATGCAATACATACAACTAATAACATTTTGAATAGATCTTAGGAACAACTAGAAGTTAAAAGATTGAAGAAGGCTAATGAACAAAGCAACGAAATTAAAAGACAAGATCTTGTGATTGCAAAAGCTAAGGAGAAGCTGGCGGTGTGGAACTCAGATTTTACGAAGCTTGAACAAAGCAACAAAATTAAAAGACAAGAGTTTACGACTACAAAAGTTGAGGGGCAGCTGGTGGTGTGGAACTCAGAAGGTAGAAGTGTGGAACTCAGAGTCTATACCTATAAGAGACTAGAGGGGGTGTTGGCTTGATAGCTCCTCCTTGCTCCTCCTCTGTGCATGCAACACCTCCTTTGTGTTTTTCCTAGCTTGAACAACTTCATTGCACCTCCTTGAGCCTTCGATGACTCACTCCTTGAGCCTCCTTGAGTATATGTCTCTTGTTGTTCAAGGACCTATAATACTTTCATGCATTTGATGACTCTTCACCTACTTTTATAGCTTTGGGATGCCTCTCCTGACTTTTCCACTGCCTTAGGATTGCCTTGTGTGACCTTGCTTCACCTTAAGATTGCGCTAAGTGATCTAATTTGTGACTTTTGTCCACATTAAGGTATTTTGACCCTCTTTATCCACCTAAAGGTTGCATAGTTCACACTTTCAACAGTCCCCTCAAGCTCAAGTTGGTAGTGTCCATATCAAGCAAGTTCATAGCCTTTGAAAATGTTTTTAACTTGTTCACATCCAAGCTTTTGGTGAAGATATCTACAACTTCATCCTTTGTACTTACAAAATGAACATCAATGTTCCCACTTGCAACCTTTTCCTTTACATAACAGTAATGTATTTCAATGGGCTTGCTCCTTGCATGATACATGGGATTGTTATCAAGGTGTAGGATTGACATGTTATCTCCACACAATGGAATTGATCCATGATGTATACCAAAATCTTTGAACAACTTCTTAAGTTGCATTGCTTCACATGTAGCGAGCACTAAAGATCTATATTCAACCTCTATTGAACTCAAGTAATAGTGGGATGTTTTTTTCTCATCCATGAAATTGCTTTTTTACCTAGCATGAAAACATAGCTATAAGTTGACTTTCTATAAAGAACACTCCCTTCCCAATGTGCATGACTTCATGCTCTTACTTCAATTTCTTCATCATACGTGTATAGCAACCCATGATTAACTATAATCTTCACATACCTTAACACTCTCTTTGCATGATTGAGATGTGTATCTATGGCTGCATGCATTAACTCAGATAGAACTCCAACTATGTATCACAAGTCAGACCGTGTGAGTGTAGCATAGATCAATGATCCCACAATGCTCTTGTATAGTGTAAGGTCTTCTAGCTTCTTAACATCTTCCTTGATTAACTTAATATTTGAATACATAGGTTAAGCTATTGGTTTTCAATCTGTCATGCCAAACCTAAACAACACATGTAGAAGATAGGTCTTTTGAGAGAAATAGATACCTTCCCTCTTACAGATCACCTTAATGCCAAGAAAGTAATTTAGCAGAACTAAATGTGAGACTTTGAATCCTCTTCCAAGCTTCTCTTTGATGGTCCTTATCCTTGCATCATCATCACTTTTACAAGAAGATCATCTACATATATGCATATCAAACATATCTTTTCATTTGTCTTCTTCAAATACAAGGATGGATCTGCATCACTTGGAGAGAAACCACATCTCTTCATGAAGTCCAATAGCCTTTGATTCCAAGTCCTTGAGGCTTGATTTAGGCTATACAAGGCCTTCTTTGACCTGCAAACATAGGTAGGATGTTGTCGATATGTGTACCCTTGAGGTTGTTCTATGAACACCTCTTCTTGTAACTCACCATTCAAGAACGCATTCTTTATGTCCATCTAGTAGATAGGCCACCTCCTTGCTGCACATAGGGCTAAAAGAGCTCTAATGGTGGCCTTCTGTGTCATAGAGCTAAAAGTCTCATCATAATCCACCCCTTGTGTCTATGTGAAGCCTTTGGCTCCTATTCTAGCCTTCTACCTTGCCAAGTTGCCAGCTGTATTCCTCTTCATCTTATACACCCACTTGTCTTGGACTATCTTCATGCCTTCCTTCTTGGGTACTAGTTCCAAACTGTTTTTCTCCTTAAGAGCTTTGAAATCTTCATACATAGTCTTCCTCCACTCTTGTTAGTTCTTTGCCTCCTCATAAGAATCTAGCTCTTGATTTGCAATGACATTCATCATGTATGTATAGTGCTTTCCTATGAAAGAACTATATGTATACATTTTTGGGGTGCCTTCTTCCTTGTATACCTCCCCTCTTGACCTTTGGGATACTTCGTATTGGTCTATTTAGCTTTACATTAGGAGTAATGACCTCCTCAAGCACTTCCTCTTCTAACTCCCTATGAGCTTCCCTAGTGTGATAGTCTCTGTCTTGCAACTTTCTATACTTTAAAGTCGGGGATGATCTTTCATAATCATAAGTGTAAGAGTGATCACATGAGTGTACCTTAGATGTAGAAGCCTTTGGTCCACTCATTGTGATTGACTTTTGAGGTTGAAACTGTACATCAAAGTTTACACACTGCTCTTGATCCTCTTCATCAAAATTTGACTTGCCATTGTCTTGATACCATGAACTTAACTCATGAAACTCATCTCTTGACATATATAACTTCAATGAGAGAGGGTTGTAGCAGTCATAGCCTTTTTTCTCATTTGTGTATCAAATGAACACACATTTCTCATTCTTGGGCTCTAACTTTCTTCTCACTTCACTAGGAACATGAACAAAGCATACATCCAAATACCTTGAGGTGTTTCATGGTTAGTTTCTTTCCGTAATAGAACTTGTGTGGAGTCAAGTTGTGCACAACACCTATTGGAACTGTGTTTATCAAATAACAACCTCTATTCATAGCCTCATCCCAATAAGAGAATGGTAACATACCTTCATGTATGAGACATCTAGCTATCTCATTCAAATGCATATTCTTCCTCTTTGCCACACCATTTTGTTGACGAGTGTACCTACATGTAAAGTGCCTCTTTATGCCATTGTCTTGCAAGAACTTTGTGAACTCCTTGGGGAAATATTCTCCCCCTCCATTTGACCGCAGTGTCTTGATGTGCATATCACATTGTTTCTCAACAAGGGTCCTCAACTTTTGCAAGCATGAAAACACTTTTGATTTTTCCTTGATAACATTTGGCCATACCTTTCTTGAGTCGTCATCAATGAAAGTGACAAAGTACCTAGCTCCTCCGAATGAATCCTCTCTACTAGAGCCCCATACGTCTAAGTGTATAAGCTCCAAGATCTTAGAGGATCTATACTCACTCTTTAGAAATGGCTTTCTTCCTTGCTTACCTAGCTGTGGAGAAGTACTCTCCCCCTCCATCTGACCTCAGTGTCTTGATGTGTGCATCACGTTCTTTCTCAACAAGGGACCTAACTTTTGAAAGCTTAAAAACACTTCTGATTTTTTCTTGATAACATATAGCCATACCTTTCTTGAGTGTTCATCAATGAAAGTGAAAAATTACCTAGCTCCTCCCAATGATGCCTCTCTACTAGGTCCCCATACATCTGAGTGTATAATTTGTAAGAGCTTAGAGGATCTATACTCACTCTTTGGCTTCCTTTCTTGCTTACCTAGTGACAAGCATCACAGAACTCATGTAGATCATGGCTTGTCATGCCAAAGATCAATCTCTACAATCCTTTTGTTACTAATCATCACATAACATACATTGTTGTGTGTAGGAGCAACATCTAGCATGAAAAATCGATGTTCTTTCTTTCCCTTGGCAATGATCTTTCCTCCATGCTTCACCATGCACCCTTTTGCTTCAAATATAACCTGAATACCTCTCTCTACCATCTCTCCTATAGAGATAAGGTTCTTGTAAATAGACGGAACATGGAGCGCATCTTTAAGAGTCTTGACACATTTTCCTTCACCTAGATTCATATCTCCCACATGTGTATTGGGATGATTAGTGTTATCTCGTGTC
This sequence comes from Ceratopteris richardii, assembly GCA_020310875.1. Taxonomy (NCBI): domain Eukaryota; kingdom Viridiplantae; phylum Streptophyta; class Polypodiopsida; order Polypodiales; family Pteridaceae; genus Ceratopteris; species Ceratopteris richardii. The sequence goes on from CM035411.1 coordinate 85,068,748, forward strand.
TCCACACAAACTTTTGAGCTTGGGGCCTCAATATGAACAAAACATTCCTCCATACATGAGATGTGATTAGATCATCTAGATTCTATATACCACTTTGTGTCTTTGGGCTCACCACTATAGCCATGTCTCATGGTTAGGAGGGTCTCCTTTGTTGGTGCATTTTACCCAAGCCTACATGCTTGATATATTTGATATCATCCTCATTTGTAAGTCACGTGAGTAGTCATGTGAACACCTCTTGTAAAAGAGTTCATTTTTATCTCTTGTAATTGAAAAAAAAGGGAAAAGGATGGCTTACCTCATGCATGATGTAAAAGCAATTTCGTGGCTCTAACTACCAAAACCCACGACTTTTTGAGCTGAGGGAATATCTCCTAACTTTGGGGATCACTTTTAGGTGGAGCCATTCGAATTCGAATTCAAAACTCCCTCCAAGAATAGCTATAAAAGGAGCAAGAAGGAAGAGGCAATTAGCAAGCCTTGTACGTGACCACTTCATGTCATTTTGTAGAGATTGAAGAGCTTACTCCATAGCTCTATCATTCTACTCCCATTGTGCAAAGATTCATTGCCAATGTGGTTGTAATCATATATGAATTTATACATTTATCATCATTCACTTCTTTGTTTTGTTTTGTGCTATACTCACTTAGAGCAGTACCTTCAGAAGGTCATATCTCGAGTTATACTGATCCTTTTTCAGTGATTTAACGTGCGTTGGATAGCTCGTACTGTCTAGCTTTTGCATAGTAATTGTGAAGGTCATTGGAGTTATACTTTTGGAGATATCTGCATTTTACTTCTCACTGGTCTATCTCTACAGAGCCCCGAGAATGGTGGGCATGTTCCAGAAATTGATAAATCTTGTTCTCAGTGCTCAGTCCATCATTTGAAGTGTTTTAACTTGGATTGGGAAGCTTGCTAAGTCTATTTGCTATGCCCAAAAGGAATTTTCTAGTTCCTTCCAGGTTGGGAGCACTGTTCATTTTTTCTAGCAGGTGTATGTCCAAAAATAGCAAGTTTTGGGAGCTAGTCATTTCGCAATTACTCTATCTTGACTTAAACTTTTGGGATACATGTTCCAAAGTACTTGGTTGATATTTTGGTGGATTTAGGAAGCTTAAAGGGTCTACTAATCAACTCTGAAGTCTCAGTTGGCTGGTGTGAAGCTGGTTGTAGCAGCACCTACTCATCTTTGGATTGCATCCACCATCTCTCTTCAAAGTGGTATCAGAGCATAGTCAAGCAACATGGGAGATGGATTTCCATCAACAATTGACAAATTGGATCGAAACAACTACCCGGCATGGTCTCTAAGGATGGAGGCTTACCTTCAAGGGAGGAATCTATATGGATTCATATCCGGAGATGCAGCAATGCCAACCATGAGGAACAAAGGGCAACCACCACATGAAGAAGTGGAAGGACTTTCGAATTGGTGTTTGAAGGATGCACTTGCAAGGTCCTATATTCTAAACTCAATCTCTGATTTTCTTTTACCCCATGTCAAGGGATGCAAGACATCAAGAGAGACCTGGAATGCACTTGCTTCTTTTTTCTCTTCCAACACTCGAGCAAGGAAGAACCAATTGTGGATGGGGTTCACAACAATGAAGAAAAGCCCGAAGCAAAATGTGTCTGATTATGTCACAAAGATGAAGGAGATTTCTGACCAACTTGGAAGCATTGGAGAGGTAATTGAAGAGGAGCAAATCATAAGACAAATCATGAATGGAATCAAAGCAGGCGACAAGTGGGAGTCATTCACAACAACCATGGATTTATACATGGATATGCATGTACCGGACCTCAACACACTTATGGGCCAACTCTTCACTCATGAAGCAAAGATTAGCAAAGGTGGTGAGTCCTCAAGAGGTAATCAAACTTCTGCCTTATATTCTGATAAAGCTAAGGTCAAGGACAAGTGAAAGAATAGGAAGAATGAAGATGAAGGAAGCCCTTTCCAAGCAAACTTTGCAGGTAGAGGAAGAGCTAGAGGAAGAGGCAGAGGTGGAAAGCAAGGCAGGGGGAGATTCCAATCATCTCAACCTTGCAACATATGTGGCTTATCTAACCATACTACAGAAGAATGTTTCAGGAACCCGAGGAACTCAAGAGGAAGAGGATTCAATAGAGGTGGCTATGGATCAAATAGAGGTAGATACAATGGAGGCTACAACAACAACAACTACTACAACAACAATTACAACAACAACAACAACTATCAAAGTGGCCATAGAGGAAGAAGGGATTACAATAACTATGCAGAGGACCAAGGTCAAGAAGATTCATTATTGATTATGAATCTATCAGCGAAGAAGGGTAAGGATGATGATCACATATTTTACATTGATTCGGGATGCTCGAACCATGTAGTAGGAAATGTGGCTTTACTTTCTGATTCGGAAGATCCTCATAACAAGCATGAAGTGCAGACAGGAGATGACACAAAGCACTCAGTGGAGAAGATAGGTAATGTGAAGACATCAGATGGGAATATGAACCTCTTAAGCAAAGTCTTGTATGTCCCTACAATTATCAAAAATTTAATAAGTGTTGGATAGATTGTTGAAAAAGGATTGCAGGTTAGATTCAATCGATTTGGAGCATATGTTGAAGACCCAAGGCAAGGCTTTCGAAGGATTGCCAAAGGAGAAAAGACAAGAAGGCTTTTCACTTTTGAAGTGGAAGATACAAAGAACATAGCTTTGTTTAGCTATGGATCTCAAAATCTAATAGAGTTCGAGATATGGCACAAAAGGCTTGCTCACATTGGTGAGAGGACACTCAAACAGATTTGCAGGGACCAAAGTGTACTTGGTTTGCCTAATATCACAAGGCAACACATGATTTATAAGTGTGAAGCTTGTCAACTCGGCAAGGCTCATAGACAACCTTTCAATAAGAAAGGATATATGTATCAAAATCCTTTGGATCTAGTGCACACAGATGTGTGGGGTCCAAGTAAGGAGCCATCTATATCAGGCTCAAGATATTATGTGTCTTTCATAGATGATTGTAGCAGGTGGACCATTCTGTTTTTCATGAAGCACAAGGATGCAGTGTTTAATTTCTTTAAGAAGTATATTGCTCTTGTTGAAAACCAAACAGGTAGGACTTTGAAACGACTTAGATCAGATGGTGGAGGAGAATACTTCTCTTCTGAATTTGATGCCTTCTTGCATGAAAGAGGCATTAAAAGGGAAGTCACTACAAGGTATACACCCGAACTCAATGGTGTAGCAGAGAGGAGGAACAGAGCTATTGTCGAAGCAACAAGGTCCATGCTCAACGAAAAGGGATTGCCAAACTACCTATGGGCAGAGGCTGTGTCGACAGCCACATATCTCATAAATAGACTTCCATCTAAGTCACTAGATGGAACCACTCGATATGAAGTGTGGAATGGAAGAAGACCTAGTCTAGATCATTGCAAAATCTTTGGATGCTTAGCCTATGCTCACATTCCTTCTCAAGTAAGAGGGAAATTGGATCCCAAGGCAGAGAAGTGTGTATTTATTGGTTATGACCAAAACCAAAAAGGATATAGATTGTACAATCCAACCAATAAAGGATTTTCTGTGAGTAGAGATGTAATTCTTGATGAAAACAAATCATGGTTTGATGATGACAGGAAAGTGAAGTTGCCCCATGACTTGGATGAAGATTTTCCATCACTTCAACCAAAGGAGCCAAAGCAGATTGAAGAAAGTGATTCGGAGATTGACCTAGAAGACTTGGAAAGACTAAAGCTATGGAAGAACAAAGGTAAAGCAAAGATGCAGGATGCTAGATATGGACTCGAGAGCTCACATCAACCACTTAGAAGGTCTTCAAGGGAGAAGAAGAAACCAGAGAGGTTTGGTTATGATACTTCTTTGGTCACGAAGCACTCAATCTACATTGCAAAAGATTCAACCAATGAAGAGCCTACCACATTCGAAGAAGCACAAAGCAAGAAAGCTTGGAGAGATGCAATGGATGAAGAAATGGAAGCCTTGAAGGAGAATGACACTTGGGAGCTTGTACCTAACAAGCCATCTATGAAGATAATCGGACCTCGATGGATATACAAAATCAAGAGGAATCCAGATGGAAGTATAAATAGACACAAAGCAAGGTTAGTTGCTAAAGGGTTTGCTCAAACCCATGGTATTGATTATGAGGAGACTTTCTCTGCTGTTGCAAAAATGCGTACAATTAGGGTTCTCATTAGTCTTGCTCCATCTAGAAATTGGAATCTTTATCAACTTGTTGTAAAGAATGCTTTCTTGAATGGATGGATTTCTGAGGAAGTGTATATGGCACAACCTCCTGGATATGAGGATGCACATCATCCTAACTATGTATGCAAACTAAAGAAAGCTTTGTATGGATTGAAGCAAGCTCCAAGAGCTTGGAATTTCAGATTGGTGACTTATTTGCAGGACCAAGGATTCAAAGCTAGCAAGGCGGATACCTCTTTGTTCATAAAGAGGAATGGATCTGAAGTGATCTATTTATGTGTGTATGTTGATGATATTATTATCACAGGCAATGATCTTGAAGGAATCAAACAGGTAAAGAGTCAAATGAAGGAGGAGTTCAAAATAAGTGACCTCGGACCACTCATTTTTTTTCTTGGATTGGAGTTGATCTACACAAATTCAGGTATATACATCACACAAAGGAAGTATGTCCATGACATGCTCGTCAAGTTCAAGATGGAAAATACCAAGTGTGTAGGTACACCTATGGAGCAAAATCATAAGCTTAGTGCTTATGAAGGAGAGACAATTGAAGACATCACAAGCTATCAAAGCTTGGTTGGAAGTTTGAACTATGCAACACTCACAAGGGTGGATATATGCTATAGTGTTAGCATATTGAGTCAGTTTATGCATAAGCCGAGAAGACCACATATGGAAGCGGCCAAGAGAGTCCTCAAGTACCTAAAGGGGACCATGAGTGAAGGTTTGTTCTATTCATATACTTCAGATATTGAGCTAAAGGTCTACTCAGGTGTAGATCGGGCCGGATCTAAAGATGATAGAAGAAGCACATCAGGGTATATATCATTTGCAGGTTCAAAAATCATTTCTTGGCAACCAACCGTGGCATTATCTTCTACTGAAGCCGAATATGGACGTTTGGCTAATGCAACTCAAGAAATCATGTGGTTAAAGTCTTTGTACACAGATCTTGGACTTCATTCTTCAACACCTCACATTTTTGGTGACAACACAAGCTCACTACATCTAGCAGCTAATCCGGTATACCATGCTAGAACCAAGCATATTGAAGTCCACTACCATTACGTAAGGGAGAAGCTAATGAGCAAGGATATTCAACTACCCTATGTCTCTACAGATATGCAATGTGCCGACATGTTAACTAAAGATGATTGGCTTGCAGGAAATCAAGGACAATTGAAGACTTATTTGAAGGCCAAGCATGTTAGGATTGAGGGGGAGCTGTTGGTGCATTTTACCCAAGCCTACATGATTGATATATTTGTTATCATCCTCACTTGTAAGTCACATGAGTAGTCATGTGAACACCTCTTGTAAAAGAGTTTATTTTTATCTCTTGTAATTGAAAAAAAAAGGAAAAGGATGGCTTACCTCATGCATGATGTAAAAGCAATTTCGTGGCTCTAACTACCAAAACCCACGACTTTTTGAGCTAAGGGAATATCTCCTAACTTTGGGGATCACTTTTAGGTGGAGCCATTCGAATTCGAATTCAAACTCCCTCCAAGAATAGCTATAAAAGGAGCAAGAAGGAGGAGGCGATTAGCAAGCCTTGTACGTGACCACTTCATGTCATTTTGTAGAGATTGAAGAGCTTACTCCATAGCTCTATCATTCTACTCCCATTGTGCAAAGATTCATTGCCAATGTGCTTGTAATCATATATGACTTTATACATTTATCATCATTCACTTCTTTGTTTTGTTCTGTGCTATACTCACTCAGAGCAGTACCTTCAGAAGGTCATATCGCGAGTTATACTGATCTTGTTTCAGTGATTTAATGTGCGTTGGATAGCTCGTACTGTCTAGTTTCTGCATATTAACTTTCATGGTCGTTGGATTTATACTTTTGGAGATATCTGCATTTTACTGCTCACTAGTCTATCTCTGCAGAGCCCCGAGAATGGTGCGCATGTTGCAGAAATTGATAAATCTTTTTCTCAGTGCTCAGTCCATCATTTGAAGTTTTTTAACTTGGATTGGGAAGCTTGCTAAGTATATTTGCTATGCCCAAAAGGAATTTTTCTTATTCCTTCCAGGTTGAGAGCATTGTTCATTTTTTCTAGCAGGTGAATGTCCAAAAATAGCAAGTTTTGGGAGCTAGTCATTTCGCAACTAGTCTGTCTTGACTTAAACTTTTGGGATACATGTTCCAAAGTACTTGGCTGATATTTTGGTGGATTTAGGAAGCTTAAAGGGTCTACTAATCAACTCTGAAGTCTCAGTTGGCTGGTGTGAAGCTGGTTGTAGCAGCACCTACTCATCTTTGGATTGCATCCACCATCTCTCTTCACATCCTTCTCATCACCCTTCTTGGAGTTTTTAGCATGAGACCCTTGCTCCTTCTTCTTCTTCTTCTCTTTGTCATTCTTGAACAAGAAATTTGAAGAAATATGATTCTGCTTACCACATATAAAACAAGTTCGGTGAGTTTGTTCTTCCCTTTTCCATTCTCTCCTTCCTTGAAGATGATGCCTTGGTATCTCCTTCTTAATCTAAATCTTCTTCCTTGTATTGTTTCCACTTTATTTTTCCTCCTTTCCTCTTATTTCCACTCTTGCCTTTGCCTTTTCTAGCATATAGGATCAGTGAGTGACCATCCTTCTTGGATGTGTCTCCAAGGGCAACCTCTTTTGCCACTCGGTGTAGCATCATCTCCTCAAGAGTTAGTAGAGGATCTCTTTACAAGATGGTAGTGATGAGGGGTTTCCACTTATCTTCCACTCCCAAACCATTGAGAGTAATTTGCACAAGGTCATCCTCTTCTACTTTGGAGCCTATGGATGCCAACTGCTCCCTCAACTCCTTCATCCTCAAGGTGTAATCAACAATAGATTCACCACTAACCTTCTTTAAGGAATGGAATTCATTCTTAAGATGGAGCTTTTTGCTTCTCGTGGAAGTGGCATATGTCTTCTCTAAGGCCCCCCAAACATATCTAGCATGTTCAAACTCTAATATATGAGCAATCATTGTGTTAGAGATTACCTATAATATCTAAAACATAGCTGTCATATTCCTTTCCTCCCAATCCTTCAACATCTTCAATTCTTGAATGGTCACATCAAGCTGATCTTCATCTCCACACTGAATACGTCATACACTTTTGCTCATGAGGTAGTTCAAAACTTTGAACCTCCATGGCTGATAGTTGTCTTTGTCAAGAAACTCCAATTTTCGACCTAGATCTGCCATAATGAATGGGAAATTAGGGTTACATTGAAATGTAACTCTTGGCCTTGATGTCCAAGCTTTTGTGTCCTTCTCTTAGAGACTTCAAAGGATGTTTCTTGCTCTAATACCAATTGATGGAATTTAATCCCTCAGATTTGCACTATAGAAGTGAAATGAACCCAATACCTAGGTCCCTTCATACACCTTTCTTGCTACCCTATAGCAAAGCTCTAATTCACCTACCTTAAATTGATCCAAATCACCTACAATTTCAGACACACCTATCATGGTTCATAATATTTCTAACAAGCTATAGAGCACCTCAAATCGATCTATTTAGGTTAGTCAATAACTATGTACAAAATAGACTATGTAGAGATGTAGGATATGTAGAAATTAGGGTGATAGAGATACACCAATTTGTCTGCACAAAAAACTAATTTCAAGAAGCCTTGTTAGGGAAAGTAAGAACATACATAAACTAGATAACATAGTTTAAATATTTTAAATTGGATAAGTAAACAAGGACTTACAACTATTATAAGTAGACTATCTCTATACCTATAAGAGACTAGAGGGGGTGTGGGATTGATAGCTCCTCGTTGATCCTCCTCTGTGCATGCAACACCCTCATCTATGTTTTTCCTAGCTTTGATAGCTACGTTTCAGCTCCTTGTGCCTTGGACAACTCTCTCCTTAAGCCGCCTTGAGTATATGTCTCTTGGCCTTCAATGACCTACAAGACTTCCATGCATTTGATGATGCCTCACCTTCTCTTATAGCTTTGGGATGCCTCTCACGTCTTTTCCACCATATTAGGCTTCGCTTGCATGACCTTGACCAACCTTGAGACTTCCCTAAATAATCTACGTCATGAACTTTGTCAAGGATAAGGTCTTCTGACCCCTTTGTCCACCTAAAGCTTGCATAGTTTACACTTTCAATAATATGCAGGTAGAGAAAGAGGAGGACACAACCTAGGTACTAGAAGAGGAAGAGGAAGATATCAAAGCAACTAACGAGGTCAAGGACAACAATAAAATGAAGGTGAAAGAGGTGGAAGACAAAAAAGTAAAGGAAGAGGTGGAGGATTTGGTGGAAGAGGAAAACCCACTTCAAATGGATGCTTTGTATGCGGTAAGCCTGGTCATTTTTGCAAATGAATGCTATCATAGAGCTCTAAGAAAAGGGAATCAAAAGAACAACATCTATTATAGAGGGAAAAATAACTATGCAAACACATCATCCATCCAAGAGAATGATTATTTACGTGCTATGCCATATTGTGAAGATACAACTCAAGCTAGTAAAGATGTATGGTATGTAGACATTAGATATAGCAGTCATATGTCATGTCAAAAGGATCATTTTAGTAATTGGTAGGTCCCGAAGTATCAAGGACATGTGGAAACAAGTGATAACTCAAAGCATACCATTCAACATGCGAGAGATATTAGTTTGGAAGGAAGTCAAAGAGAAAAGTGCTTATCATAGGTATTACATGACCCTACTATTACCAAAAACTTGATTTCGATAGGCCAAATGGTAGAAAAAGGCTATCAAGTTAGGTTGAATGAAAGAGGATGTTTTGTTGAAGATCCAAGGGAAAGTGTCAAGCTCATATGGAAACATGATGATAAGAGAGTTGGACCTATGGCATAAAAGAATAGGTCACATCAAACTGCAAAAGCTCAAGGAAATGCAAAGAAGGAGCTTGGTAAGAGGCTTACCAAAGTTTACATCTAAAATGTTGCATGAAGTTTGTGTAGCTTGCCAACAAGGAAAACAATCAAGGCTAGCCTTCAAGAAGAGGACCTATGTGAGTGCAAATGTTTTGGAACTCATTCACATGGATGTTTGGGTTCCAAGAAGAGAAGCATCCCTTTCTAGAAATAGGTATTTTCTAACTTTCATTGGTGAATTTTCAAGAAAATTATGGTTGTATTGCATTAGGAACAAATGAGATGCATTCCACTACTTTAAGCAATTCAGGGCACAAGTGGAGAAGGAGAGTCCAACAAATTTATCAAAACTATGAGATCGAATGGAGGGGAAGATTACTTCTCCCATGAGATTTCATCAAAATATATTTTACCTGTAATTATACCCCTCAAAACAATGGCATAGCAAAGAGAAAGAACACACACATAGTAGAGGTAACAAGATGTATGCTCAATCAAATGAATATGATGCATTGTTCTTTGGGAGAGGCTACATATACAACCACATACATCATGAATAGATGTTGTACATTAGGTATACATCATTTAACCCTTGAGGAAGCATGGAGTGGAATAAAACCTTGCATCTCACATCTTACAAACTTTGGTTGTATATGTTATGTACATGTACCTTAAGAGTTGAGGTCAACGTTAGATGCCAAATCTTAAAGTTGTATCTTTTTGGATCTTTTATGGAACAAAAGGGGTATAAATGCTATAATCTTATCACCAAAGATCTGAAGGTAAGTAGGGATGTTGTCTTTGATGAGTTGAAGGCTTGGTATGCATGCACGAGTCCATTGCAGGTTGAAGAGGTAGGTGAGATAGATTAGAAAAATGATGATAAAGTTCACGAAAACATGGATTTAAGCAGTCCAACCAACTCATCCAACACAAGGACACCCTCACCATGGAGTGGAAGGCTTAAGGAAAGAGAGACCAACTTTAAAGAAAGCAAATTCAAAGGAAAAGAGAAGATTGCAATTGAAGAGGGAAGTTATGTGGACGAGATCATGTTCAAAGATGAAGAGATAGAGGAAATTCAAACCCTAGGAGTAGCAAAAAAAAAACAAAGACGATAGAAACCACACCTAAAGGAAGTGAAAGAAGGTCTTCAAGAGTAATATATCTAGTTCAAAGGTTACCATATGATAATATTATTGCATAACATTATGCGTACATGGCTCACGTCATCAAAGACAAAGAACCGACTAGTTATGAAGAAGCTAAGGATAACAAGATATGGCAAGAGGCAATGCAGGAAGAGCTCAAGGCACTTGATGAAAAACATATTTTAAGCTTGGTGCAAGCTTAAGAAGGCATGAAGGTGATAGGTAATAATTGGGTTTACAAAATGAAAAAGAAATTTAGATTGTTCCATCGCTAGGTACAAACCAAGGTTGGTGGCGAAAGGCTTCTCCCAAAGTTGTGGGATAGATTACAATGAAACTTTCAGCTCCATAGCCAAAATGCCAACAATTAGGACTTTGATTGCAGTAGCCACATCAAATAAATGAAGATTATATCACTTGGATGTGAAGAATGCCTTCCTCAATGGAGAGCGTGAAGAAGTAGTCCACATGAGCCAACCTCAAGGAGTTTTCAGTATGAGGCACCCAAATCATGTTTGCAATCTAAGGAGAACATTATATGGTCTTAATCAAGTCCCAATGGTCTAGAATGAGAGGTTATTGGATTATTGATCAAGTTGTGGTAACAAAGAAAGTGTTGGAGATCCATCACTCTACATGAAGAAGCAAGGAAACAAGATTGTATATGTATGCATCTATGTGGATGATTTGATCATCACAAGAAGTGGTATTGCAAGTACTAAAGATATCAAATCAAAGCTATGAAAGGCGTTCAAGACATTTGATCTTGGAAGACCAAAGTATTTCTTGGGAATAGAGGCAATCTATGCACATAATTGCATCTTCTTGATTCAAAGAAAATACTTGTTGGATGTGCTATAAAGGTTTGGTATGAGTAGTGGTAAGCAACTTTCTCAACCCATTAAGCCCAATACAAGGTTTGTTATAGGTCAAAGAGAGACTATACAAGATATTACACTATATTGAAGCATAATTGGTTCGTTAGCTTATGCTACATTCACTAAACTTGATCTTGCATATGTAGTAGGTGTACTCTCTCAACTTTGCATGCACCCACTCATGATCATCTAACGAAAACAAGAAAAGTACTTAGATACATCAAGAACACCATCACCGAAGGTCTATTTTATTCTTATGATGCTGATCTAAGTTTCAAAGGATATAGTAATGATAATTGGGCAAGTAGCATAAATGATCAAAGGAGTACATCTGGTTATTTTTTCATGATAGGTACAAAAGTGATCTCATGGAGCTCTAAAAAGCAACCCACTATTGCTCTTTCATCCATAGAGGTTGGGTAAAAAGGCTTATCATTAGATACATGTGAGCTATATGGATAAAGAACCTACTTAAAGACTTGGAAGTGGAAGTGGAAGAGTTTCCTCTTTATGGAGACAATATTTCAAGCATCTACCTAGCTAACAATGCAATGTTTCATTCAAGGAGCAAGCACATAGAGGTTCATTAACACTTCATTGGAGAAAAGGTGATGGCAAATAAGCTAGATATAAGGTGTGTGAACACTAAAGTGCAGGTTGCAGACATGATGAGAAAGTTTTTTGAAGGTACAAAGCTTGGAGGATTCAAGGAATCAATCATCATAAGAGATGCAGGTTGAAGCCATGAGGAAAAAGACTTGAGATTGAGGGGAGTGTTGAAAGATTTGTATTTCTAGCTCAAGAGTTTGGAAGCATGCTGCAAATTGAGCCTTCCACAACATCCATACTCAAAGGAGGATAATTTCCATGATTTGAAGGCATCAAATCATGTCTATAATGGAAAGACGTTGATTAGAGAAGATTTAGGTCACCTCTTGATGTGATTGGACCTCATCTTTGGATATGTATACAATTTTGATTGGTTAAAGAGGTTGGTACGTGATCTTTAAAGCCATGAATGATTTGTATTATGACTTATGAGTCATCGAAATATGTGGACAAGCTGCCCCCTTGCTTAAGCACACTGCCTACTAGCTGTTCTATGCATATTTTGTTGACATTTAACTTTGACATACTCTATATCTCTAGATGATCTGAGCAGACCCCTTGATCTTGTAGCTATTGTTTTGCCTTCATCCCAGTTTCCTTTGCAATGAGTTTTGTCTTGTTGGAAAGCTTATAAGTTCAATTACAGAGAAATATGCAGAATATTGTCTCTCTAGTTAGCTAATACTCTATGAAGAGATCAAGTTATCTATTGTATTGCACCTAGTTGAGGTATCATCCAATATCCAAATCGAGTGATTTTACTCTCATTTGAAAGCTCCCTAATTCTAGTTTCAGTTGCAAAATTATATTTTCATTCTCATCATTTATTCAGAGAAACTGAGAAAACACAGAGCCTATGTTTGAAAATTTATAGGATCCTAAGAGGGTCCATTTGCTTTTGTTGTGCACATGGGATTTCTTATCCTCCAACAAGGATGACCTTCATAAAATTACTACGGATCCTGAGACAATCTCTAAGGATAATTATACAATGATTATAGAATGTAATTCTTTCGATGTTGGGAAAAATGAAGTGAGAAAAATAGTTTCCATAGGTTTGCATAGCAAAAAGGATCATGGGACAATCTCTGAGGATAATAATACATGTTTATATATCAATCTCAACATGTGATGATTTAGGATGACACATATCACTTTTTCATTTCTCTAACATGTATAGTGGTCACGCTGGTACATGTCAGGGGCACTTCATTGAGCTTTACTAGATTTATCTACCGAGAGTGATGGCACATTTGTTTCTTGCAAGCTCACGCATTTGTGGACATTCGAATTTTCATTATGAACTATTCTTTATATATTGCACTTGTTGTGTTGTTTATAGGTCATTCTTGTACATTCCTTTTATGTAATACAACAATAAGAAGAAGATCATTCTTCCTTGCCTCAATCTGTGTGTGCTCCTCTTTGATTGTGAGAGTATGTGTGTGTGAGCTCTCTTTCTTATATCCTTCCTCATGACATGGTATTAGAGCCCGTGTGGTTGTAGAGAGCTCATGGAGAAGGCCCATAGTGAAGAGTACATGACAAGGCATGGCTAAGCACGATTCACAAATGACCTTAGATTGATATGAAAATTAATCACTATTTCCCGCTGGCAAGGTGGGGCCCATAGCAATACCATGTCAGTTTCTGAAACTATAACTTGTGTCCTGTTCAACAACACTCATATATTCCAAATCTAGAATTTCAAGAGATTTTGTGTAAATTGTGTTTTTCTGAGATCAAACTCTCAGGACAAAATGGGACAGCATTCAAGTAAAAGTACTGCTTGTAGTATTTTTTGTAGTGTTATGAATTACTACAGAATTGGCAAACGTAGATGGAATGAGTCAGCTTATGAGCAATAACATGGACAAAAAAACTTCCATGCTTGGAGATTCAGAATGCATAATTTTTTGATGGGAAAAGGCTACTGGAGGTACATGAAAGGAGAGAATTTGCTCGGTAGCTACCGGAGAGGATTTGGACTATGGACCAGTTAAGAGCATATGAGGAATGGAATCAAGAACATGAAAGGTAATGTATTTGCTATCTTTTAGCATACAAGATAGCATGATTGGGCACATATAGGATGCCAAGACTCTGAAAGAGGCTTGGAACTGTTTGTTCACATTGTATGAGACCAATACAAAGCCACAAAAATCACAACTTAGGAATGAGATGCATACATTGGAGAAAAAGGGCATAGCAATAAGTGACTACACCCTCAAAATCAAAAGTATATGTGAGTCACTTGCCTCTATTGGCATGAATGTAGATGATTATGATAAGGTAGAAGTGTGCCTTCATGGTTTAGGAGCTCCATATAAGCAGTTCATAACTTCTATACATAGGAGGGAAAATATTCGAAATTTCACTGATCTCGGGTCCATTTGATTATTGAAGAAAAGAATCTTGGTGATGACTCAAACGGCGAAGGAAAACCTAGTCCTAAGCTGTTATTCTACTCTTGTAGAGGAAGAGGCAGAGATAGAGGTTTTGGAAGTGGAAGAGGAAATAGTAACCAAGACCAAGGTCAACATCCAAATCTTGCAAGAGGTAGACAACAATTTTGAGGTAGCGAGAGGCAAAGAGGCGGTAAAAATTTCCAAAGAACTGATTCAAGTAATAAAGTAAAGGATGTTGGAATGGTGGTAAACCTCAAGACTTTGAACATGAGTGTAGGTTGAAGAATCAAAATAACAGAAGGCAACAAAACAACTATGCATCCACAAATGGAGATGATTTTGAGAATTTGTTCATGGTTCAACATGATATGATGAATACGATGTCTGCTAATGCTTCGAAATCAAATGATAATGTTTCATTTGTTGATTCAAGTCCTTCAAATCACATGACGAGTCATACACAATGGTTTAATAGTTTGTAGAAATTGTTAGTTCTTGGATATGTTTAAACAGGTGATTGCATGTCACACCCTATGGAGCATAGAGGAAACATAGCATTGTCTATGGAGGATGGAAGGTAAAACATCTTGTTGATGTGTTGCATGTTGCAAATATAATAAAGATTCTGGTTTCAATTGCACAAATGGCCCGGTTGATCAAGAATTACAACTCAGTTTCAATGGTGAGGGCTTATATATAGAAGATTACAAATAGGATGGAAAATTTATTGTTAAAGGAAATAAGGTGAGTAGGATGGTCACCTTAAATGTGAAAATTCCTAAAATGAATGCAACCATGTTTGTAAAAGGTGAAAGAGTTATTGTTGATATAGAGATCTAGCACAAACGAATTGGAGACGCAAATTTGGAGAGGTTAAAATTGATGCAATCAAAGGGGATTCTCAATGGACTACCAAATTTCAAGGTTGCAGAGATGCAAAAGGTATATGTAGCATATCAATTTGGTAAATAATCAAGAGCATCATTTCCGCATGACGAGCATGTTAGTGAGAATGTGCTAGAAATTGTACATACAGATATTTGGGATCCTTCAAAGACCACATCTATGGGTGGTTGTAGGTTTTATATTACTTTCATCGATGACCATACATGAAAAGTATGGGTATATTTCATGAAAGAGAAGAGTGAGGTGTTCACTCACTACCAGAATTTGGTTATGGTGGAAAAGTAGATAAGAAAGTATATTTAGACATTAAGGTTTGATGGAGGAGGTGAATACATGTCAAATGAGTTCAACAAATTTCTTAAAATTCATGGAATTCGATGCCAATTTTCATGCACGTAGACACCACAAGAGAATGGCATTGTTGAATGCAAGAAAAGGCATATTGTAGAAATAGCAAGAGCCTTGATCGTTGAGAAAAAGGTGCCTCATTGTTATTGGACAGAAGTTGTGCTCACTGCTGTATACATCATGAACAAAAATCTAACTATTGTTGTACATCAAGTTACACCTAAAGAGAAGCTCATAGGTAAAAAGCCAAACTTATCGCATATGAAAGTACTTTGCTATGTTTTATATATACATATTCCAAATGAGTTGAGGATGAAGCTTGATCGAAAGGGAGAAAAATGTATCTTCATTGGGTACTCCCTTGAGAAAAAGGGATATAAAAATGTTATAAGCCATTCATAAGATAGGTGAAGGTAAGCAGAGATTTGTTTTTTGATGAAATGTCAAGCTTCTATGAAGATGCCAAAGATGGACTTAATCTTGAACCAAATGACAAAGAAAATGCTGAGAAATCAAGTGTAGAATCTCAAGTTTGAGTGGACCAGATGCATCACCAAGCAATAATTCTAACTCAAATCCATGGAGTAGAAGATTGCATGGAAATTTTAGTCCAACAAATAAATACATCCAAGAAAGGTAAAGAAAGATTTCTGGTGGTAGCTAAACATCTAAAGGTTTTGAAGACATTGATGGGGATTCAAGCACTTCAGAAAAGAGCCTTGATGAGGAACTCGGATTTGCCTCTATGTAGATTCTTGGAGTAAGAAAGGCACATGCAGATGATACAAGAAGAAGTGACTCAAGATCAAGAAGAGCAAGGAGGACGCAAAATTTAGTGCAACGATTGACATATGATAGTTGCATAGCTCATCATTTTGGATACATGACAAAGGTTATACAAGATGTTGAACCCTCTTGTTTTGAAGATGGAATTGGAAAGGTAGATTGGAAAAAAAGCTATGGACGAGGAGATGACTACACTTTATGGAAGCGATACATGAAAGCTAGTTCCATTGCCACAAGGGAGGAAACCCATAGGCTGCAAGTGGGTTTACAAGGTAACACACAATGCTCATGGTAGCATATGCAGGTACAAATCATGGTTGGTAGCAAAAGGATATGCATAGACATATGGCATTGATTATGAGAAAAGGTTCAGCCCTATAGCTAAAATGTCTACTCTCAAAACACTTGTTGCATTAACTACAACAAAAGGATGGACATTGCATCAGATAGATGTGAAGAATGCTTTCCTACATGATGAACTACAGGAAGAAGTATATATGGACCATCCACAAGGATACAAAGATTAAAACCACCATGATTATGTTTTGCAAGTATCAAAAGGCTTTGTAAAGGCTTAAACAAGCCCCTCCTACTTGCCATGCAAGGGTTTCTAATTATTTGACCACCATTGGATTTTCTGGGTGTGATGTAGATCAATCATTATATGCAAGGAAGGGTGATGATGGCATCACAATTGTCACTATTTGTTGATGACTTGATTGTTGGAGGTGACAATGAAGAAAGATTTGAAGAGGTAAAGCAAATCCTTATGCAAGAATTTGACATGAGAGATCTTGGTGTCCTACGCTATTTCTCGGGCATTGCGTTTATACATACACACACACATATATATATATATATATATATATATATATATATATATATATATATATATATATATATATATATATATATATATATATATATATATATATATATATATATATATATATATATATATATATATATATATATATATATATATATATATATATATATATGTATGTCACAGATGCAATAGGCCTTGAGTATGTTACAAAAGAACGGTATGGCTGATTCTAAGCTAATTTTTATGCCATTAGATCAGAATTTGCAGTTGGATACTACATCAAGTGAAGCATCAAAAAATGCTACTATGTCTATGAAAGTTGTGGGAAGTTTGATATATCTCACAATTACCTCCCAAATAGTTACATCTTATTTTTTCGATGATTCCACTAGTGCTCTTTAGGTGATATTTGAAGGTGAGTGGTTAATAAGAAACATTCCTTATTATTTTTAAATGGTTTATAGGTTTCAAACCCCATGGCCCTCAACCTACGAGAGTTTGTGTTTGGATTGATTTCCCTTATTTTCCCATTGTATTTTACCCTTGGGTGGAGAGACTTGGGGGTATCCTAGGTAGAGTCTTGGGTCTAGATAATGGTAGAAGTAGAGGTTTCAAAGCCTCTTAAGTCCTCAATTACCATTAAGGATTCAAATGGAAAATAACTTCACGAACAAAAGGTCCTTTATAGGAATCTTTCTAATGTTTGTTTTAAGTGCTTCAAACATGGTCATTCAATAAAAGACTTCCCCCTTATGGCTAATACCTCTTGTGCTAGTGATCGAGGAACTCAAGAAGATGTTGGTGAGAAGGCAAATCCTATTAATCATGCTTCTAGTAGATATTTTAAAAATATCCCCCATAAACCAGCCAAGAAGAAGAGTGGTAAGTTATTTAATTCTTTTGATGTTTTATTAGATGATGTGTATTCTCCCTTTGAGATTTGCAAAAAGGGAGATGAGTCTGACATGGATCCCTCAAAGGAAAAGAGTCATCCTTATTTGCATTTGAAGAATCATGTGGATAAACCTCCTAAAAAGTGTACTGTAGTCCCTCAGGGTGCTGAAAACAAAAATTAGAATGGACAATTATAGTTAATAGAAGAAGTTCTAGAAATCTTGTGTCAGACTCACAAGCATGGTAGCATCCCTCCTCTTCTAGAATAATTTTTACTAATGAACTAAATGTTGTTGAGAGTCAAACAATGGACAAAATGGAGCAAGAGGATGAGCCCACACCCCCAACAGAAAATGGTAAACCCTCTCATACTTGGAATCATAGAAAACAAGGTAAGACATTCTTAGCAGCTAGATTAGATAGATGTTATATTAACCTTGCCCTTTCCTAGGATTTATGGGATATTAGAGGTGATATTGACCATATTTTCTTAGTTTCGTAGCACAAACGTCTTTCCATTTCGCTCAATAAAGGCTTTCCCTTGTTTAACGTTGGTTGGCCCCACCAACATGCTAGCGTCCCCTCTATTCCTAATGTTATCCAAAGCATTAAGGATACCATTGGTTTCAACTTCACTCTTAATCCTTCCCCCTCTATCTGTTGGGACAAGTGAATTAGAGAAATTCAAAGGCTCTTCACCCACTTTAGGAATCTCACTAAAAATATTCGCACCAAAGGACGATGAAGATTAAGAATCACCTAGTTAAGGTCAAGGAGTCCAAACCCTCTAGGTGTTTTCTAGAGCTCCAAAATAAGTTGAGATATGAGCAATACCTTGAAGCCTGCATGTCTCTTTCGTATTTGAGAGAATTTTGAGATGCGAAGTTGGATAGACCCAATAAATGGATGTTTTCTCTCATAAAAAGGCAAAAGGTGTGTGATCATATCCCTTTAGTATCCAAGAAGAGTTGTTGGGACTACTACCAACATTAAAGAGAACTTAGAGGACGTTGTAGGCTTCTTTATTGATGTGTTCTCTAGTACCCAAATGGGGGATGACACCTAGAAGTCCAAAGCTACCATTTCCTTGAAGAGGGGGAAAACTATTTTGCAAAGCTTTGTTGCTTGCCTAGACTTTCCCCTTACTACCAAGCTGGAGATTAAAGAAACCACAAGTAATTTTAAACCCTTTGAATCCATTGGAAGAGAAGGGATTCCAATGAGTTTCTCTTGACTCTGAAAGTGTTTTTGAGTCCCTATATTTTCTTTCTTTTGAAAGAAGCTTTTGGCAAAGGTACTCTTCTTGTCCAGATGAACATTGTAGGCATCCGAGGCAACAAAGACAACCTCAACATTTGGAGTCTGTTACTTGTTAAACTAACATCTTCTCCTCCACCTTAGATAGAGGACTTAGATACATTATGAACCAAATCATTCTTCTTGAGCAAAAGGGGTTCATAAAAGGTAGATTTAACTTGCATGCTATCATTTCTCTGTGGGAAGGGTTTAAGTGTGTTGCTAATCTGAATCACAAATTTTATTTTTCTCAAAGTTTATTTTGACAAGGCTTCTAATAGAATTGAGTGGGAGTTTGTGCTTCAGCCGCTGCATGAAATTGGTTTTGGAAAGAAATTCATGAGATATATTAGTACCCTCTCCATGAACAGTGCTCTATGCAAGGATACTATTTTTGTTTATATTCTCCATGCTCATCATTCTAAAAAACGGAGATCCTTATTATTTGAACTATACTCCTCAGATAGAATACTCATGGTGTTATCCCTAGAGGGGTGAAATTGGTTTCAAGCCTGTTAGGGTTTCTTGTCTAGTAGCTCCGTATGGTTTGCTAGAGTACTAGAAGTTCAAAGATTTGTTGGTATGGCTGCAGTGGTGTTACCATCTCCTTTGGCCTTGTTGTAGCAGTAGACAGATTTACAAGGTTGGCATTCCCTATTGTCAATCAATCATCAGTGCTCTTAGTCCTTTATGAGTTTTCATCTAGTGTTTGCCTTTCCTCTCGCCTTGCTGTAGCATCAAATTTATCTTCAAGGTTGCTATGGTCTCCTCTGTTTCTCAAAAAATCTGTGACCTCGTGAGCCGTGAGTCCCTGTTCCGAACTGATGATGTTCTCCTTAACCTAGGTTTTAAGATTTGTACTCCTTTGTTGGTAGCTGGTCACTTTTTTATTAGCTCTCATTATTAGATTCTGAATTGTTTTTATGTGAGGGTTTTGGCCCTTTACTTGTATTCCCAAGTGGGTGCTTGCCCCCTTTACCTAATGTAAATTTCCATCATCAATTTCAAACATCAATTTCAAATATCTTTGTTTCTTAAAAAAAAGAAGCTGGAAACACATGTTCTCACATTGTTCCATTTAATGTAGATCACTACGGATATTACGATAGACTGCGTGTGCTTTACGTCCATGCGAGAAATGTCATATCCATCTTTCCCTGAAGTATCAAGAGACATGGCGTTTTTCGATATAGACGTTATACTTTAATAGAGCAGAATCTATGTGAGCGGCGTGATGTTCCCAAACGTGATGTTGACTATAGAAATGTCGCGATGCTATTAAAGATAGTATTATATATAACCTTGAAAATTACTCACTAAGAAGCAAAATCTCAAGCGCCTCGCAGCTCGCGCATGGAACGAGTCTGCCTCGCTTTATTTGTCAACCAGATATGACGTGAATACATGCCGCATGTAGATAATAGAACTTGCGTGCATACAACCTTCTGCTAGAATTGTTCTTTGTCCTTACGTACATACATGAACTGTGTTGAAGAGGTTCTTCGTCCCATTGTATCTGGAAGGGATCATTTATCATTGATGAACAGCGCGTGCACAGGCCAGACAAGTTACAGGTCAATCCACGCCTCGCAAAGTCGACAAATCTTGGGTCACGTGTGTCGGTTGCATAAAACTTCTTTCCAAGAGCTACAAGATGCGGCGCATTCAGGATACCCTTCCTCGTATTATAGAAGCTCCTACTCGACATTGATCATTTGATGCAAGAGTGATATGACCTCAGAATCGGAAATTTTGGATTATGACATTATTTTCTGGAAGATGACAAATCTTTTGCGGCAGACACAGATGCCGGTGACCGTGTTTTCTTATGGCGTCTAAGAATTTATTGCAAACACAGATGACGGTGATGGTGTTCTTTAAGGGCTAACCTTTCCCCTTTTTGTTCAGGCAATATTATATAACTAATCGACATGTAAAGCAGCAAAAAGCTGGTTTCGCCCAAAGAATATGAAAGAAATAACTTTTGTGATCGTGCTACAAAGATTAGATATACTATTAGAACTAATGGGCAGTTTAGGTGAACACATTGAATCTTCGACTGAAGGTCGCGCTGTAATACTCGCAAATCCACTTGGCCTTTGCTCTTCTGAGTTGTTCTTTCAATTCCAAGCGTGTAATAGCAGGGTGATCAAGACCGAACTTCAAAGGAAGAAAATGATTTTTGGGCATACGAAATGGGATTAGTTTTTGCGCAAAGAATAGGAAAGCGATTAGTTTCTTTCGTAGTTCAGAAATTTGCGAGTAGAAACACAGATAATTCATGGCGGCGCCTCCAAATCACAGCGCACAGGAAACAAAGCTCTGAAGACCACTCCAATTCCAAAAAATAAATATAATCTGCAAACCAAAACTGTAATACGAAGTCTCAACGTTATGTAAATATTCATGATATAAAGACGTATTCTAGCATCAATCTTACACGTACCAATAAATCACGACTCATTTCTCTGCTTTCTTACATCAATTCTTCAACGCAACACACAGAGAACGTTTTTCTCAAACAAAAGATCTTATTCTCACTGCCAAATAGGGATAGAGTAATCTAAGCCGACTCCTCCGTAATGGTATGCCCATGAATGAATGCCCACATCCCAAGCTACATATATAGCATACACACCTGAGTACATAATTGATATATAAATACAAACACTCATGAACGTGCACATATATATGTACACACTTTCGCACATACGTGATTACTATGTACTTACATGAATGGATACATACATACTTACACGTATATACATACACATACACACACACATATATATATATATATATATATATATATATATATATATATATATATATATATATATATATATATATATATATATATGAATATATATATATATATGAATATGAGTATATATTGCTACAACGTTGCTGTATTCAAGGCGTGGGTTCACTACCGAGTGTGATTTTGAAATGTAAGGACGTTAAAACATTTTAGTGCTTCAACTTATGATTTTTGAATTTTGAACCTATAGCTCAATAGGGTCGCTTTAACTTTTTTTTTTCATGAAAGGAATTCGTTTGTTCGACATACTAAATGTCCATGAACCTCTTCCGTGTTGAAATGCAAGCTTCGACTTTAATGCATAAATGTACCATTGGATCGATGCCACTTGGAGCAATATAACGCAAGACTTCAAGCATGGGAAACCAAATTCAAATTTAAATTTGAGATCCCTCTCTCAATAGACATAAGTCATCAATCACGCTTAGGTGTGATAAAGCCTATAATTTAGGAAAAGTGATTCCAATCTTTTTCAAATCTATATGAACTCACAATGTACTTTGAAATTGGATCCCACATGTGTGTAAGCTCGTTGAACATTAGAAGAAGCTAGTAGAACCATCGCTTAGCAAGCCCCCTACTTGCTTCAGTGATTTCACTCCAATCCAAAAATAAATATAATCCGTAAAACGAAACTGTAAAGTGTCCCGCATTACTTACGAAGTCTCAACATTATGTAAAAATTCATCATATAAGGATGTATTCTAGCATCAACCTTACACGCATCAATAAATAACGACTCACTTCACACTGTCAAATATGGATAGAGTAATCTAAAGCCGACTGCTCAGTAATGGTATGCCCACATGAATGCGCACACACTAAGCTGCATATAGAGCATACACACATGAGTATATAATAGATGTATCTATAGCATACACACATGAGTATATAATAGATATATAGATACAGACATTCATGAACCTGGATATATCTATGTTCACACTTTCGCAAATACATGATTGTGTACTTACAAGCATACGTGCATGGATACACACATACTTACACCTATATATATATACATACACATACACACACGTATATATGTATATATATTGCTACACCGTTGCTGTATTCAAGCTGGTTCACTACGGAGTGTGATTTTGGAATGTAAGGACGTTAAACATTCTAGTGCTTCAACTTATGATCCTTGTGTTAAGTCTTACATGATTCTTAATTGTGAATCTAAGTTGAATTTTGAACATGTGAATCTAAGTTGAATTTTGAACATATATCTTACTAGGCTCGCTTTGGCTTATTTTTGTTTTCATGAACGTCATCCACGTTGAAATTCAAGTTTCCACTTTGATGCATAAATGGACCATTGGATGGATACCACTTGGAGCAACATAAACCAAGACTTCAAGCATAAGAAATCAAGTTCAAATTTGAATTCGAAATCCCCCTCTTAACAACATAATTCATCAATCACATTTAGCTGTGATAAAACCTATACTTTAGAAAATGTGATTCTTATCTTGTAGGAAATCTTTTTCTAATCTTTATGAACTCACAAGGTACTTTGAATTTGGATCCCATGTGTGTGTGAGCTCTTTGAGCATTTCAGTAAGCTAGTAGACCCCTTGCTTAGCAATTCCCACTACTTCCTTGAGTGACTTCACTAAACTTTCTGAATGCATATCTAGCTTACAAATTATTATTTGTATGAGCTAGATAGCTATCTTAGAGATTCCCAACTATATCAACTAGATAGCTACTCAGATGATGTCGATGATAAATTGAAAGAAGTAATGCTACCAACCAACTATGCAGAGCCACAAGGTACTATGCCAAAGGTGGTTCTTATCAAGAGACAAGAATATTTATTTTTATTTTCATGGTATGTATTGGTTTAACCATGGTGCATCTATCTAAATCTCCTCGCTTGACTCCTCTAAATCTTGTGGAGGAGTTCCATATCTAGCTTACAAATTCTTATCTGTATGATCCTTTTGGTTGGTTCTTATCAAGGGACAAGAATATTTATTTTTACTTTCATGGTATGTATTGGTTTAACCATGGTGCATCTATCTAAATCTCCTCGCTTGTCTGCTCTAAATCTTGTGGAGGAGTTCCATATCTAGCTTACAAATTCTTCTCTGTATGAGCTAGATAAATAGCTTACATGTTCTTAGCTATATAAGCTAGATGGTTAATCTCATTGTGTCAATGTTAAAGTCAAAGAAGTAGATCTACCAACAACCAATGCAAAGACAGAAGGTACAATACCAAAGGTGGAATTATAATATTTTCTGGTGGTTCTTGTCAAGGGACATGAATATTTATTTTTACTTTGATGGTATCTCTTGGTTTAACCATGGTGCATCTACCTAAATCTCCTTACTTGAATCCTCTAAAGCTTGTGGAGGAGCTCAATATTTTCGCAAATCATCCTTTGAAGATTCATCACAACACTTTGAATCAATTATCTTTTTCAGCACACTCCATCCGCTTTTGCAATGATATCTTGGGTGAATGTGGCTCATCGGATGATGATGGTGATGATTGTGATTGATTTAATTACATTGAAAAGTATGCCCACATGTCACTTATATTTTATGATATTGTTTCCTTTATGAATAATTTCCCGTGTGTATTCAAGCCCTCCTTCTGTGAGCAACTGACAGGATGCCATCGATCCCCCCAACCCTGCCCGATTAATTCTCTTCCACCATTCAACTTTGCCAAAATTTTTGTGCCCCCTTTCGGATTGCCACCTCTAGCCATGCATATGAAAAGGTTTATTTCCAACCATGGAGTACATTTTCCAAAGGTTTTTAAAGAATATGAGCACGCATACTAGCACCACGACCCCTATGTTCCTTATGGTGCAACAAGCCTTCAATATGTAGATAAAGGTGGTACAATCTATAATAGTACCACTCATTTGCATCTGTTCAAAGCAAGCTAGCATTTCCTCCCCATAATTATGTTCAACATATCTTGCACTTAGTGCAATTCATGAGGCCACATTTTGAACCATGAGATTGTCAAATACTTCTTGCACTTTTGACATCGCAACACATTTGGCATACATCTTGAGAAAATTATTACCTATAAAATCACTTGAGGATAACCATCATTACTGACTGTGGTGTGTAGTTCATAGACCATTTATAAAGCCCCCAACATTGCCACATGCTTCCAAGCTTCAAGTTGCATCAATTCAAAACACTTGAGTGCCTTGCCTTCTTATCCATGTTCAATATACCCAGGCATTAATGATGCCCATGTGAAAACATCTCGATTTGGAATCCTCCCAAAGAATTCCTCTGCTCTTGCAAGAAATCCACACCTTGCATACATGCCAATCAACGCAATACCGATAAACATATTCCGATCTAAAAGTCCTCTTCTTTCAATCTCTCCATGTATGCCTCCACCTCTTTTAGTTCTTCTACACAACAACATGCTTACAAATGTTAAATGCCCTGCACTTGCATTTGTCCAAAGCAACCCTCCTCTAAGCCTCTACATTTGATTGTAGTCTAGCATCACCGATCAGCATTTCCCCTTGAAAAGGATCTCAATCAATCATGTACTTTACAAAAACAAAGCTTGTTAGTGCACGAGAACCAACAAATTGTTGGGCTAACATTTCTACTCTTCCAGATCCCTTTCCATTACCTTTCCTACAGAGCAGCTTGGACAAGGTAGCAAGACATGCCTTGCCTAGATGGATGCAAGATGTATAATCAAGTTAGAATGGTTAAGCAAGACATAGCAAAGACTGTGTTTATCACAAATTAGAAGTTTATTCAAGCTCAATGATGTGGTTTAGCTTGAGAAATGTAGAAAGCACATTTTAGAGGTGTATGAAAGAAATTGTTTGCCCATATTTGACTAGTTTTGTGAGAGCCTTCTTGGATGACTTTTCAATGTCTAGTGCCTAGATTAAGCACCTAAAGAATCTCCATTTATGTTTCAATAAGTGTAGACACTATCAACTATTTTTCCATCTAGCTAAGTTAGTTTTGAAGCATCTTTTGGGAAATTATTAGGGCATATTTTCTAAAACTAGGGTATTTAATTTAACCTAGAAGATAATGGCATTTTGAGAGGCTCCTTGTAGTATTTCCTCAATCACGATCTATCCTCAATCACAATCTTCTGATCAATCAAGAATACTCGAAGAGAGAAAAAACATAGAACTTGCATAAGATAAGGGAAATTTGGTGCAGAAGAGTAGATAAGAGATGACTTAGAGAAAGATAAATTCTAATATTATAGATGTGAATCAATCAATTCAATAGCTTTAGAAAATAGCTTCTTAACAAAGCCTCTACCTCCTGACCACACATGAGCTATCACAATCTTATTCACACTCACACTCTCAATCGCACTCTCACTCTCACTCCCAATCACAAGGTAATTCTCTGATTTCTAGATTCTTTCTCTTTGATGTGCAAGTCTTCTTAGAATATAGTTGATCACCTCCCAAAGAAGTGTGTGATCCACGGAATTAAAAAGAATTCAGATTCTCTACAAAACATGCACAAAAATCATGTGCTTGTAGTAATGATTTCTTTAGCGGTACTTGTCAGAAGTAGAAGAAAAGCAACAAAAAGACATATCCAAAGACATCTATAATTGTGCATGAAAACGACACTTTTCCAAGCCTTGTAACTCAAAAATAGTGGGGAATAAGCTTAAGCTTGTGAGAGATACATTTATTCATTTTTCTTATCATCACAATAGTGTTAGAGATGAGCTAGTTCCAAATCGGCCTCCAAGTATCACTTTTGAGCCCTACAAGTTTAGAAATTCTAGAGAGAGAATAAAATCAAGGCATTTTCTTATAGTGGACCAAATGAAAGACCCTAAGGGAGTGCTTAAATCATGATTCAGAAAACTTTCATAGAAACACTTTTAGTCTCTTATGCTTGCTCTACCTTTCTCTCATACAACATTTCTCTTCATTCTTTCATCTTCACGTTCAATTTTCAACTAAAAAACATGATGTGGATAAGCTCTAGAGAGAGAAAATAAAAGTTATCATCCCAAAATTTTTCCTACATGCATAAAATGACCTAATTGCTCATTTGAAGCATTATCCCCACAATGGAATTTAAAAAGTTCAAAATGAAATATTTCACTAGCGAAATGCATGTTACACTTCAACACCAAATTCCAGCAAAAAAGTCCTATGCTTCCTCACATAAATTCAATGGCATAGATTCCATCTAAAATTTAGAGCACACATTTTTATACACCTTAAGAAACTAGCTAATATCTGACCTCCTAAGTTTCAATTGACTCCTTCGTGCTTGATTACTTATGAACAGTTGAAAAACTTATTGACTCATGCTCTTATTTTGCAAGCACTGTAATGGGAGCAACCTTTTAATGTATTTGTGAATGCTTCAAACATTTTCATTGGTAGTGTGCTAATGTAGTAGATCAAGAATTGATACAAATCTATTTATTATGCTATCCATAGAGTGGCATCAAATGAAAGAAATTACTTAGTGATAGAATGAGAATGATTAGGATTAATTTCTTCCATTAAAACTTTTCAACAGTAGTTGCTTGGGAAAAATTCACCTCCCATGTGAATCACTCTGGTTAGACATATCTAGCTAAGGAGCAAAATCTTGCTTGGCTAAATAGGTTATCCTATTATAAGAAGTGTACTATGATGTGATACACTGCATTGGTTCTTCCCAAACTATTATTGAAGTTTTGTCCCTATTTGAATCTAGAGAAGCCTATATTTTTTCCACTAGAATACCACCAGAAGGCATGCCATTAGATGCTTGAAAGAAAGAGGCTCAATATAGCCGAAGTGTTTGGGGTATTGTTGGCCCCATCTATTATCAAGACCTTTTTGGCATATAGTTGTGGTGTGTCCCAACACATGGAGTGCATTCAATGATATATGGCTCATAAACATCCAACATGAGGGATTTTTTCTATAGATCCAACCTTAAAGACAATCCTACAGAGTGGCCTCTAATAGCCCACTATGCATCAAGATACCCGCCACTATACGTTATTGTATGATCCTTGTCAAGAAATTTGTCAATGGACATCCTCTAAAGGTTTTCCCTTACATCCTATCATGCCCCTTGAACCTTTCTATAAATGGGGGTTATATTTTATTGTTCGTATCACACCAATGACTTTCTCTACTCACAATCCACTTATATTAACATGTAGTGACTATGCTACATGCTAGGAAAAAGCTTGGTTGATGAAGATTGACACTTTTGAAACAATTGCTACTCCCGAGTTGAAAAGTTTTTTGTCGCTTTGTCTTACCCTAGCATACTTTGAGTGTGTTTACTTTTTAATGAGAAAGGAGATAAGGAAGAGATCTCTTAAACACTCTCACACACAAAGAGAGGAACGCAAACAGATTGATGGAAGGAAGAAATGGTTATCTTCTAGTTCTTCTATTACATAAAGCGAATATACAAGGATGAACTAATGAAAAAATACAATCAATATAATATATAAAGAACAATACATAAGGAATACTGCTATATTTTGGAAATTATGTGTGAACATAGTTACGATCATCGAGGCACACTTTTCCCACTTTAAAAGGATTTATCCCCTATCTTGTATATATATCAATACCCCTAACATGTTACTTATTTTTGTACATTCACTTTGTGCTTCAATCTCTCTTGTGTTTTGCTCCAAGCTTCTTCTTCTTTCTTGAGTTTTTTGTGTGCTTTTGTAGACGTGAAATTCGAGCAATTGGTATCAAAGTAGGTCATAACTTCATCTAAGGTGATGTCTATACCCCTGAGATCAGAATCTCCATATTGCAAAAAAATTGGTTAGTATACTCAAGGTGAGTAGGTGTCGAAAGTTTTATATGAGCTCATTTAGATCTTTGGACACTATCATAGTCCTTGTGCAGGCACTTTCATCCTTTTGTGCCAAACCTATTTACAAGTTTTGGTTCAACAATAGAGACACCTCAAAGTGTTTAACAAGTTTATCAAAGCTCCACAAGGTGGTTTTGTTTAATGTTTCAAGATGCAATCATTCTGTATGTTGGCTGGTTAGGATACTTTGGATGGTACTAATTACTGATTGTGGGCATATATGATGCACCATGAATTCCTAGCAAAAGGACCATGAAATATTGTGCACGATGTTGAAGAAGTCCTAACGCACTTGGAAAAATAGTTACTGAAGGTGATGCAAATGGCATTCAAGATCATGATCTTTAAATTCCTTTTCATCCCACGATTCTTGATGCATCTACTAAAGAGAAAACTTTGTTGAGATGGTAGAGATGCTTACGCACATCCATTTATACATTTTTCTATCAAACATGCCATTATCCTCACACTCAATCATCTAAAACAACAAAGGATGCCTAGGATAAACTTACCACTTCATTCTAGGCAAGAACTAAGGCTCATGTTGCTTACCTCCCAAAATATTGTCAGCATATGAATGAAGGAGATTCTAACTTATGTAGAATGTTCTTAATGGTCTTCTAGATTCGTATCAAAATTTATCTTTTACTCTTTGAATGATGATGAAATGTAGTCCAAATGCCTTAACATTTGAGGAGTTTAGTTTTTGCTTTGTTGTAGGAAGATAAGTCTATGTAGAAAAGGTCCATTATGTGTGTTGTATATCAATCTTTCCTAGCTAGTGAGAAGGGCAAAGGTAAATTATCTCATCGATTAGTAAGTAGAAATGCACTAATGATGCACAGTTAAAGAAGGAAGACAAATATGAGAAGAAAAAGAAAACAAGAAATAGTTTTGCAAATAATATAACGGCAATGATCATCTCATAAAGAGATGTCCAAAACTCACTACAAAAGAGGAAAAGGACAAAGAGGCTAGAATGGTTGTTGTAGTAGCGTCTACACTTAAAATAGAGTCTACTAATATTGTTGAATGAAGAATGGTCATTTACTACTATATACAGCGATGAACCATCTTTGGATGAGTAGTATATGTCTACAATAGACTGACATGTTCAATACTTTGATAGTGAGGCAACCAAACATATTACCTCACAATGTAGTATTTTCAATTTATTTTAGTCTACCCCTACAAGGAATACTGTTACATGCACTTACAACTCCTTTTATCTTGTAATAGGGGTTGGTAAGACCATTTTGACTTCTAGTGATGATAGTTCTTGCACATTTCAAGACACTTTGTACATTCCAAGGATCAAGAAAAATCTGTTGTCAATTTCAGCATTATCCAAGATTGGCTTGGTAATAAAATTTGTTCATGAGAGATGTACAATTCAAGATCTCTGCAATGGTCATGATATTATTTCTTGAGATTTTCATGTCATGGGTTTTATAAGCTCATAGATGCAAAATTTGTAAATGATTTAGCTTGTGCTACTCAAGATTCTTAGGCTATCTCATATGCAAAGCTTTTGGCATGCATTCTTTTTTCATCATACATCTTCTCGTTCATTATGCATTTAAAAATCTAAACTCGTATCCTCTCTACCCAAACATGAGGGTGCTTGTAAACAGGTGTGGAAAGGATGTATTTTGAAAAAAACTCAATGTTCCTCCTTTCCAAACGATGGTTCAGTTTGAGCTGGTCATGAGTTCCAGCTTGCTCATAATGAGTTTTTTGGTCCTATATAGACAAATTCTTTTAGAAGCTACCTTTACTTTATGAATTTTATTGATGATTTTTCCATACATGCATGGGTGTATCCATTGAAAGAAAAGTCCAACGTGTTTATGTACTTCAAAAACGTTTTTTTAATTAGCATGTAAACTGTGCACCTCCTTTTTTATCTAGGGGGATTACATGTCTTCTCATATTAATACATTTTTAGATGATCTTGGGATAAAATATCAGTGTGCAAAATTGTGTGCATCTCAATAAAATAGACTTGCTAAAACAAAGAAGGAGTCTCTCATGGAGATGGTGAGGTGTATGTCCAAAAGTCATGCTTTACCACATAGGTTGTTATGTGTGTAGCATATGTACTTAACATGTATCCCATGAGAGTAGTGCAATATATCACTCCATATGAGGTTTGGCATGGTCACAATTCATATGTTGATTATCTATGTGTCTTTGGTTGTTTGGCATATGCATTAGTTCCCAACACAAGAAACTTGATGATATATTGAAATGTATTTATGTTGGGTATA
Source organism: Ceratopteris richardii (assembly GCA_020310875.1). NCBI lineage: Eukaryota > Viridiplantae > Streptophyta > Polypodiopsida > Polypodiales > Pteridaceae > Ceratopteris > Ceratopteris richardii. The sequence continues at coordinate 85,099,876 of CM035411.1, forward strand.
GTTCTAAAGGCAAAGGCTATCCTTTGCATCATTCACAAAGTAAAACATTTTGACTAGATGTGATGTTGTTTTTGTGGAAGATGAATTTCAACCATTAATTTTGTTTACGAAGGAGACTTTAGTTAGCTCTAGAGATGTGTATGACACTTTGCTGCCTCATTTTACAGGTGGATAGTCATGTGCTAGTCCAAATGAGGAAATTTGTCTACATTTACAGGCTCCACATGATGATGCAGATCATTCCATTTGTGATGCAGATTAACATATGCACTTTTTGATGAGAGGGTTGATATAGGGGATGAAAAAACCATGCCTAAATGGCTGGTGTGGAATTTGAGAGATAGAAAACTAGATGCATCTCTATCATATCGTACTCATTCAAGCTATGATAGTGCTTCCTTTGCATCAAAATACTATGCAATGGTTGACTTTGGTCTTTGTGATAAGAATGAGCATGTTCCTTTTGATGAAGCATAAGCCCCATAAAATTGGATGGCTGCTATGCAATGTGAATAAGATGCTATTATGAAGAATGGTACCTGGCCTTTATGTGATTCTCCTCCACACAAAAAGGCCATTGGCACTTGATGGGTATACAAACTGAAACATAATTATATTGGAACAACTGATAGGTATAAGGTTAGGCTTGTTGCAAAAGGTTATGCTTAAGAGAGAGGCAAAGATTTTGATGGGACCTTTGCTCCCACATGCCGAATGACTAATGTTCATAGCGTCTATGCACGTGTACCTCATCATGGTTGGAATGTACATTAGTTAGACATTAAAACTACATTGTGAGGCATCCTTTGTTCCATGCTCATAAAAAGGAAATTGAGGTGCACTATCATTATGTCACAGAGAGGTTCTCTACTTGAGATATCAATTTGGCATATGTGCCACATACGATAATGTTGGAGGACTTTTCACAAAGGCTTTGCCCAAGGAGGCGTTTGAAGCTTTCTCCTTTGGGCCTACTTTTGTTTTTGGATTAATTTCTCTCCACGTACCTTGACACTTCCTTAAACATGAGTGCCAACTCCTTGTCCAACCCATCTCTCTTAGAGAAGATTTGTTTCTATATTTTGGTAGTGATGTGTGTGAACATAGGAATGACCATCAAGGCACTTTTATCCCTCGTTAGGAGGTTTTTTCCCCATATTATTTATATGTCAATAACCCTTACATGTTTATTATCATTTTACATTCACTTAGTGATTCATTTAGTGTTGTGTTGTGCTCCAAGCTACTTCCTCTTCCTTCTATTGTTTGTGTGCTTCCATGGACCCCAAACTTCAAGAAGGAAAACCCTAATGCTTGCGAATGGGTGAGTTGGAAAGAAACAAATGTGTCATCACTCTTGGTAGAAAAATCTGGCAAAGCTCACTAAAAGTGACCCTCACATATACTAGTCACTAAAAGTGACCCTTACATATATCAGTATAACCATTATACATTGAGAGATTAAAAATTATTATGTGTCATCCTTGACCATCACATGCTAAGATTGATATCTCGACACTCCCCTTCAAGCTCAATGTCATGTCTTGTAATCCAAGAATCTTTTGAAAATTCTTTGGCTTATGTGCTAAGAGTGCTTTAGTGAAAATATCAACATTTTGCTCATGTTTCCTCACATAAACAAGATCAATATCACCTATTAATACTCTTTCTTTATTGAAGTGATAATGTACCTGGATATGTTTTATTCTAACATGAAAAATAGGATTTCATGCTAACCAGGTGCTGCTACGATTATCACAATACATGATGATAGGCTTCTATACCTCCTCTATACTCAACAAAGAAATAGTGGTTTGTTGCCTACTACTCCATGTAACAAAACACTTCGAAGGGAGAATATAAAGCCACTAGTAGATCTTATGTCTGAAACACTACCATTGGAGTCTACATCCGTGTATCTATGAACTTGCAATTATTCACCAGCTTCATAAAACAATGCATAATCCAAAATAGGAGTCACATAACATAGAGTGCATCTCAAAGCATCTAAATATGGTGTTGAGATGAAATTCCTCTCGAACTGTGTGCAAGATTTTTTCAAAACTTTATATTTTTCACTTTTACTGACCATGGTCTAATGAGTTGTTTGAAAGAAGATGAAAAGAGTGTATTTTTGCAAGCATTTGATTGATTTATTGCATGATGAAAAATATTTCATTTCTTACTTTTGAGTGAGTTTGCACAAAGGAAAGCCCTAGAAAACCGTGACACTAGATTCTATAAACATCCCATTCTTTTAATCGTCTTCAAACTGTCAAAAATCCCATGTGAATAACCAAAGGAAGCCCAAAAACCTATGTATATTAGTAAACCTTGAAAAACCATGCAAATTCACCTTCAGAAACCTCAAACGCCTAGAAAATCATTAAATCTAACCCTTGAAAAATAGTTCCTAACACTAGAAAACTTAGCTTTCAATCCGTGAAAACTAACAAACCCATGGATTTGACCCTTAATGTATTTATTTGACTAGTGACTGTGTATTAAGAGTTTTTTCCATTATAAAAACTTAATAATAATGAATAAATGCCTTTGATTTGGACCCCCGAAGACTTGTGAAAACAAAACCTTTGTATATATTAAAGTGTAATTAAAATGATTGAAGCCTTAGCCTTAAAATAAAAAAAATAGGAAAAATCAATAAGTACAAAAAGGAAAAAGAATAGAAAAATAAAAAGTGAAAAAATAAGAAAATTGAAAATAAAAAGAAAAAGAGAAATCAAGAATAGAAATAAATATTGGAAGATTATCTTATGTCTAGAAAGATAAAAAGAGCCAAATGTTTAACGTGGAAGATTCTCCAAAAGTAGAATTGGATAAATTTTCTCTCCAAAAAAGAAGGTACCACAAGATCCTAAAAATATATGGTCTTAGTTCATTGAAAAACTCTATGTTCTTTCCTTTCATTTTTTCTCATGCTTTGTTCTCAAAAGAAAAGAAAGAGAGAAAGAGATAGAGAGTGAAATAGAGAGGCTTGATCTCCATTTCCTCCCCTCCCCTCTTTAATCAGTGCAAGGAATACCGGCACATAGTGACGGCTAACGTGACACAATTTCGTCCATATGAAATTGCATAAAGCATTGCAACAAGTGTCACATGCAGAACGTCGGTTAAACCACGAAAAATTCGACATTTTTATCAACATGTAGCACAATGGGATATGTGACGCTCACATTGAGCATCGTTAAAGTGACAAATAAAGAAAGTGTCACATAAGCAACACTAATTGGCATCGCATAAGCCATGCTAATAATCGTCGCTTATGTGATACTAATTGCACAGGAATTTATGACACCTTAGCATCGCTTACACAATGGGTTTTTTATGAAAATAATTGAAACATTGGAGGCTCTTTGATCAGCATCTACACGCATCTGATTGAGGAGCTCTCCAACGTTCGCAATTGTGTTGTGCTTAGTGTTACCGTTAGTGTACATGTGAAAGCCCAAATGGCCACTGGACACCTCTTTGTATATGTTCTTTAATAAAACATATAGTGGCCTAGTCAGCCATAGACTGTAAGTTTGACCGCATTTGTGAGACCTAAGAAGTTTGTCTTCGTGCTCCTTGTATACTGTGTTTTCTGTGTATTCTACAGCATCTGTGCGAAGTACTACTTGTGGCCTCAGGAGCAAGATTTTCTACGCGGAGCATATCATTGTGGAGCTCTCGAGAAGGAGAGCGCACTGTGGTGCATTGCCCTTGAAATACTTCATTGGTATCAGAGCAGTTCGACGTAAAAAGCTTTGTTTCTTTTGTGCGAGCGAAGCGAGCACCCCCCAAGGCTTTCTCCAAGGCTTATGACTAAGGTGGCGACCAAGGCATAGACCTTGGCATACCTTGTCATCCGAGTCACCAAAGTCACCGCTCGCTTAACCGTGACAATCTCTTTCCACTAAGCTACACTCTTGTTGTGTTTGAAGAAGGCGAAACACTAAGGTTGACATTACTTTGAACATGTGCTAGTCCCTCAAAGCTTCATTCTTTGCTTCCAAAGCCTATTTTTGAAGCATTTTTTGGTGTCTTTTAGAGCCATTTTGGAGTACCTTTGCACATAGTTCTCTTCACATAGGTCCATGAACATCAAGAAAAGTGTTCTTTGTACTTCTCTGACAATAAATATCAACCTTTGGGGCTATGTTTTTCAGCCACACTCGCAAAACTACAAGTTTTAGTCGTTACAAATTTATGCAGGTTTTTGCGCCAAAAACATCAGAGATGACAGACACTTGTCGGAGCTATTGACTAGTTTTTGGGCTATGCATTCAGCCTTTTAGTGTCATTTTATTGCATATATTGAGCAGATAAACATCATGTATGCGTCTGTGGATACCGCTTATGTACGTCCATGTGGTCATTGATATAGCGGTTACGTTATTTGCATAAAGCCTTTTATGTTTGATAAAGAGGGTCTTGGTGAGGTTTTCTTAACTCGGAGACACCTAGATGTCAGGGTCTCTTCAGTGCTGAAGATGGAAGACTTACCGAGCCTCACCATAGGAGATATATGATAGTTGTTCAAAGGTGCTCGATAAGCCTAGTTGGTCTATTGGGTAACTGATTATATGTAGTGGCGTCTGTGATTCATTATGCAGGCAAACATGTCAGTACTTGAAGTTTTATGATATTTTGACACTGGTCATATGGTCATTTTGCAGAAGATACTCCGGAAAAAGGTTTCCAGATTTTTGGTTTTGACAACTATAGAATGGTCCATTTACTCCTTGATACACTTATTCATTGGTATTCGGACTCTTCTAGCTCCATTATCATTCCATTCAGTTCTCTACCATCATGGCGTCAAAGGTCTCAGGCACATCTAGTGGATCACGGTCTAGTGCTAATGTTCCGAAGAGGACCTATAACTTGTAGGGAAAAGACCATTTTGAGATCCAAAATTTGATGGCACAAACTTTGCTCTATGGAAGAATCAGATTAAAGATGTGTTGATTCAAAGGAGGCAATGGAATCCAGTAAATGGGATTTCAAAGAAGTCTGTTGACATGGATGAAGATGATTGGGATGAGTTAGATGAAATGGCCAGGTCTACCATTCACTTGCACCTGGAAGATCATGTTCACTTTATACTATTAGACTGTGAAAGTGCAGAGGATCTTTGGAAGAAGTTATGAAATACATATGAAACACAGACGGCATCAAATAAAGTGTATCTGATGAGAAACTTATATGACCTTCGTATGAAGGACACAGATAGTGTAGCTTCTCGTCTAAATGAGTTTGATGCTATGTTCTCCCAGTTAGAGGCTCAAAAAATGTATATGGATAATGAAATGAAAGCAGTGTTGTTGTTATGCACCCTACCATCATCATGGGATACATTTTGCACAGCTATTAGTAATAGTGCACCTGGTGGTAAACTTGTCTATCATGACATATGCGGAGCACTCCTGAGTGAGGAGATTCATAGAAAGTCTATGGTTGGCACTCAGAGTGGAGATGCATATAATGTTCATGACTCTTACCAAGGAAAGAATGAGCAACGTGGTAGGAGCAAGCACAAGGAAAAGAATGGTCAACAAAATAAGAGTAGAAGTAAATCAAGGAAGAGGGATATCGAATGCCATTACTATCAACATAACATTGATGGGCATGTTAAACAGTTACCTGCACCATCTACTTTGACTGTGAAGATTGAAGAAATTAATGCTATTTTTGATGATGCTAATGTGTTGACACTTGATAGTACTGTGCCATCTGTGGCGCTTATGGTTGATTCTCTTTCCCACACATGGCTGCTAGATTCTGGTGCTTCTTTCCATGTGACACCACATAGAGAATGGTTCTCTGATTATGCAGAAAATTCTCTTGGTATTGTGAGACTTGGTGACTCTTACTAGTGTGATGTTGTGGGGATTGGAGATGTGGTTTTGCAGTTCATTGATGGTTCAAAATTTATTATGCATAATGTACACCATGTACCTCAGTTATCGTGCAGTTTGATGTCAGTTGGTCAACTTGATGAATTTGGTTACAAGGTGGTCTTCTATGCTCATTCCTTTCACATATCAAAGGGAATTATGGTTATTGCAAAAGGAAGCAAAGTTGGCTCACTTTATCCTTTATTTGTATCATAGAAAGAACACTTGTTAGTTGTTACTGAACAGCCTATGGCTTGTATTTGGCATGGTTGTTTGGGACATATCTCTCATAGTGAAATGGAAAATCTTTCTCGTTCTGGCTACTTACCTGTGTTATCTTTCTCTGATTTTTCATTTTGTGAGCATTGGCAATATGGAAAGCAAACCAGAAATGTGCATAGAATGCACATTAACTCTTTAATTCAGCCTATAGATCTCATTCATACAGATGTGTGTGGTCCCATGCCCACTAGGTCTTAGGTGGTTCTCTTTACTTTGTCACTTTCATAGATGATGCTAGTAGAAAAGTTTGGGTATATCCTATCAAATCGAAGGATGAGGTATTCCCTAATTTCAGAAAATGGCTTGCTTCAGTTGAGACTGAAAAAGGAACTAAGCTTAAGGCTTTACATTCAGATAATGGGGGTGAGTATACCTCACATGAATTCAGCCTTTTCTATTAGTTTAGAGGGATTTGTAGAGAGTTTAAAACTCCTTATACCCTAGTACAGAATGGTGTAGCTAATAGGATGAATAGAACTATTCAAGATAGAGTAGTCTCTATGTTGCATCATGCAAACCTCTCATAAGGGTTTTGGGCAGAAGCAGTACTGAGTGCAGTTCATGTGATTAACATTTCACTTAGTACTACCAAAGGTCTCAAAGTGGCACAAGACTTATGGACATGGAAGCCACCATATTATGATCATCTTCGAGTTTTGGGTGTGAAGCATATGTTCATATACCCACGAATCTTCGACAAAAGTTGGACCATAAGTCAAAGAAATGCATTTTTCTTGGATATGGTCGAGAAGGATAATTTGGATATCGCTTATGGGATCTTGAAACACAATCAATGATTAGAAGTAGTGATGTCATTTTCAATGACTCTAAGATGCATAAACAACCCAATAAGGAGGTTGAAGTGAGAAGAGTGGTGTTTGAGGATACTAGTTCTCCGGTTAGCATGCATAAAAATGTTGTACATAGGGATGTTCAAGAGAATGTCTATTCAGATGAGCATGCACATGTTCCTGTTCAGCAACCATTGAGATGTTCTACACGTGTCTCACATCCACCTGATAGATATGTTCCAGGTTTAGATTTTGTTATGCTAACAGATGCCGGTGAGCCTTCTTGCTACAAAGAGGTTATGCAGACAGAGGATCATGTCAAATGGGAGCGTGCCATGAAGAGTGAGTTGGATTCTATTCACAAGAATGGTACTTGGGATTTAGTACCTTTGCCAAATGGCACGAAATCTTTACCATGTAAATGGGTATATCAGTTGAAATTCACATCAGATAGTGCTTCTCCAAAGTATAAAGCACGACTTGTTGCAAAGGTTTTTAAGAAACAACATGGTGTCAATTTCAAGGAAATATTCTCTCTAGTGGTCAAGATGACCACCCTTCATATGTTGCTTGGATTCCTTGCAATGGAGGACTTAGAGCTACTCCAAATGGATGTGAAAACTGCTTTCTTGCATGGAGATCTTACATATGAGATCTATATGGAACAACCAAAGGGTTATGTAGTTCCTGGCAATGAAAGTCTAGTTTCTAAGCTTAAGAAGAGCTTGTATGGACTTATATAGTCCCCTAGACAATGGTACCAAAAGTTTGATGCTTTTATGAGTTCTCAAGGCTATTCTCAAGGTACTGAGGATCATTGTCTCTACACAAAGAGATGCTCAAATGCATGTGCATTACTCGTGATAGGAGTAAAAGATGCATATACTTATCTCAAAGTGACTACATATCCAAAGTACTTCACAGGTCCAATATGCAAGGTGGAAAGGCATTGAGTACACGTCCTTTACCCACATATGTGAAATTGAGCAAGGATGATTGCCCCAAATCAGATGAGGAAAAGGAATTCATGACCGAAATTCCCTATCAGTCTACTGTTGGTAGTCTCATGTATGCTATGGTAGCTACAAGACCAGACATTGCATTTGCAGTGGGAGGTGTGAGCAGATATATGTCCAATCCTAGCAAGAAACATTGGGAAGCAGTCAAGATGATTTTAAGATATATGAGTGGCACTAAGGACAAGTGTCTATGCTTAGGTAGAGGGAAAGCATCAATTATTGGATACATAGATTCTGAGTATGTTGGTTGTGTAGACAATCGTAAGTCTACATCAAGGTATAGTTTTCATTTTGCTGGAGGTGCTATCTCTTGGAGATCTCGTCTTCAAGAATGTACAATTGTTTCCACCACAGAAGCAGAGTATGTTGCAGCAAGTGACGCATGTAAGGAAGCATTGTGGCTTTCTCGTCTTGCTTGTAATATGGGTTTACCTCAGCATGTACCTCATTGGATCAGTGATAGAAGAATGCCATTGCTTTGGCTAATAATCCGGTCTATCATGCAAAGACCAAGCACATTGAGGTGAGGTATCACTTCATTAGAGATTGCTTAGCCACTCACCGAATTATTCTTGAGAAGGTTCACACTTGAGATAATGTTGCAGATGCTTTGACTAAATCTCTACCATAGGATAGCTTTCGACACTATTGTCACTTGATGGGGGTTACTTGATTTCTGATCTTACGTAGTCACTTGTCCACTATGTAACATGCCCATCATGTGGGAGGTATAGTTTATATACTTACACTCATGTATTCCTCATCATTCATTTTTTTTTCTCCCATAGTTACTTTGGCCATATTGGCCTTTAGTGGGAGAATGTTATCATTAGTGTACATGTGAAAGGCCAAATGGCCACTAGACAGTTCTTTGTATATGTTCTTTAATAAAACATATAGTGGCTTGGTCAGCCAGAGACTGTAAGTATGACCGCATTTGTGAGACCTAAGAAGTTTATCTTTGTGCTCCTTGTATATTGTGTTTTCTGTGTATTCTATAGCATCTGTGCAAAGTACTGCATGCGGCCTCAGGAGCTAGGTTTTCTACTCCAAGCATATCATCGTGGATCTTTCGAGAAGGAGAGGTCACTGTGGTGCATCGTCACTGAAATACTTCACTTACAAGCTTAAACAATCGCTTAAGGAATTCTTGTTTTGTCTAATCTCTATCTTATTATCTCTCCTTGTCTCTATTTCTCTCTTTCTACCTCTTTATTTATTGAATTATCTCTCTCTCTCTCTCTCTCTCTTTATTGTAGGTTATTCATGAAGCTAACCGAACAAAAAATATGGATAACTATTGTAAGTACAATTTCCATTCTTTGTATATCATTTGAATTGTGTTATTTTCATTAATTAACATACTCACACTTATTGATATGCACATATACACTTATACATGATGAAAAAGCACGTTCACATGTATACACATATACACATGCACATAAACACACATATATACACACACATACTTGTGCACATACACTTACACATACACACACATACACATGCATATGCACAAACATTTCTACAACCACATAAAAAGGCTTGCATGCATGAATGATTGCATATATACATACACATACAGACATTAACATATACTTAAATACATGTATATGCATGCACATCCACATGCATGCACATGAATCCAAATGGAAATGCATCCAAACACACATGCATGTTTCATACATATACACATGCATCTACATACACTGGTAAATGTTTATACACATACACATACATATGCACATATGTATATATATACACATACACATATATACACATATATATGCACATATGTACAGACACATGCATATGCATACATATACACATATACATGTAGATACACACATATACACATACACTTACACATAAACATTCACATACACATGCACATGCACATACACATATATACACATATACACTTTCAGATGCACATGCACATACATACATATACACACACATACACATGCTTATGCACATATACACGTACACATGCACATGCACATACATGCATATACACATATACATGAACATATGTACATACACACATTACACATATATACATGCACATACATACATACATATACACATGCACATGCACATGCACATGCACATGCACATGCACATACACATACATATGCATATACATTTACACATGCACATGCAAATACATGCATATACACATACATACATGCACATATATACATAGATACATACATATACATGTAGATAGACACACTTACACATATAGATATATATACCTACATATGTATATATACATATTATATACACACAAGCACACATAAATACGAATGAATTATATAGTTAAATAATAAAACAAATGCTTAATGTAAACAATAAGAACAATCAATAGAACAAGACTTTTCATTACTTAATACCATACACACAATTCAAAACATAACTCAAATGATAAATATATAGATTATATATATATATATATATATATATATATATATATATATATATATATATATATATATATATATATATATATATATATATATATATATATATATATATATATATATATATATATATATATATATATATATATATATGTGTGTGTGTGTGTGTGTGTGTGTGTGTGTGTGCGTGTGTCAATGTAAATACATATCAAGTGTCATATTCAAGAATCCTAATCATCACCATCATCCTCCTCATCCTCATCATTAGGAGCATCCACATGATCTGATGTATCTGTGTGAGAACCCTCTGACGATCGAGATCATCCCTTTTGTGTCTGTCTCTCCACCTCATCCATATATGCCTCTCCATAATACTCATATATTACATATAACAAACATAAATAAGTAAAACAATTAAAACATCCATAAAAATAAAATAATTATATAAAATTAAATAATACTCACAAATGCATCCAGATGATCTCGCATATACTCACTCAAACGCTGATATCCAAAATGTATAGCATACTCGATCTCATGTCTCGTAGGATATCAACCATATTCCTTTCGCTGCATTGAACCAAATAAAAAAGATTAGTCTCTTGCATTTTAACTAAAATAAGCAATATACTTACAATAATACATATACTTACAAATGTAGCTACAAAACCATGATGGCCCATTTGGCATAAGTGTGATGTGTGGCCCGACTCAACTCTCTTCTTTGCAACAGCCTGTTTATTTAAAGAAAAAAGAAATACATAAATTAAATAAAAAAATAATAAAACATATGAGAATTATAAGTATTAAATATTAATTTTTATACCTTGTACTAAGGAAATCACTCCTGAAGATGTAGCTTTCTACGAAAAAAGTGCCACGTCTCAAGTGGTATGTTAGGTCGCCTCTACATAGATATAACATAAACACACATATACATATCCACATACACACATACACATGCATGCATATACACTCATTCATACAAAATACATGCATTTATCTCACAATAATGTGTATTTGTGTATATGTCAATATGTGTGTATGTGTAAATAAGTATATGTGAATATGTGTGTATGTGTAAATATGTATATGTGAATGTTTATGTATGTAAATAATCAAATTTACAATACCAAATACCATTATTTGTATATTTTGATCAATTAGATGGAGCCCCACCACCATCTCCTAATCGTGCAAGGACTATATACTATAAATATATCAAGGCTTTAATTTTAAATATATTTGAAAGATACATAACTGCTATATATTTTTTTCTTATTATATTCGGATTTTCATCAATCAGAGGGCACTCCACCACCTCCTATCCATGCAATGACTTCACATGTATCCTCTCGTAGGAATTATGATGAATTTTACTATCAAGAGCATATTATATGTTGGTGTAACTCTTGCTATGGCACGTATCAAAGACCACGATTGGAATGTATTGAACTTGAGGCAGAGTATGGTACTTTTGAGCATACACCACCACTTGGTCAACATGATAATGCTTGGGCACTATTTTCTTTCCCATAATGTTAGTATACCTTGTAAAGATCATGAACTTGTTGTTCATCAATTACAAGCAGAGGTTTCTAGAAATCCTCTTCCTCCTGCTTTAGAGACTCAAACGGCTAGAGATTATCCATTGCAAGCGAGTGATCATTCTCTAGTACAAACATATGATAGAGGAAGATATGGAGGATGGAATAGAGGACCACTTCCTTTAGATGGAGAGGTTTTTAACTTTTGGGGTAATCGCTATATGATTGCTCCATCCACTATTACTAATGTTGGTCGTGGTCTCTTCATTGTAGAGGATTTGTATGTGCCTCCGGACTCTGAAGTCACTCTTATGTCATTTTGTGGTCCTATTTATGGATGGGGAGATTCGCATTGACTTGCACATTATGTTCAAAGCATGAGTACTTATGGAATATGCTTTAATGAAGCATCTCTTACTAGTAGAAGGATTTCACATGCAAAAAATGAATTATATATTGATGGAAGACCTAACATGCATGGAAATATAACAGGTTTAATAAACAATAGTCGAGGGTTATATAATAGTTCAAGGACTAATTGCACATTTGAAGAGCATGAAAATAGTTATGAATCACGATACATGACTAGAGATGTATCAAGATACATAGTTGTCAATGCTATTACTACCTTACATGCTGGTGATGAGTTATTAGTGAATTATGGATGGTGTAGGCGTCCAAGAGTGTTGGGAAAGATGGATGGATGCTCCAAGAGACTGAGTAGGTACTGCTAAACCTGCTTTGTACCAGCCCTCTTTTGATTCAGAGTTGATAAGTAGACCTTCTTAGCTTTCCAATAACACCAAAAAATAGCCTATGTACTTTGGAAGTGATGTGTGTAATGATTGAACCAAAACAGATAACTTTGAAGTTCACAAACTCAAGAAAACCTTCTATTTATGTCTTGACACCTGCTGAATGTTTTGCTCAGTGTGACCAGCACAGTAGAAATTGATAAAATTCCTTCTAGGGGTATTTAATTAGCTTAGTAAGCTACCAGTTTCAAGTGTAATGATGTAAAAACATAAACTATGCTAAGAGAAATCAATTTAGCAAATTTGGCTATACCCCCGACTTTTAAGGACTGTAGTAGAAAATGACTAGAGTTCACCTCGACACAGATTTCTCTGAAATGGCTGAATAGAATCACTTCAAACTTTGACATCATGTAGATGACTTTGAACTGAATCCAACAAGCTTTGAGTCACTTGATTTGGTGAAGAATTAACCGAGATATGCCCTTGACAAGTTGACAGACTTTTAAGTAGACTCACAGAGAACTCAGAGATGAATGATGTAAATGTATCTATTAATGAACACTTGTATACAATCCCATTGGCATGAACAACATTGCCTAATGGTGTAGAGAGGTTTAGGCTATAGTATAGTCCTCACACACACTCAAAATCAGTAGAATGAGGCTCGGGAATGATCTCTCTACCCGCGACTTTTCATGTTCACTTTTATATGTAATGAGCAAAGATTTGAATTCAAATTCAAATTTTGGCTCCCTATGATCAAGCTCCTAAATGCTTGGAGATATTCCTTCAATCAAATGAACTACTTTTTCCACGACTCACTTTGGTAGGTGATTACAAAAGATTCTAAGTCAATTTGACTTTTACAATGAGGTAAAGTGGTAATTAACAACTAGCATATGTTCCTATGCTTCTTCATATATGTGTAGACTTTAATGCATCGTTTGAGCCAAATGTGTAGGCTTGCAATTTACACCAACAAAGAGCATCTTTTAGCTAGAGAGAGAATGGAAATTTTCTATCCATATTTAGTAACTTATATATTGAATTTTATGTTTAAAGTTGAATTTTTTCTCATTTATGGAATATTAATGTTTCTTACTCATGTGTGTAGCTTCCAATGTATGATGTTGATGATATTCCTCCACACCATTCACAATTGCCAGTAAGACCTCATTTATCAAAAGCTTCTATGAGGAAGCTACGCAAAAGCGATCGTATGGAATATGCAAGGTTGAATGAGCTATATTCAAAAGAAGATAAAGTACAAGATTTGTGCGACAATAATGAAGATGGTGGCATGAGAGATTTTATTGAGGATTGGTATCAAAATGACAGTGAGAGCCTTGATATTTCTAGAAATGCATTAAGATCTAAAAGAGAAGTGATACATTTTAATGAAAGCTTGAAACAAGTCAGTGTCCAAAACCTATGATGCCTATGGATTGGTATAAAAAATGGACACATGGATCTCTGATAGCTCCAGAACTAGAAGTTTTCAGTGATGATGAACAAAATGAGAATGTGAAGAGGGGTAAAGGAAAATTTGCACTCATAGAGAATATATCAATATGGTATTCTTTTGAGTATTGGAAAGAGTTAAAAGTATGTCATCTTCTTGCATATATTCAAGAATATTGGTTATTCGTTATGGCAACATCTTCTTGGACTAAAAGATACCATAGCATCAAGGAATGATTTGAAGGATCAAAACTCAAAACCAAAGTTATGGCTAGTTTTTGATAGACATAGATAGGAAACGACTTATGCACCTGTGCCTTGGGTACTTAGGAAAGAGATACAGACTATCAACCATAAGATTCAATTGATTCAGACTCCTATAGGATATGGAGTATCTTTCCGGAACATGTTTACTATGGATGATAAGAGCATATCTAAGTTAGAGATCCATGATTTGCATAACTTTTTGAAACATATTTTACCTTTGGTTATCAATGGATGTACAACGAAAGGAGTACGAGATGTGACCTATCGTCTTGGATTGCTTATAAGGTAATTATGATGCTTTTATATTTACTATATATGAACATTTGATATCTGTTATTTTTTTATTAACTTCTTTATAATTTTTTTTATGATATATATAGGTGGATTACATTAAAAGAGATTGAAAAAACTCGATCCCACAAGAAAAACCTGAATCCAAAGAGCTACTACGTTGGATGGAGAAAGAACTTTCTACTTCATTTTCTGATATTCAGGTTCATTTATTAGTCCATCTTGTAGATGAGATAGTGATTGTAGGTGTTGTCAACACTCGAGGATGTTTTGGGTTGAGTGATGTATAGGAATATTAAAAGGTTATGTGCGACAAAGAGCGAAACCAGAAGGATCCATGGCATAGGGTTGGATGCTTGAAGAGTGCATGTACTATGTTAGTGAGTACCTTGAGTTCATATAGAAGCTCCACATGCATGGACCAAGGAGTGTTCTTCAAAAATAACAAATGAGCTGGTATTATAAGGTAAGGGAGTTCCTTTTTTATTTACATTTCAGGAAAAACATAATGTTTCTACTTTTGTAGCATATAATGGCGAATGCATGCAAGCATTCCTTAGCAAGTATGAATAGGAACTTCAAAATCTGTGAAGTAAAAGATGCAAAAACAAAAGATATAGACATAATATCTATAATAATGAGATTACAAATATATCTTCTTTCACGGATTGGCTATATATTCGTTTGCAATGTGCCAACACAAATAATGAAGAAATCTCATATGAGCACAAAGAATTAATGATAGGTTGTGAACGAAAGGTAATTTTATTTTAATAATATTTTGCCTTTTTCATATATGTATATTAGTTTCTCTTTACTAATTTAATTTCTTTTGCAGGCTCGAATGTTCACTAATATGTGGGCTTTTGGATAGTATATTAGAATCAAAGCCATTGATTTTTTACGTAAAACAGAGGATTCTAGTATTGTTGCTTCTTTCAAGCAACTCACATGCTAGCTCAAAAGACACGAACCTTATAGATGGCAAACTTGGTTACGTGGGAACTATTGTTGATATCTACGAAATATCATTTCATAGATTCAAACACGTAGAAAAAAGTTTATATTTTTTATGATAGAGTTTATTATTTTTTAAGCTCCTCATAATGCTTTTTTGTTTATAGATATTTTGATAGATCATTTTGAAGGTTGACTGTTTCCGAGTATAAAGGTAGTAATTCCACATTGAGAAAAGAATTATCTGGGTTTTGGGCAATTGATTTTTCCAAGGTAATGCGATCTACTAGAGAACCGTATATTCTTCCTAAGGATATTAAACAAGCATTTTTTTATAAAAACCTAGATGCTCATCCTTGGTGGCAATTCATTCATGTTCAACCTAGAGGTAGGTCATTGTTTAAACAATTTATTGTTAGAGAGATCGAAGAAAGTCCTTTTGATGATTCACCATCAGATAGTGATACATCAACATTTGAAAGAGAAATTAGATCATTATACATGATAATGATACTAATTTTTTTGAGCAAGACAATAATACTCTACATGCTGATTCTACTGATGATGAAGAGATATTACTACTAGAAACCGATATTAATCCATCAATAGATGATGTCATTCATGAGAACACAGATTTAACAATAGAAGAAATAAATGAAATCAATAAGGGTAATGAAGATGAGACTATATTGATGTATTACTAAAATGATGGAAATAGTGAAAACATATGAGTAGATTAGATAGTAAATTGTGTTGGAGGATAAACACTCCTATGTGCACAACAAAAGCAAATGAACCCTCCTAGGATCCTGAAATTTTTCAGACATAGGCTCTGTATTTTCTGAGTTTCTCTGAGTATATGCAGAGACTGAAAATGAACTTTTGCAGGCATTAATTATACTTTAAGAGCTTTCAAATGAGAGTAAAATCACTCCATTTGGATACTGGATGATGCCTCAACCAGCTGCAACAAAACAGACAACTGGATCTCTTCATAGAGTATGAGCTAACTAGACAGACACTGTTCTAGACATTTCTCTGCACATGTGCAGGCACTGAACCTGAGACTTATACCAGACAAAGTAGAACTTATAAGCTTTCCAACAAGACAAAAATAATTGCAAATGGATTCCGGATGAAGGAGAGACAACAATTACAAGACCGGGGGGTCTGCCAAAAACATCTAGATAGATAGAGTGTGTAAAAGTGAAATTTCTGCAAAATATGCAGAGAATAGCTAGTAGGGGGTGTGCTTAAGCAAGGGGGCAGCTTGGGCACGTATTTCCACGACTCTAAATCATAATACAACTCATTAGAGGTTTTAAAGACCACATACTAACCTCTTTAACCAATCAAAAGCATATACATGTCAAAAGTGAGGTCCAATCACATCAAGAGGTGAGCTAAATCTTCTCTAATCAACTTCTTTCCATTATGGGCATAATTGGATGCCTCCAACTCGTGGAAATCAGCCTCCTTTGATTGTGGATGATGTGGAAGGTTCAATTTGGGGCATGTTCCCAAACTCATGAGCTTGAAAAACTTTCAACACTCCCCCTCAAGCTCAAGTCTTTTCCTTTCGTTGCTTCAGCCTATGTCTCTTATGTTGATAGCTTCCTTGAATCCTCCAAGCTTTGTACCTTCAAGAAAATTTGCCATCATGTCTTGCAACCTGCATTTTAGTGTTCACATACCTTATATCTAGCTCTTTTGCCATCACCTTTTCTCTAAGGAAGTGGTAATGAACCTCTATGTGCTTGCTCCTTGCATGAAACATGGGATTGTTAGCTAGATAGATGCTTGAAATGTTGTCTCCATAAAGAGGAAACTCCTCCACTTCTACTTCCAAGTCCTTAAGTAGCTTCTTAAGCCATAATAGCTCACATGTAGCCAATGCTAAACCTCTGTACTCAGCCTCTGTGGATGAAAGAGCAACAGTGGGTTGCTTCTTAGAGCTCCAAGAGATCACTTTTGTACCTATCATGAAAACATAACCCGATGTACTCCTTCGATCATCCTTGCTACCTGCCCAATCAGCATCACTATATCCTTTGACACTTAGATCAGCATCATATGAGTAAAATAGACCTTGGTTGATGGTGTTCTTGATGTAACGAAGCACCTTTCTTGCTGCCATAAGGTGATCACGAGTAGGTACATGCAAAAATTGAGAGAGAACACCTACTACATATGCAAGATCAGGTCTAGTGAATGTAGAATAAATTAATGCACCAATTATGCTTCTATATAGTGTAATATCTTGTATAGCCTCTCCTTGACCTACAACCAACTTTGTATTGGGCTCCATGGGCTGAGAAAGTGGCTTACAACCACTCATACCAAACATGTATAGCACATCCAACAAGTATTTTCTTTGAATCAAGAAGATGCCATTGTGTGCATAGATTACCTCTATTCCCAAGAAGTACTTTAGTGTTCCAAAATCAGATATCTTGAACTCCTATAATAGAACATTAGATCTAGTGCATCAAGTCACATGCACTAGCTAATGCTTGCGATCTCACAGGTCCATGCTAATTGAAATAACCTATAAACAAGTGGTGAAGCGAACTAGCTTCAAATCAAGTATAACAACGTAGATAACAAATACATATACTCCGACACTAACTTGAAACTCACACACATTCACACACAAGTTCACACATATATACTCTATTCCACACACATTTCATGCACGCCCTTGCACACACCACCTTCCATGCACACTCACACACTTTTCTTTCTCTTTCACACAATCACATACAAAGGAGCATATACTTAAATTCTCTACATCACTATTTTCTTCACACACAGGTATGTGGGCATCACATTTTTAAAATTACGTCGATTTCATATATGCCTATGAATGAGGAAAGTTGACTGACTTACACGTCTCTTGGAGAAGTCACATCCAGCAACTTTGAAAATTTTTCATATCACATTAATGCAAGCAACTGAAAGTATTCAAGTTCAGGAAGACATGCAGCCATTGAGTTATAGATTAAAGGTTATGAGCTGAAAGTTATTGTGATTTTGATAAGGAAAAACAACTTTTTCTTTTGCCCCCATTATGGGCCTTCCTCCTTGTAATTTTGAGCCTCTCATGCTCTTCTCCTTCTCCTCCAATCAAAGGACAAATGCCTCATTATGCCTCTAAAGCCTTTTATATCCCTTAGAGCTTGCATCCTCTCTTTGTTGCTTTTCAGCTTCCTCTCCCATATTTCCATTCCAAAAAAACCTTCCTCCACTCAACTAACAAC
The DNA here is from genome assembly GCA_020310875.1 of Ceratopteris richardii. NCBI lineage: Eukaryota > Viridiplantae > Streptophyta > Polypodiopsida > Polypodiales > Pteridaceae > Ceratopteris > Ceratopteris richardii. The sequence continues at coordinate 85,118,838 of CM035411.1, forward strand.
TTTCTTTGATTCATGTGAGTCCTAGGATCTTAGTAACATTAAGGATGACAAGTTATACCTATCATAATCACTCGAACCCTTTACCTCATATATATATGTATGGCAATGGTCTAGTCCTCTGTTGTCCATCGATCGACATTATCAATTCATGAAGATTTTGCCAAAGTTGGACTCTATAACTATTTGACGATGTCTTGATCATGTCTTTTTCTTTTTTGCATATCCTTCATCAAAGTAACATTTACCATTCTTGATTAGATGTTGAGCCCTTTTTCCTTTTTAACTTCTTTTCCACCTTCTTCGTGAACAAAGAACAACCCTCTTTGCATTAATCCACCTAGAATGTCAGCCAAATGACATCCTAGAAAATCATATACTTTCCGTTAACTTTCTTCTTTTTCAATGGAGCAGATACTGTAGACAACAACACCGATTGCCTTCACAAATCTTAGTACTGAATGAATAAAAACAGATTGGAAATGACAATGATTTCCATGTGTTTTGAAGTCTCTCTCCATCACAACTCAATTGTCGTAAAACAAGAACTTTTGTCTACTAAAAGGATCATGTATATTGATGTAGCTCCCTCTAGATTGCACCAATGACTCCTCTTTTTTTATTATACCTTTTGATTATGAAAATAATAGGGTTCCACTTGCCATGAATTGGCATAGGATAATATACTCTGCTTCTTTTCCTTTAAGAAATTTGGTAGCAAGTGCTTTCTCAAGTGACAAAATAGTAGGTAGTTCCCTTTTCTCTTCTGCTTCCAGAGCAATGTCAGCTAAAATCACAACATCATGTTTCTCAAGTTTGTAATTTAAGAGACGGTGATCACTTAGACATAGTAGCGATCACCCATAGTATGAACAATATCATTTAGGTTCCTTGCACTCTATCTCAAAGAGAAATGTGGTTGCATGAAGTTATCTCTATATGACACCATATATTTGAGTTGGCTTCCATCTTAATGTTTTCTCTATCACAACCTGCCTTTGTGCATAAATGAATATCAGCACATTATTTCATTAGAGAGCATCTGAAGCTTCCCTTTACCCTTTTCATCTGTGGCCCTTTTTTGCCTCTTTGTACTTGAGTACAAAGAAAAAGAAAAAAAAGGAAAAACACTCCTCCCTCAATTCTCTTCTACCTCATCCAATGGATGTGGTTCATAGGATGTGCCTTGTATTCCTAGGTAGATGGCCAGGGTTCAAGTCCCACCTAGGGCTGGTGCTTCAAAGTTCCCCAAGATGGGTGCTCTCAAAAAAAAAAATATTTCCCACCTTCTTTAGTTCTAATTTGTGTAGAGAGACCATTAAAAAAGCCTAGTTGCTCATTCATATGCGTGTGTTGAGCTTGATTTCCATTTCTCATGCTCGAAGCCCTCTAATAATGGCCTGCTCATCTTTACACTGTTGTTGTTCCAAGAAAACTTCACTCGACCCAACGACCTTCCCAGTGGACCTTAGTCGATTTATGCACCCCCCTCCACACAGGGCACTACATTCTTCCTTTTGCAATAGTTGTTGTTCGAGTGTACCAGGTGCCCCCGCTTGGGAAGTGGATAAGCCATAATATATTCACAAATCAAGGGTGTAGGATGAGGGTCAACGAGATGACCATGAATCCACATGGATGAGTGGAGTCGTGGTTGTCAGATGAGTGAGGGGGCTGGGTCTCACACAAAGTGCACTTACTTCCCCACCTTTGACATTGTTTGAGGGGAACCAATCTTGAATCATAGAATTGCAACATAGCATTACAATCAGATATTGCATCATTCTTATGATTTTCGCCTTTACCTATTGTACCATGATCCAGCTTTTGCTTCCATTGTTCTTTTTAAAAGGTGAACTATCTCCTAGTTTTGAATACTTGTATGATAACTTGTGGGAAGCCTTCTTTCCTAATGAGCTACCCTGTTGCACCATGTCATGAACTCCCTTTGGGAGACTATGCAAGATTGCTGCCATTTTCATCATTTGCATGAGCTTTGCAATCACGTCCATCCTTACCCACTCTCACCATAGACAAAGCAGTAACTGCAACATCACGTTGCATCCATGCAACATGTCTATGATCATACACAACATCTCTCGCATTCAACATCTCGCATTCAACATCATACACAACATCTCCTTCAATGAAGTTGATGGATATTGTGTAAGAAAGAGATGCTACCATTGCAGAATGATTTGAAAACTGTATTTTCAAATCATAAGGATCCCAAGGATGAACACCCATCCTTTTGGGATCATCCAACTCAATCATGTAATCACATTCGTATACATCATAATGTGAATTACTTGAACTTGAACCCCACCTAAATGCACCGTGAATATCCAACTTAATAAGTTTTAGGCATCCCATTACAAGACATTCAATTCTAAGTCAAGAATCTATGCTAGTAAATGTAATAATTTAGCCATGGCTAAAACCTTTGGATATGCTTTTGGTTGTTACTTGCAAAATGCAAGTTAATATCACTTGATCAGACCTACTAGTCCTTCCAAATATTCACATCAAACCTAATTGAGGGTTTGCATGCCCATACAATAGCACTTCCGTTTATTATTAGGTCCCAATAGACTAAGAGGAACATGAGGTGTTAAATCACAAAGTGATCATGTAATAGCAGAATAATTCAAGTGCTAAACAACCTAAATGTTTCACACAAACACAAATTTCATGGTCAAGAACTCGTGGATTATGCCACCAAGCAATACTAGGGCATGCAACCTTTTAGGAAATACTTGCCACACTTCAGATCCTTAAAGTTGAGACTATCCCATACATATGATGTATATCTTCTCCTATTGTGACAAGTTGTGGAGCATCCCCAAGGACTCTCAACACTTTTACGACATAGATGCCTTCATCATGGCTCTTTATGCTTTGTGTCACTAGGATCTCTCGTGAATCATGCAGCTTCTTTCTTGTCCAGGTAACTATCAACCCATCACTTCCACCATAGACAAGAAGTGACAATGAAAAGGTCATCAACAAAGAGATTCTCCATTTCTGGCCTTCAACATACTTCTTCAAAGGCTTCCAAGGAATGCTTTTGCAATCTCCTTCATTCAAAAGCACCACAGATGAAATCTCCTTATCTACAAAATATTTCACCACTCCTTTGCACTGAACAAAAATCATGGGCTTATCTCTAGTATCAGTTGCAACCTTAAAACACCAAAGCTTTATACCACTCTAAACAGAATGATCAATAGACCTCCATGATCATTTGCAACATTTTCAGCTCTATCATGCTATGAAACACCGATGCATGAATATGTCATGCCCAGATCAATCCTAATAAAAGACCCTTCTTTTCACATGGTTCAGACGAATCATGTCAACATTTCTCTCTTGAGATGGTAACATTGAGCACTACCTACTTGATGGACTAGCAATCCTAGAAATCTCCCTAGCACACACACATCTTTTGCATTCATTCCCTTAGTACTAGATCCATTTTGACATATGCGCATGTATCTATCAATACAAAAACATTGGATTATCCACATATGGGGTATTTTTTTCTTTGTTAGCTTCATCAAAATCACATCCATAGACCTATATTCACACCAATTAAAATGCAACACATCCCTATTCGATGGGTGGCATTCGCATGTTGGGTGCCTTTCCTAGGGAATATTATGATAGGCAGCCCACCATCTATGCTTCAAGATGGAGCGAAACACTTTGCATGCAATCATGGGAGTAAGTCATCAAGGAAAAAATCATAATGGAAGTAAAATAGATTACTAAGAGTTAAGATACCCTACTCATCAACACTAGATCAAATGTTTACAAAAGACTACTACATGATGGCTGATCGTGAAAGGATCATTCACAAAATCAATATACAAAGTAATGTCACTAAGTGATGATGGATAACACAACTCTAGGAATCAGATACACTGTGCGGGTAGAAATCCATATCTTCTCTCTATCTCTTTTGTTGTAGGGCTAAAAAGAGATCTTCTTCTTCACTTCAATTTCTTTGGGTTCCTGAAAAAATATTGGACTAAAATCTCATTGAGCACATTTTGAAACAAAATTCTTACATGAATAATTATTTCTCTTATTTTGTTTTTTATTTTTAATTTTCTTCATGCTAATTTCTTTTTACTTATTTTTCTATATTCTAATTTGTCTATTCACACACCCACTTTCTTTTATTTTTCTTATTATTCTACACTCTACTTTTATTTTTTAATTCTTTTTATTTACATAATTATATGTCTCTATTTTCTTATAATTGTTCATTACTATTTACTTAAATTCATATAATTTCCTTTGTTTTTAGTTACTATTCTTTTTATATTTTTTCAATTTATAGTTTTCAATTTAACTTAATTTTAATTTTCACTTATATTTAATTCCTAAATTTGTTTTTATTAATTATTAACATTAAATTAAAACCTTAACTGATTGATAAATACATTATATAATTAATTTACAACAAATCAGTAAACTTAATAAAAAAATCAAATCGAACTCCCTCTCTCTCTATATCTTCTCTCTCTCTCTCTCTCTCTCTCTCTCTCTCTCTCTCTCTCTCTCTCTCTCTCTCTCTCTCTCTCTCTCCCCCTCTCTCTCTCTCTCCCTATCTCTCTCTCTCTCTTTGTGTGTGTGTTCCCCTGCCATCATCACACTCTATGTACCCCTTCTCTCTCTTTCTCTTTCTCTCTCTCTCTCTATATATATATGACCTTCTTTGATCTGAGAAGCTAGACCTATGCAACTCTCAGCAATCTCTCTCTCTTTCTTTCTTTCTTTCTTTTTCTTTTTCTCTCTCTCTCTTTATCTCTCTCTCTCTCTAATCAAGTACGTATAGATGTTTACATCCCACCTTATCAAAGATACAAAGTTTCTATAAACTAGTTACAAGATTAGTGTACATGTATATACAAGTCTTCAACTTCTAATCATGCACTAATCTTCAAGCCTCATAATTAGATCTTTGCTTTATTATTTGACTTCAATCCTTTGTCCAAATCATCAATTGTTGATTGTGTTGCACCAATAATTTACAAACAAATTTACACACACACATACACATGCATATACACACACATATATACACACATAGACACACACATACACACATAGACACACAGACAAACACACATAGACACGCATACATACACATGCATATATACACACACACATACACAGGCATATATACACACACACATAGACACATACACACTTACAGACACACATATAGGCATCCACACACATTTACACACACATATACACATGCATACAAACTCATATATATAGATACACATGTATATACACACATGGACAAACACATACACACATAGACACACACACACACATACACACACATAAACACATTCACACACATATATGCATACACACACACATAGAGAGACACACACACATACATACACATACATGGATACTTATGCATACATAATGCATATGAATATGCATACATACATACTTACATGCATACACACACATACACACACATGCATACGTATGCATACATAATGCACATGCATGTGCATACATACATGCTTACATGCATACACAAACATACACTCACATACACTCACATACACACGTACGCACACACATAGACACACACACACACACATAGACACACACACACGTAGACACACACACATACACACACATACACACATATGCACACATATATGCACACACACACACATAGAGAGACATACACACACATACACACACATGCATACATATGCATACATAATGCATATGCATATGCAGACATACATAGTTACATGCATACACACACATACACACACATGCATACATAATGCACATGCATATGCATACATACATGCTTACATGCATACACATACACGCCTAGACACATACACACACATACAGACACATACAGACACATACAGACACATATACACATAGATTTACACACACACATACACATGCATACACACACATACACACATACACATATAGACACACAAACACACACACATACACACATAGAAACATACACACACATACACATACACATAGATTTACACACACACACATACACATCCATACACACACACACACATATATATACACACATAGACACACACATACAAACACACATACACACGTAGACACACACACAAAGACACACATATACACACATAGACACATACACAACCATACACTCACATACACTCACATACACTCACATACACTCACATACACTCACATACACAGACATACATAGATTTACACACACATGCACATGTGCACATATATATACACACATAGAAACACACATAACCACATAGAGACATACACATAAACACATAGACACACACACACACATACATACATAGAAACATACACACTTACACACACACACAAACACACATCCGCACACATTTCCACACGCACATACACATGCATACACACATATAATTATATACATACACATGTATATGCACACATAGACACACACTATACACTCATAGATACACACACATACACACATAAACACATAGACACATACACACACACATACACACACACATACACACACACATACACACAGATTTACACACACGCATATACATACACACACACATACATACATAGACACATACACACTTACACACACACACACAAATACAGAAACACACATATACACCCACACATACACACATAGAAACATACACACTTACACACACACACAAATACACACACACATATACACACACACACATAAACACATAGACACGTACACACTTACACACGCACATACACACATCCACACACACACACACATACACATGCATATAGAAAGATATATAGAGATACACACATATATACACACATAGACACACACATATACACACACATAGACACTTACACACACACATACACACATCCACACACATCTACACACATACATACACATACATATAGGCACATATATATAGATACACACGTATATACACACATAGACACACACATAGAGACACACATACACACATAGACACACACACATACACACACTCATACACACGCACATGGACACATACACACACATATATGCATAGACACACACATAGAGACATACACACACATATATGCATACACACTCATAGAGACACATACACACACAAACACATACATGCATACATAATGCATATGCATATGCATATGCATACATACATACTTACATGCATACACACAAATGCATACATTTGCAGACATAATGCAGATGCATATGCATACATAATGTAGATGAGGATGCATATGCATACATAATGCCGATGCATATGCATACATACATGCTTGTATGCATACAGACATACACACACTCACATACTACATACACATATACATGCATACATATGTACACATCCATATGTTGGTTTCTAACCCGTTTTGTTTTATATGTATAGGCATTGTGGATCCTAGTAGAGAGACAAAGGCGAAACTCACTCTCATAGAAAGTCGTATGAGAGCAAGAGTTTTGCCTGATACTTTAGGGATCATCATGCATGAGTACTCAGAGACGCCTCATGATGAGCTGGATTTTATGATCTAGATGCTTACCCAATGATCAGAGGAGGGCTCTTTTGCGGCTCCACATGGAGGAAGATAGCTATCTGCTCATAGGTATGTTTTTTTTCACAAATTTCTTTTAATGATATTATAACACATATTTTTATTTATTTTTATCTATCTATTTTTAGGACACTATACCACCTCTAAATCATGAGAGTAGAGCATAGGTGCCTATGATGACATGCATAGGCACCTTAGGGCTTGAGTGCGATATAGAGCTAGAGGGGAATATAGTGTATATAGGGAATGGATTGGAGTTCAAGAGAAGAATGCGAGTATTATGCAACTCTTATGTGCACCTTGTCCACTTGTAGTGGAAGTAAGTATAGGTTTTACATAAAAATAGAAATAAATATTTTATGTTTTATTTACATGAATTTTTTAATTTTTGTAGTGAGCGTGATGAGAGGGATAAAAAATATGTACTTAGTTCACTTGAGACAGAGTTTGGGATAGGATGGTCGCATAAGTGGTATCTAAAAGAGATGCAAACACTTATGGCTCATTGTCATAATAATGCATGGTATGCATTGCTTTTATGTATATATATATATGTGGATATGAGTATGTGTGTTTATGTATGTATGTATACATATGAGAGAGAGAGAGAAAAAAAAGAGTGTGACTAGATGTACAAATACATGCATACACACACATATATATCATACATGCACATTTACACACATATACACATACATGCACATTTATGCATACACACACATACATGCACATTTACACACCCACATACACATGCATGCAATTACACACATATAATGAATACATAGATAGACACATACACATACACATACTCATATACACATACACATACATAATCATATGTACACACAAATAGACTCACATAATCATATTTACATACATACATACACATACACATGCCTACACACACACAACACATGCACACGCACATATAGATACACATACATATACACATGCATACGCACATATAGATACACATACATACACACACATGAATATTCACATATAGATACACATACATACACACACATGCATATATATATATATATATATATATATATATATATATATATATATATATATATATATATATATATATATATATATATATATATATATATATATATATATATATATATATATATATATATATATATATATATATATATATTCACAAACCCTATTATAAATATTCTAATTCAAAAATCCTATTTCAAAAATTCTAATTCAGAAACACAAATTTTGATATTAGGGTTTTACAAACCCTAATTTAGAAACTCTAATTCAGCTTTTTCGCCATATGATTGAAGTATATGTACACATTGCATCTATTCCTCTGACCATGTACTAGAGAGTTGTCTCTCCTCCCAACCTTATGCCTTTGTATATAGCTACTCGAATCAACGAGGATCATAATATATATAAAGATACATACACATCGTGTAGATACACACACATAAATATAAAATGGAGTAGATACGTTATGCATCACACATACATGCCTATATGCACACATGTATATATATACATGCATACATATTTGCATGTACACATTTACACATAGACACATATACATATATACATGTACACATCACATATACATGCCTGCATGCACACATGTATACTTATACATGTATACACAATTATAAACACACTTGCATATTTCTAGTACAAGATGTGTATGACTAATTGTTTAATTGGCAAGGATAGCTTAGGTCTGATGAGATTTTACTTCACTAAGACTATGAGTTTGATATGTGAGGATGAAGGGATCGCGTTGTGTTGCAAACGTAGGAGATGAAGTGACACTTTTTGAGGTTCCAAATGATGAGATAGTTAGCATGTGTAGATCTTCATGAAAAGAGTTGACTAAAAAGTGTAGTGGCTGAATTTCAACTCGAGTCGTGGCAAAGAGATGATATGTTTCATGGGGATGTCCATAAGGGTGGTAAATGTATGTATGTGATGTGTTAAGATGGTAAGAAAAAAAAGTAGCCTCTTCTTCTGTCTCCTAATTCTCAGGACTTTAGAATTACAAAAAAGAAATAATTGTATATATGTGTGTATTGTCAGTGCAGTGTGATGGGCTAGTAGTGGAGTGGAACAACCTTGATCGAGTGATCAAGGCCACGAGCTGATGCTAGTCTCACCAAAGGCCCAACCTATACGTTGTTATGCACCTATGTGGTCCAATAGGTGGTTAAACTCACTTTATTTGGTTGCTCAAAGCCACAAGCTAACGTCAGTTTTGCATTAGGATAGTGTTGTCCATCATGCACTACATTGGGTTGGTAGATGGATGGAACAAACATAGCTTGGTAGTTAGGGTGAGGAGTCACATCCAACTTAGGCATGTGCTGACTTGTGTCAATAAACAAATAAACAAAAAGAAAAAAAGACAAAAAATTTTCCTCTCTCGAGGGGGGACAGAACAGAGGAGAGGGCATGATGCTTGGATGGGGATATGTATATGTGTCATGGGGATATGGGCTGATTGATGGGGGAAGTATCTCAACCTATGCAGCGATTAAGCATGAATGACCTCCACAGGTACCCTTCATTGACCTCTACAAACCAAAAATCCACTTTCTTCGAGCATATATAGAGAACTCCAGTGAGCTTTTGTGGATTTGCAGTACACACAAAGATTTTTTTTACAAAAAAAAATTCACTCCAAATGGATCCTTACACAAAGAGAAACAATGTCCACAAGATGTGCTAGTTGAATGCTCACAAGTGTTAGTCAAATAGAGACCTCACTTCACTCTAACAAGCTTTTCTCAAAGGTTATAAAGAGAATGAATCTAAAAAATGAGTTAGCTTTAGACCATTTTAATATCTATGCAATGACACCAAAGGGATAGAAAATGGATAAATAGAGAGGAGAAGCCCTTACAATAGACAGCAAAATTTTTCCAATAGAGCCTACACACAAAGAGAGATATCAATACAAAATTGGTGGGCATAAAATAGACTCCAATAATTATCCAATGAGACAAGAATTACATCGAAGAGATACCTAAGGAGGCAGAATCAATGCTAAAAACTCAGGGGTAGAGAGTTGCAACATTGCTTGCGCACACACATAGATATGCCTAGTACTTAAAAAAAAACAAACAAGCAAGGAAGGGGCTAGCTTAAGAAAGGGGCTTGTTTATTACAACTCCAAAACTTAGTGCTCACTTTACATGAGCTAAAACTCCAAAACGATGGCCCAAAAAAATTCGGGATACATGCTTCTTTTATACTGAGAAGTGTGCCCCTAAAATCTAGGGACTACCTTTCCAAATCAGGCTCCTAACTTGGAGGACTTAGCTGAGATGCCTTGGGGAGTGATTGAGTGATGTTTCTTGATGGAACCATATGGCATTTGGCTTCATTTGATTGCTCCACATGTCCATGATTGATTTCCCATGAATTTTTATCTTGAAGCTTGACTTTTAACACTAATGTGGACTCGTGATGAAGCATGTCAAATTGAAGCTAAAGCCTGGCTGAAATTTGGCTTCCTATGTGTCTATAGAGGACTTCGACCTTCGAGATCTAATCTTGCCAATTATCTCATTGGTTTGGGAGCCTTTTGGGAGTTGTGCACCTAGACTCTTGGTTTATGCTAAGACTCGCAAAATTGCTTGGTATTTTTGGTATTACTAATATCGTTTTGTTGAGTAGTAGATTCCATGCAGTAACAGTTTCCTCTTGTGACTCAAAGAGGGAAATGGAAGTCGATTGCTAGATAAGATATGGCTTTTGCCACTCCATCACAAAGAGTTCTCTCGTACACCATTGCTCACTTCGCCATCCGTCCAGCTATGCTAACCATGATAGACACATAGATGTTAGTTTGTCGCACCCCAGCCAGCATCCAAGCTTCTCTACTTACTGAGTCCCTTCAATAAAAGACTCTCTTGCCTTTTTATTCTTCTACCACCACTATATCATAGGGTAAGATAACCATATGATTGTCATGTGACTTTTCCTTCCCCTTTAAAACATTTTCATCCTCGAAAATGTAAATAAAATTTTTGTAATGATAGAAGAAAGTGCTCAAGCTCCCATGAACCCCATGTACTCCATGTACATGGTCATCTCTATGTATGTCGTTTCCCCATATCCTTCCTCTTAGGAAGTCTCATATGAGATCACCTCAAAGGTGAGAAATCATATGAGTGGTGCCTACTATCTTCCATGTACACTCCACTTCCAAACTATTACTCCCATGTCCTGTAACGCCATATAAATGAACTGAATCCATATGATGCATCCTCCATGGAGTAATAGTATGAGAAGCAAGTGTAGAGTGTCGAGCTTATAGGCTTGACCATACCATAATGTAGATACTCGACCATAAAATTCTCTAAAATATAGAACAAATTCCCATAACAAGTGAATAGAAACCCATCTAGGAACAAATGATAGATTTTCCCTCATAACACTCTAGGTCTTCCTAGCCATGAGTGTGCTCACAAGTAATACTTTAATCTAAACTACCTTGTTACCTACGCAAATCCATCATCCTAGCTCATATATAAGAATTTCTTGGTAGTAAAATACAGTCTCTACATTCCACCAACCAAGATTTATTTGGTTTTTTATCCATTTAGTTTGGGCTTAGCTTTATTGAAAGAGAATCTATTGGCACTAGTGCAAACTCTACTATTTCCCTTCCCTATAGTTTGCCATATGAATGCAAAAGCATTCCCTTTGAGATTCATCAACTAAGCTTGGTACCCCAATTGGTTAGATCTCTCCCTATCTCCTCGAAACCCTTAGGAGAAGAGTCATAACTCTACTCCTAGTCTTCACTAATGTCAATAACTAGATCATCTCATCTAGCCAAGGACCATCACTAGAAATATTAGAACTACTTCTCTCTAGAGTCTATAGGTGAGACTAAACCTAACCATCATGATTATCTGATCTCCTTCTTGTCTTTGATAGAAGAGTGCCACTTCTACCTAGACAACCAAAATGTATTCCACTTTCCATTTCCTTTTGAAAGAGATTCTATTGAATCCAATTGCTCTATCCATCCATACTTGAGAACATACACATAAGTTCTCCATGTTTTCTCCTTCTAAAATAGTGAAGAAACAAACTCCCATATGAAGGAAAACTTACATTGAAACCTAATTTAAATGAACTCCTTCTAAAATTTAAACTATGAGATGTTTTCTAAACATCTCTTCTGTCAAGTGGAAAAAACACTCTATTCTTCTCCTAAGAAAAAGTCATGTTTTTTCTCCCTTTTTCTCTTTCAATGAAAAGAGCTAAAGTGGGACCTATGAGCTAAAGTGAGATCTCTCATCAATCTCTGAACTAATTCCCACTTTTTCCTTTCCTTAAAAGAGAAATTTATCAATTTATTTGCTCCTTTTTTTCATAACTATTGAATTATCCCTCATTACATAGATTCCTATGAGGATGGACAACAAATATGCCAATAAGGATGAAGGTTTATGTGGTGAAGAGTGGAGAAAATAAACTCCTTGTTAGGATCAATGCCCTTTGTGAAAATGATTAGCAATGATATGACATGATACCATAATAAACACATGTGTATCCATACTAAAGAGCTATCTTTGCCAACCATCCTCTATGCATCGATGTATACGATCCCATAAAATTAATGGAATTATCATTTTTTTAAACCACAAAAATGAGTATGTGATATCAACAGTAATAAAATCACCTATCACATTCTATACTGGAAGAATAAATCTTTCTCAAACTATGAGGGATAACTCCCAATCCTAAGGAGATGTCTAGTAAGAGCTCTTCTCTAATCTAGTGAGACATGAGGCCATGAATGATGAGTCCTTTTCTCCTTGTCCATAGAAGAAGAGTGCTTAAACAAAAGTTGTTTCCACCATTCCATACCAGTTGAACCTTCTTCCAATTCACGGTGTCATACATACACTCAACCAAATATATATATTCCATATATATGCAATGGAATATGTAGGTGGACTCGAATGAATCCCATAAGTTCAACTCATGTCAGTGGACTCAAATGAGTCTCATGTCCTCGAACAAGCTAGTTTCGTTCTAGTCAACATGTGACAAGATGTGATAGTGGATATCCCTTTCTTATTCCAAACTAAACTACTCCTAGGTACTAAGACAAGGCCTAAGTACCTCTCTGTAGATCCCAAAATATATATATATGTATTGGGTACCCCAACTATTTCTAACTAAGGGACCTATGCTCTAAGTCATAGAGCTAGTGCCATACCTCTGGCCTTGCTAACCATCACTCAAATCACATAAGCACCCGTTGATGCTTTGTCATGAAACCCATCTCTATGATCCCATCTAATAGGTTTCATTAGCAGTGTAGAAAAAAATGCTTCACTACTTTCTCAAGTGATGTGTATCAATGAAACTAATCACTCTTTGGGTATTCGTCATAATACTCCATAGTCTCGGCCTAATCATCCGAGACTCAACTGAAGATAAGTAAATCTTCACTACATTTGAGATTATAATAAATGTTTCTCCTATATCTATATGCAACTTCCCATAACCTATGGGATTGGTTGTGCATGTTCTTAATGGTGAAGGCATATCTCCTTCCTCTTAGCAATCCTATGGTATAAATCCATTAGGTTTATATGTAGTGATCATATTACTACTGAAGTTTCCTTATCTATAATGCTCTGATGGTCCTAAGTCCATCAAGTACATGCATACAAGCATGCTAACACCTTATCCATGTTTGTAGAGAATACATGTTACCATGCCATAACGTTCTTACCTAAAGGTAATTGTGCATATGATGCCATGAGGTGGGAAAAATTGGGATAGCATTTCCCCAAGGAAATGGATTCCCATAAAAATTTAACCATAAATTCAAGTATAGGGCCTTGTGGGACAATCACACATAGGCCATCAAACATAACACAGGGCTTGGAAATCCCATGGCATGCATGCCATATACCCTTACATGGACTCCATAACCTACGAAAACGTAAAAAAAATGCTAGCAACAATCTCTTTGTTGCATAACCATGTAGTTCTTGCAACCATCTTTCCTGCAAAAAATCAAAAAGTGCACTCCTAACAATTGGATACATACTTTTTGAATTAGCAAAATTATTAACTTTGATGTATGCATTCCAATCCATGCATGTACATACAAAACATGCCATACTATAAAGGAAAATGCATGAAATATAAAGCATATGTCCTGCATGGTTTGATATCAGAAGTGTATTCATCAAGTCCTTTAGATGAACCTCAAGACCTCTACACGTTCCTCTTCAGGTCCTAACATAAATTTTGAAGTGTCCAAAAACATCGGATCACTTCCCAAGACATAAAGCATGGTCAAATTATTACTAAACGAATGCAAATGTACCCAAAAAAATGCATATGTAATCCTTCTTTAGACCTAGAAAAACCTTTTTTAGGACATGAAAATAATCATAAAATGAAATATATGTCATGCAAGTAGCTCGAAGCAAAATTACTTCAATCGTGTTCTTGGTTTGTAAGATATGACTCTCGGAAGGTAGTTGCCAAAAATTGTTTAGACCTTGTAGACCATTACATAATTTCCAAGATTTCTTTTAAGAAACTGAAAAATAGACCTTGTGTTTTCAAAATGAGCCATAGCACATCTAGTTTGGAGTTCTCTAGATCAAGATATGGTCTGTCCAAACTTGACATGCCAAACTAGTGGAGTGCTGAAGGGGATGGAAAAAGTGTGAAAATGTGATTTTTGGAGTTCCCAAAAGCATTCTTCGATCAAGAAAATCCTAAAATTCTATCTATAATCTGAGAGAGTAATTATGAAGATGCTTGGAACTCTTTTCACGTTACCAAATCCATCTTTCGTGAATGCTAGTTTGCTCCCCAAAAGAGGCCTAAATCAAGATTTTTACTTTGATGCAAAAACTTAAATGGGAGACTTTAAGAAGCTTTTAATCCACTCCTAATGTGGATTGTTCTTGGATTTTCTCATTCTTCACGGTACTACATACAACATAATTCATTTATGTATGCAGTAATCCATGGGAAATCTCTTAAATAGTCTCTTTTCTTACTCCCAAAAGTGGGATTTGATAAAAATTAACATCTGCTTTTTTCCTAAAATTGTGGGAAGGGGGTCTTTGAGGAAGTAAAATTCCTCCTTAACTTATCCTCTTAATAAATTCTATAATTCCATTGTGAATTTTTCATAATATGCTCTCAGCATATATATTTTTTCCCAACCATCCGTAGCTAATGCACCTCTTTTTCCCTCTTCCAAAATGGGAATTTCTTAAATTTAGGTGCTAAAATGTTTTTTCAAACAATGATGGAAGGGGGTTTTGTAGATCTCCAAACTTGCATCATAGTGAGCTATATTTTGGCTTAATGTTCTATGGAATTCAATACATTAAACCATATGTATGCATGATTTTTTCCTACCAAACTAAGAAAAACCCTGCTTCATTTCCCTTTCCCGAAATCGCTACTCAAAATAGTCCCTAAAATTTATATGACAAATCACAAAAGTAGAGTATTTTGGAGATACCCTAAACTTGAACTTCTTGTATTTTTGAGGAAATCCTTGACTCGAGATGAGAGTATATACCTCATACTCTCCATACATTTGATTTTCCTCGAAGATCTTGGCCCCCTAGCACTTCATTGTTATTCTCAAAAATGAAGATTCTTACAGAAATTCAAAAACAATCAAACCTAGAAATTGAGGCCATAAATCCTTCTTGCTAAATAAAGTAGGATGTCATAGAGGAGAGAATCATCTTATCTTGCTACGTCTCCTTGCATTGATGATCATCATGCATCTCGCACATCCAGTAGATAATGAGCCTCTAATCTCTAGAAAATAGGGGGAGAAACTCCCCCTCTTTTCTTTCCTGGGTGATTAAAATAAAAAAAGTGAATCTTTGTTGGCTACATTGAGCAAAATTGTTTTACGTGTGTGCATCATCTGAATATAAAAGGCTAAAAGTGGCGCTCCTTCTCTCTCTTTACTGACTTCCATTCTAGATTATAAATATGATTCTGCATATTGAATATATGTTCTTCACACAAGCATGACACCTTGGATAAGTGGAGTCCCTTCCATGTTATATTCAAGAGATGTACATGCTTGGAGGAACGAGAAGTTCCTTGCTCAGGGGATAGCCAAGGCCAAAAGCCAGAGAGTTCATACGAGGACCTACTCATGATGGCCAGATGAGTAGAGGGACCTTAGAGAGAACTCTTGATGGTGACTAGGCAAGGGCTATAAATAGGCTGGAAGGTGAGTCCCAGGCAGGTCATTCTCCACTTCACACATTTGGTATCAGAGCGTGAGGGAGAGAGAGACCTTGGGCAAGGAGATGAAGGATTCTTGGGCAAGTAGAACTTGAGAAGGATTTGGAGATCATCTTTATCATTGGCAAGAGAAAGAAGGACGCACGAACACCCATGGAGAAATCGAAGAGAGGCAACTCAAATTCCGTGCACCCGTGTGAGGCAAGACCATCCGAAAAATAAATGGATCTACGCTATTGGCGATTCATAGGTACGTATATGCTCATTTCACACTCATAGAGCGCTACATGACGGATGTATCTTAGAGGAATCGAGCCGCCAACCTCCTCCATGGAAGGCGTGTGTCTTACTCACTACACCACATGTCCTTGATGCATGAAATTCAGCCTTTAAAGAAGAATATCACGTATTATTCTGTGCTAGAGAGAAGTAGAGATGGAGAGAGGTTATGAAAGAGAGAGAAGAAAGAGTAGAAGGAGAGAAATAAAGAAAGAGAGAAAGAGATAGAGAGAGAGAGAAAGAGAGAGAGACATAGAGAGAGAAAGAAAGAAAAAGAGAAGAGAAAGAGAAGAAGGAAAGAAAGAGAAAGGAAGAAAGAGAAGGAAAAGGAGAAGAAGGAGAAAGAAAGAAAGAGAAGGAGAAAGAAAAGAAGAAAAGAGAGAAGGAGAAAGGAAAGAAGGAAAGAAAGATAAAGGAAGAAAGAGAAGGAGGAAGAGAAGGACAAAAGAGAGAGACAGAAAGAGAGAAGCCAAGAGAGATAAAGAAAAAGAAAGAGATGGCGAGAGAGAGAGAGATAGAGAAAGAGGTGGAAAAAGAGAGGTAGAGATAAAGAGATAAAAGAATATGGATGAAAAAAAAAGTGATAGAGAGAAGAAGAAAGTTAAGGATAGAGAGAGAATGAGAAGACTAGAAAGAGAGAGAAGAGTAAAAAAAGAGAGAGAAAAAAAAGTAAGACAAAAAAAGCAATATTAGCATACCTATCTTCACAAAAATGGCCATAACGTTCTCATACAATATTCAAATTGGATGATTCCACTTGGTATATGAAGTAGGACCCAAGATATTTCGAATGAGTGGCCAAAATCTATCATTGGATATTTAGAAACCACTTGTAGAGAGCATTTAATTCTCTGCATATCATTTCAAGAGGTACGCAGCCCACTCACCTAACTTCATGGTTTTGGCCAAACTTCCTCACAGAATGTCCAAATCAAGAAATTTAAATTGGTATAGCTTCTTCACTTCAAGAGCTTTCTTTTGATATTTCACAATCTATATTTGGACCATTGGAAGCCATCTCTCCACAAGCTTTTAAATGGTTGTTGACTGACGAGAAACTCTTCTTGAGTGATTTGAGTGTCCAATTGTGATAACTAGGAGTTTCTAATACTATTTTTAACCATTTTGGATAAGAATGAAGTACTTTTCATACATTTTCATCATATTTTTTTCTCAAATATATTCATCTGAATACTTCTTGCATCAAGGTTTATAATTCTGCATTGTATTTTCTTTGCATGTTATGAAAATAACATTGGAATGTGCATGAAAGCTAGTTTTTACATGAATTTTTATCTATGCACATGAAGTAACACTAACTTATGTTGATTCATCAAAGCATGCATAGATCTTGTTTGTGTGTTTTAGAATCTTTTGCAAGTATTTTGAAGGTAGAAGAAGACATTGTAATGAGGGCGTGTAGTGCCCAACAAC
Source organism: Ceratopteris richardii (assembly GCA_020310875.1). Lineage (NCBI taxonomy): Eukaryota > Viridiplantae > Streptophyta > Polypodiopsida > Polypodiales > Pteridaceae > Ceratopteris > Ceratopteris richardii. The sequence continues at coordinate 85,137,426 of CM035411.1, forward strand.
ATATTGTGGAAAAGTTTCTTATTTGTAGGTTTATGGAGCAAATAGAGTGGTTTTACAACCACTAGGTTGATGACTATCATTGTAAAGACTATTTTTTTTTTTTTCGGCTTCATTTTCCTGGCAAAATGCTACCGGAAATTTTATAGCCACATCGGGTTATATGCCATGTGAGAACTAGAGTAATGTTATGTTGTGTGAGAGAGGAAGTCTTATGTCTACATAGCTAAAAGCATCTAAGTTGATTGAAGTAGAGAAAAAGATGCATGAGTGAATTCATGCATACATAGACGATATGATTGCTAGAAAGTTGAAATGCATGATGTATTTTCTGTTTATAGAAGATCACTTTTATGTATCACGACGATGAGTTAGGGTGAGCATGAGGTATGTGATCGAGGTACCATGCATAGGCTAATTGTGCCTTTAGAAAGTAAAACACAAGGTATATAGATCAAGAACAACTAAAATGTGTTTTTGACTAATATCGCATGAGCACATAAATTGTTTTTCATGCGAGTCTGTACTTGATATAGATGTTTATTTCGAGTCCGCACAAGAGTACTATGATTATTATCATCAATACAAGTATTAAGTGCTTGTATATGATTGGTTGCAATGAGATTAATGAATGTGCAAGAAGCACTATGAATAGAATGACGTCCATAGATATTCACTTTCACTAAAAGGTGGATACTATGTAAAGAGTTGATTTTTCAACGAGACGATTTGTGATGGTTAGTTGATTTGTATTGATCTAGACGATCATTATATGCATGGATATATCTCCATGTCATAATCCATCTAAGATAATGAATGAGTTTGTTTAATCGTAAGGATTAACATGTCTCCTCATTTTTTTCAGATTTGAAAAAATGATTGAGCAAATAGTTAGTGAGGTAGCAGCCTCATAGATATTTGGATGCTACTCTTTGGGAGAATGCCCAAATTTATTAAAATTCGGAGGGCAGGTAGCTCATAGGCTTTTTTGTAATCTCACCAATTTTAAAGTAATTTGAGGACTTTTAGATAGGTCAAATGACCTCTGCACTAAACGTGCTGCTAGTAGAGATAGAGGCCTGAAACAAGTGAAATAGGCCTGTTACAAAGGGCATTTGTTTTAATTGAGATCCAAAATGGAATAATTTTTATTGGAAATGAACGCTTGATAGATGCACTTTGTGCATACCAGTTTTCATGATATTTGAAGATCAGCTGATAAGTCAAAAGATCTCTGCACCTGAAAGTGTAGTCTTTGGAATTTATGAAATGATCAGAGACCTTGTCACCTAGAGGTGATTGGTTCTCTTAGCTCATTTACTCCAATTGAGTGATTTTTGTTTCTAACATTAGCTACACACCTCCAGATAGTGTATATAAAAGTTTAAGATGAAATGTTTCTCCATTTAGGAGATATAAATAAAAGAGTAAAAGTTAGCCTTTGCAAATGTTTAAAAGTTTGTAGGTATAGAGGCTTAGTACTTTTGTCATTGTGAAAGCTCCAAATGTCCAAGGACTATCAAACTTATACCACTACTCCTAGGTAGGAGTAGCTATGTGCTAGCAAACTTTGGAAGAAATTGGAAATCACCGGATAGGTCAAATGATCTATTCTTCTCAGAATAATCTCTAGCGAGGATTTTTCCAAAGAGTGATACATGTGACTGATGAGCACATGATATTTTCATATTGGAAACTCCAATTTCAAAAAATTTTATTGGAGAAGCTACTCCAATATAGACCCTATGCTATAACCAAAATTCAAGGATTTTGGAATTTATCTTCATAGTTAGAAGATATTATAAAAGTGCAACAGCATTGTTTCTAGGCTCACCTAAGCGCAGGTGAAGCAAAGATAGAATTATACTTTTGAATGAGTATTTGATTTCATTTTGAATTGACATTTTTTGAGACAAAATAGATACTTTGATCTAGATTTCGGCATAAGGAAAATGAAATTTGGAACTTGTTTGATCACTCTAAGGACTTCAAGAAGATGACCCTCTACATTCTCAAAGTTGGTCGTCAAGTGTTTGACTTCCAGTAAAATGGTCATAAAACTCTAAGCAAATATCCAAATCAAATGATTTCTGTGCCTAAGGAAAGATGCAAAAAGCTACAAAAGGGTGGAAAATTTCATAGATTTTGCATGAGTAAAAGTTAGTTAAAATTAAGCTTTAATTTGGTACTGTTGGAGATTGTTTATGCAGGAGGCATTGTTGAAAGGAAACGACTTTTCACAGGTTTTTTATGATATGTTTTTGAGATGGTGTGATCACCATGGGCTAGCTATGCCCTGGATATTTCTTTATTGAGCATTGGTTTTTGGTGACCATTCTCAGTAGGATAGAGGAGATTCTATCGAAATTTTCAAGAATATATATAGTGGCATGAGAGCATGGAACAGGAGAACTTTGCTAGTTGTTCTCATTTCAAATAATTTGATTCATACAAGTTGTATAAATTTCAATTTATTGTGAGTAAATATTTGATTCAAGATGCATGAGTTGATATTTGATGCAAGCCACATCCTTCACAACTCTAGTTGAGTTGATTTACTAAATAGTTTCTCAATTCTAAACTCAAGATGAGTTGATGTTACAGATAGTTATGAGTGATAGAGTCATAGGAATGACCCTATTCTTTCCATCAAGGGAAGGAAACACTTAAGGAACACTTCATGATTTCATTACATTATTTATGGTTGTGAGTACTCACCGAGTTATTCTTATCATTTTTAAGAGAAGTGTTCGACTTTAATCTCATACATGCATCTATGTGGGGTATGAAGTTTGGTGGTATGGGACATCAAACGTTGTATTCTACCTAGGTGTAGGACAGATGGTATGGGAGAGAAGTCTCTGAGATTGTATTTTTATATGATTTGGAGTTCATTTATATGATCTTCTGGTATCATCTTATTTATTAGACAAGAGAGGGGCAGTTGAGACACTCACTCTGTATGTGATCGCAAACAAGGCAAGTCTGCAGGCAAGTAGCCTAGAAGCGGAAAGGCAAGATTTGCACATAATAACTATGAATAGGCAATTGCATTGAGAAGAAATTCATAGAGTACGTACTATTTTATTTGATATGCCTAAGGTTAGGCCATGGTTTATACATAGTGTGTATGAGGTGAGCTAGATGCTTAGCCTAGTGGGCTATGAGTGTGCACACATCTACTTACCATTTTTCAGTATATTTAGTGGACTCACATTATGGTTCTCGTTATATCTGGGAGTGCTAGATTATTACAGTAGTTTACTTGAGACACCTCATTCCTAGTTAGGAATGATTTGATCATAGTGATGATCAGATGGTGATCATGGATAAAGCAAGTTTCATCCACTTGGAACATCTTACATGTTATTATTAAGAAGGTGGTGGTAATTCCACTAGTTGCTAGACTTTCTTAGCACGTCTTCACTTAGCATGATGGACTTGGTTCCAGAGAGTGGATTAGGATTTATTTTGTATGAGAGATATTTTGATCCATAGTTTGGATTATTATATATGATAGATTGAGATTTGGATCCATAGTTTGGATGTGATTGATTGAGATCTTAGTCCATGTTTGGGATGTGACTGATTGAGATCTTAGTCCATAGTTTGGATGTGAGAGATTGATATTTTGGTCCATAGTTTGGATCATTGACATATTGATATCTTGGTCCACAATTGATAGATTTACATATTGATATCTTGGTCCATAGTCTAAATCGTTGATAGATTATCATCTTGAATTCACAGTTTGGATCATGATGAGATTTTCTTTAGTTTTGTTTCATTATGGTGAGTAAATCAAGCAGATTTACTTGAGTTTAGAGATAAAACACTACTTGGAAAAGATTTCATTTCTTTTTAGTATTCTTCCACAAAGAGTTGGGACATAGTCACATTGTTTCAAATGAGCATAGTATTTTTTTTTCATTACTCTAGTGGAGTAAGTGATTTTTTTCATGATTATTTTAAGCTATCATTGGGTATTTCAGGGAGCCAAGGGCAAGCTGTCGAGGTCTCTATAGGTGACAAGCCTTCACAAGTTAGTGGTCAAGGTCTAGGCATAAGGAGTCCGAGGATATTCCGAGTACTTATGCTGCGGACATATGGACTCATTGGGCCTCAGAGGGATTCCTACAGTATTCCCAAGGCAAGGACTACTATTTGTTGGTGGAAATGCTAGATATAAAGCACAGAGACTAGTTGTCTACTTTCTTAGCATCTAGTATTTTATACACCTACCACACTCTACTTTTATTATTTGGAATCATAGATGTTAATTCCCAAGTTTGTAGCTCCTTCTATATCATTGAGGACAATGATCTTTAGAAGGGGGAGAGAGTGTTATATTCCAGAGATGAACATGCTTGGAGGAACGAGAAGTTCCCTGCTCGGGGGATAGCCAAGGCCAAAAGCCAGAGATTTCATACGAGGACCTACTCATGATGGCCAGATGAGTAGAGGGACCTTAGAGAGAACTCTAGATAGTGACTAGGCAAGGGCTATAAATAGGCTGGGAGGTGAGTCCTAGGCAGGTCATTCTCCACTAATGAGTGGAGAATAACCTGGTTGATGGCCAGATGAGTAGAGGGACCTTAGAGAGAACTCTAGATGGTGACTAGGCAAGGGCTATAAATAGGTTGGGAGGTGAGTCCAAGGCAGGTCATTCACCTCCCAACCTATTTATAGCCCTTGCCTAGTCACCATCTAGAGTTCTCTCTAAGGTCCCTCTACTCATCTGGCCATCATGAGTAGGTCCTCGTATGAAATCTCTAGCTTTTGGCCTTGGCTATCCCCGGATCAAGGAACTTCTCGTTCCTCCAAGCATGTACATCTCTGCAATATAGCATTCCATGCTTGCAGTGTGGGTTCAATCACTAGTCCTTGCATGCATGATAGGGATCCCCAGGTGGCTGTGATACTAGTGCTAGATAAGATATGGATTTAGCCACTTCATTACAAGGAGTTATCATGTACGCCATTGTTCACTTTGTCATCCGTCCAGCTATGCTGACTACAACAGACACAGAGATCTTGGTTCGCTTCCCAGCCATCATCCAAGCTTTTCTACTTATTGAGTCCCTTCAATAAAAGACTCTCTTGCCTTTTTATTCTTCAAGCCCCACTATATCATATGGTAAGATAACCATATGACTGCCATGTGACATTGATAAAGGTAAAATTGATTGGATCAGAGTTTTTATGCATACAACATGAATAACTTTCACAAGAACACAAAAGCTATGCATATTGTGCATTGATGGCGAGCTCACAATTCCATTTTGTGATCACGTTTGAGTCAAACAGAATGCTTATGTATTTGTTAAAATTATTATGTTTTGGACCCAAGCATATGCATACATTGCAATATTGTTCTTGTTTTTGACTACACAAAGGCATGGTATGAAAAGGGAAGGAGCCATGCATGAGCATGTAGGGAAAAACGTGATCTTTAAAATAATGCATGTGTATATATTAATGTATCAATGCATGTGATTATGGACGTGCTTGGAAAGATGAAAGGATAAACATATGAATTAAAAGATGCATGATGATGGTGCATGAGGAGATAGTATGATATATGTCCATTTGTGGCTTGACATGGTCTCCTTCCATGAAAAACTGAATTTTATGTGTTTTACATATCTCCATGAAAAGATTTAACCATTTGAAGTAGTGACACTTGAAAACAAGGTTGCAAGTTTGATCATCGAGGAACATGTCAGAAGCAAGAGGAGGGGAGTATGTTGCATTTTAATTGTTGTGAATATAGCAGTCTATAGATGTGATATTGATGTAGCTGACAAAGAAAAAATACCCCATACAAGTATAATCCAATGTTTTTCTATTGATAGATATATGTGCATATGTCAGCATGGATTTGGTAGTAACAACATGGTTACAAAGGATGTGTGTGTGCTAGGGAGATGTGTAGGATTGCTAGTCCATCAAGTAGGTAGTGCACAATGTTATTGTGTCAAGAGAGAAATCTCAACATGATTCTTCTCAACCATGTGAAAAGAAGGGCTTGATATCAGGATTGATCTGGGTATGGCATATTCATGCATCGGTGTTTGCTAGCATGAGAGAGTTGACAATGTTGCAAATGATCATGGACTTCTACTAATGCCTCTGCTCAAAGTGGTATAAAGCTTTGGTCTTTTAAGATTGCAATTGATAATAGAAATAAGTGCATGATTTTTGTTCAAAGCAAAGGAGTGGTTAAATTTTTTGAAGATAAGGAGATTTCATCTATGGTGCTTTTTGAATGAATGATATTGCAAAAGCATTCTGTCAAAGCTTGTGAAGAAGTATGTTGAAGGCTAGAAACAAAAAATATCTTGGTTGATGATTCATGAGAGATTCTATTGACACAAAGCATGAAGAGCCATGATGAAGGCATTTATGTGGTAAAAATGTTTAGAGTCCTTGGGGATGATCCACAACTTGTCACAATAGGAGTAGATAAACATTGGATGTATGGGATACTCTTAGCTTCAAGCATCTAAAGCGTGTAAAATCTGTCCCAAAGGTTGCATGTTGTAGTATTGCTTGATGGCATTATCCACGAGTTCTTGACCATGAAATTTGGGTTTGTGTGAAAGATTTAGGTTGTTTAGCATTCAATTTATTCTACTATTACACGATCACTTTGTGATTTAACACCTCATGTTCCTCTTAGTCTATTAGGACCTGATAAAAAGTTATAGTGTTATTGTCTAGGCATGCAAGCCCTCAATTAAATATGATGTGAATATTTGGAAGGAGTAGAAGGTTTAATCAAGTGATACTCACTTGCATTTTGCTAGTAACAACCAAAAGCCTATCCAAAAGCTTTACTCGTGGCTAAATTATTATATTTACGAGCATAGATTCTTAAGTCAAAATTGAATGTCTTGTAACATGATGCCTAAAACTTTTAAAGTTGGATATACATGGTGCAATTAGTTGGGATTAAATGTCAAGTAAATCACATTATGATATATACAAGTGTTCTCACATTATTGAAATGGATGATCCCAAAAGGATGGGTTTCCATCCTTGGGATCCCTTTGATTTGAAATATAGTTTTTGTGAACATTCTACAATGAAGTTGATGGATATTGTGTAAGAAACAGATGTTGCCATTACAAAACAAGATACAACATTGATGGAAAGAAAAAATGCATTTGTTGAATGAGAGGTAGCCTTCCTACACAACGATGTTTTGTATGTTTGATAGACATGTTGCATGGATGGAATGTGATGTTTGATTTACTGCTTTCTCTATGGTGAGAGTGGGTAAGGACGAACATGATTGTGAAGCTCATGCAAATGATGAACATGGAAGCAATCTTGTAGTCTCCCAAAGGTATTTCATGACATGGGGCAACACAATAGGTCATTTGGAAAGAGGGCTTACCACAAGTTATTATATGAGGGCTCAAAGCTAGGATATAGTTCACGTTAAGAAAATAGAAGGAAAAGCATGATAATGGTAATAGATAAAGGTGAAAACCATAAGAATGAAGCAATATCTGATTGAGATGTATGTTGTATTTTATGATTTTTGATTTGTCCCCCTCCAACAATATAAAAGGTGGGCAGTAAGTGCACCTTGGCTGACACCCAGCCCCACGCCCACTCACTCGACACCCCACGACTCCACTCCATGCAAATTCATGGTCGTTTCATCCACCCTTATCCTACTCCCTTCGTCTGCGAAGATATTGTGGCTAATCAACTTCTCAAGTGGGGGCATCATGGACAAGAGGGAGCTCTAGCCTTTGATCATGAGGATACGAGAAGGTAGAGGAAATGAAGAATACAATTACCTATGTGGAAAGGGGGGGTAGAAGTCAACTGAAGTCCACTAGGAAGGTTGTAAGGTTACATTTTCTTGGAAAGACAACTATGTAAAGATGAGTAGGTAATTACCAGAGGTCTTGGAGCTTGAGAAATGGGCATCAAGGTCAATATAGGCACAAAACTTAGTCATTGGGATTTTTGAATGGTGTCTATCTCTCCCTCTCTCCATGGATCGAAACTGGAGGTAGAAGAGAATTGGGAGAGCATCATTTTTCTTCTTTTTTCTTCTTTTTTCTTCTTTTTTTCTTCTTTTTTTCTTCTTTTTTTTTGTATGCAGGTACATAGAGGGAAAAAGGACCATGGATGAAAAGGGTAAAGGGGGAGCTTCAAATGCTCTTTACTAAAATATTGTGTTGCTATTCATTTGTGGACAAAGGCCGGTTGTGATAGAGAAAAACTTAGGATGATGGATTGTGGAAGTAGCAAATGGAGAGTCACAAAATGAGTTTCATCATATCAATGCCTTACAATAGTGCACGTTATGTTTTGGGAATGAAAGAGTAGGGTTTAATAAGTGCAATGCTAAAGGAGCTCATATTTCAGATGAAGAATTTTGAATGATTGGAAAATGAAATTCATTATGAGAAACTATAGGGAATGTACATTAGTGTGATTGTTTATGATGATGAAGTCATCAAAGCACTTGTTAGATTTTGGAACATAAAGAGTTGTCCAAAATTTGCATAGCTACAACAAAATACTAAGTGTGGATGACATGACTTTATAAGATTGGTAGATTTTGCCTCTAGAAATTTAGTTGAAGGAAGGCAACATGGAATTATCTAGAGGTTGACAGATAGGTGCATGTTTTAAGTTTACTCTTTCTCGCCATATAAAAAGGAGGTTAAGTAGTGAAAGAGGAATGTATGTACTAAAATATGAGGAATAGTTTGTGGACATAGTTTGAGGAGTAGCCAACTCAAATATATGGTGACATATAGAGAGAACCTTCATGCAACTAGATTTCTCTTTGAAATAGATTTCAAGGAACCTAAATGATATTTCTCATATTGTGGGTGATCGACACTATGTCTAAGTGATCAAAATTTCTTAGATTACCAACTTGACAAACATGATGTTGTGGTTTAGCGCACATTGCTTTGGAAATGGAAGAGAAAAGGGCATTGCCTATTGTTTTTGTCACTTAGGAAAGTAGTTGCTACCAAAGTTCTTAAAGGAAGAGAAGGAGAGTACATTATCATATTCCCTAGTCATAGCAGGTGGCACCCCATTATTTTCATAATTAAAAGATATAATAATGGAAGGGGAGTTATGGGTGCCCTCTAGAGGGAGCTACATTGATATACATCATCTCTCTATGACACAAAAGTTCTTCTTTTAAGAGAGTTGATTCGCGAGGGAGAGAGACTTCAACACACATGGAAGTCATGGTTATTTCCAATTAGGTTCAATTCATTTAGCAAGATTGGTGAAGGCAGTCGGTCTCATTGTCTATAGTACCTGCTCCATTGAACAAGAAGAAAGTTAAGGGCAAGTGTATGATTTTTTGGGATATTATCAAGCTGACATTTGAGCTAGATCAATGGAAAGAGGGTTGTTCTCTATTTAGGAAGAAGATGGAAAAGAAGTTAGAAGGAAAAAATGAGAGGAAAAAGGGCTCAACATCTAATCAAGAATTAAAATGTTTCTTTGATGTCGAATATGCTAAAATGAAAAAGCATGATATGAATATTCTCAGATAGTAATAGAGTCCAATTGTGGCAAAATCTTCATGAATTTATTCTGTCGATCGATGGACAACAAAGGGTAGACCGTTTTCGATAAATATATATGAGGTAAAGGGTTCAAGGGGTTATGATAGGTATAACTTGTCATCCTTAATACTACTCAAATTGTCGGACTCACATGAATCAAAGAAAGTTATTAGTTTCATGGAGGAAATTTTTTTGGAACCGAAATATTGCAGAGGAGATTGAAAAGCAACAAAGAGAGGATGGTAGCTTTGAGGGATAGAAAAGGCTTTAGATCCATCAAGAGGCGTTCATCCTTTGATTGGAGGAGAAGGAGAAGAACATGAGATGCTGAAAATTGCAAGGAGGCAGAACCATATTGGGGGCACAAGAAAAAAATGATGTGTCTTATTGGTATCCCAATAAATTCAACTTATAACCTTTAATCTATAACTCAATGGTTGCATGTTTTCTTGAACTTGAATATTGTCACTTGCTTGCATTAATGTGACATGACAAATTTTCAAGGTTTTGTGATGTGACTCCTCTAGGAGATGTGTAAATCAGTCGATTTTCCTCATTCATAGGCATATATGAAATAGATGTAATTTTAAAAGTGTGTTGCCCACGTACGTGTGTGTGAAGAAAATAGAGTGATAGAGAGTTTGAGTGCATGCTACTTTGTATGTGATTATGTGAAAGAGAAAGAAAAGCGTGTGAGTGTGCATGGATGGTGGTGTGTGCAACAGAGTGCATGAAATGTGTGTGAAGTAGATTATATATGTGTGAACTTGTGTGTGAATGTGTGTGAGTTTTAAGTTAGTGTGTGTGAGTATATGTATGTGTTGTGTGCACTATTGTACTTGGTGTGAAGTTAGCTCACTTCACCACTTGTTTCTAGGTTATTTCAAGTAGCATGGACTTGTCAAGTTCAAGTATTAGCCATTGCATGTGATTGAATGAATTGGATCTTGTGTTGTATTATGGGATTGGGCATCAAGAGAGAAAGAGAGAGAGAAATCACCACGAATCAGAGTTCAAATGCGCTCACATCAGGCAAGAATGAGAGAGAGTTAGGAGAGAAAGAGAGGGGAAGAGGAAAAGGAAGGTAGGTTGAGGAGTGAAAGAGAGACAGAAGAAAAGGATGGCATGCGAATGTCTAAGTGTGAATACGCTTTAGGGATGAGGTCCTCTATGATTGGACAAGATGGCTTGAGCTCTATATATACTTGCATTGCTACACGCACATACAAAGAGAGTCTTATTTTCCTGTCTAATTTTGATCACTCATACTCTGAATTTAGTTTAAATGATTCATTTCGAGCACTCTTTTCAATCTTTACTTAGATTAAAAAACTATTTATATCATAACTTAGATATAAAGAACAAAAACATTAAAGAAGAAAACTAAAAAAACTCAAAAGCACATTGAGTTTTGAAATTAAAAAGTAAAACGAAATAAAACTTAAATTTCAGAGAAGAAATTAAGATGAATCAAGTTCAAGAAAGAAATCAACTCAGGTAATCAAAATAAAAAGTAGAGATAAATCAAGTCAGGTTTAAGTGAATTAAGTTTGAATTATCAAGGTAAAGAAAAATAATTAGAGTTGACTAAAGTAATATCAAAGGAAGATAAGGAAATAAGTAACTCAAGATTTCAGTCACTCAGAACCTAGAAAAAGAATCTCCTTAGCTATTTGAATTGAGATCAAAGAGAGGGCTTTTAGACTTACGTTCACCTTCTAGCTTGAGATGCATCTAGTCTCTTCTCTGAACTCTACTCCAAATTTAGAGAAATAGTCGAGCCACTTAGCTTGGACATTGTCCTTCACACTAGGATAAACTAGAGGAAAGAGAGGAGGAAGTACTTAAAGACTTAATGATACAAAAAAATGAGCTCCAATTGTTCAATTTATCTTAAGAGATAAAGGGATGTTTACAGGGTTAAACGTGACTAACTAGTGGGACGTTTTTGAAGATCAAGCTCAGATCCATGGATTACATGAAGAGATGTTGACTCATTTCTTCACTCCGGTAATTTTAGGGTCAATTTAGCATCCTTATAAGCACACATAGAGAAGAATTGGGTAGGTTTTAGAAAGGAATTACATCAGCTCTTCTATCTAGAAGATTTGAGTCAGCATAGTAGAGAGGGTTTTTGCCATGGGTTCACTCCCCAAAACCCACTGCATCTTTGACACACTTATTGAATGAGTTCCTGAGGAGGTATGCTAAACTTTCTCAAGCTGACCTAGGCTCTCTAAAACCTAACCCCTTGATTTCATTTTTTAGGATTTTAAGTCCTAGAGACGCGACTAAAGTTGAGAGAATGATTGAGGAGGCTCGGAAGAGATGTGGACTGATTGAAGATTTGACAATAGTTAGAAGAGAAGTAGAGGCAGTTGCCCAGATGAGCTAATGAGAGGTTGTGCTTTATGATAGTCTAGTACAAACTGCTCCACTTCAGCCAAGAGAGGCATCTATTCGAGTAGGTCCCAATGTGTCTACAACACAAGATTTGGCTAATGTTGCATCCAGATCACACACACCACTAGATTTACAATTAGGGGTCCACATAGAAAATGTTCTGATAATGCAAGTTTCTATGTCAAAAGATATGGCTAGCTTACACAATAAGGTGTACTGCATGGGTTATCGAAACCCCATCTATGCTCAACGAAGCACTACTTATAGAGATCCATTCCAAATAAATATCATGCCAATGCCTAATATAAATGGATACACATTACCTCAGGCTACACCACCAATGTAGCCCACTGCTCAAGAGACCCATGTGCCACTAGTTCTCACCATGTATTAAAAATATATTGGGCCATTTGATAGATGAGGAATTGGGGGATTTCAAGGAGCCAAGAGGTGTCTCAGGTGTGATGCATAGGAACATGTTTCCTATGCATATGAAGAGTTGAAACCAATTAAAGAACATTAATTAGTAACAGACATAGATAAGAAGCTTTGTGCCTTTAAGACTTAGCTTCCTCTACCTATAAACTGGGGGAAGGAGGAATGAAGAAGCTATATGAGAGCCTATCAAATACTAATGCTAAAGCATTAGCAGCATAATTAGAGTCATTGGAAGAAGGGAATGAAGAAGAGGTTAGACAATAGATGCAAAAGAATTACTCAATAGAAGCTCTAGTGAGAGCTAGAGATACAATCATGCAAAAGACTACTTGGAAGTCTTTTGTGGATCAATTCTTCGTCTACTCACATATAGCTATTGTTAACGATAAAAGGAGAGGAGATGAAATGCAAGACAAGGCTTAACTAGAAAGAATAGTGATTAGGACACAAAGTAAGGATAATGAGGAAAAGGCTACGGAGAATGAGAAGAAAGTCCACTTTGAAGAGACTTTTGCTTCTGAGAGGCAAAAAGAAAGGAAATAAGAGATGGAAAGAGGCCAACCAAGCCAATTGAAATTCAAGAAACAAGTCAAGTAAATGAAAATAACCTAGAACCTACTGAGAAGACTAAAAATGCTCAAGAAAGTGAAAAGAAAAAAAAGAAGAAAGCTCCAAAAGCTTTATTACTTTTGGAGCTTGAGAAGAAGAAAGATGCCAAGGAAATTTTAAATGATATTTTATTAAAGATTAAATTAACCATGTCTTTGGAACATGTCTTCTCAATTGCAAAGCATGAGTTCAAAGATAGTTTCATTAGACTGATAAAAAGAAAGAGACTTCCATTACTTGAAGACATAGAGATGGGAGAGGCATCTGAAGGCACTCATGTTGTGAATGAAGCAGTTGCATTGTGTGACTTCCCAAATCATGAATTTGATGAGAATATGATATGTCAAGTGAACAGAAACTTTCCAGGACAAATCAGACCTGATGATGGGACAAGAAAATTTTAGAGTGATTAGTGTAGGAACTTTTGGGCAAGAGGAACACCAGACGTAAGGAAAAATTAGGAAATGATAGAGATTCACGTTTAGCCTTGGCCTTAAATGACTCAAGGTCAGAGATAAATGCGATATACAAGAAGATGTATGACAAGAAAAAATGGCCCATAGACAAGGAACATGGTAAGAGGATGAGGAACATAGATAATGGCTCCGGAGCTTTGCTAGATGCATATGCTTTGTACCTATGATAATTGGGAGAGTTTCTAAGGAACTCCACTTCTTTTTCCAGGATAAGTGTTCATATGAGGCTATTCTTGGGCAAACTTTCATAGCCAAAATGCAAATGGAAACATGACCTATAGTAGATGAGTTTGCATAAGCATTTTCTAGGCATTCCATCTACTTCAAGGGTGATTTGTATTCAAGGAATGATCATTTTCAGTTGGCTATTGAGATTAGAGATATGACTACGATGAAGAATCCATTTGGCCTTGTACGCATGTGTACCTTGTAGCATAGAGTGACAAATTCTATAGCTCACATGATGAATGCAACGACTGTGGTCCTACATGAATTTATATCTTTAGTGTCTATGCCTTTTATTGACGATATTCCGATAAAGGGTTGTGAGGAAAGAGTCAAGGATGAGAATTTAGATGCTTCTAATCGTAAGAAATTTGTTAGCAACCATATCTTTGATTGTGAAAAAATTTATGAGAGATACAAAGAGGTGGTACTAACATTTTCTCTAGAAAAATCTATTTTTGCAGTCGGCGAGGTTCTCATTGTAGGACATTGTGTGGACATTATGGCCACAAGCCATACTCATGGAAACTTGATGCCATTGGCAAAATGTTTGAGGTGTGTCATAATGTGAATGAGGTAAGATGATTCTTAAGAACCTGGGTCTTCTACCCTATCTAGATTCATCACTTTGCTCATGTTGCAAACCCTCTATATGATGCACTCAGAAAGAGAAAGAAATTTGTTTGGATTGAAAAATAGCCAAGATCCATGCATAAACTAAAACAATTCTTAATTAAAGCTTGGATTTTGTAGCATGTTGATTATTCTGGTCAAAAGCCTATCACTGTAATTGTTGATATGAGTCCTATTGGCATAGGATAGGTCATAGATCAAATTGATGATGAGGGGAAGAGACACGCAGCTCGCTTTGGTACGAAGATCTTATATGAAACTCAGAAAAGTATCCAAAGATAAAGACATAATTATGGGGATTAGTGATTGATTTAAAATTGATAACAAATATTTCATTGAATCAATGTTGTTGTAGAGACTGTGTATCTTCCACTAATTGGTATGAAAGCTAATTGTTCTTCTCCAAATATTGCAATTCTTAGGTGGATCTCATATGTAAAGTTTGCTAATCTAGCTTCTGTTCACATAGCTCGAAAGCTAAATAGAGTTGTTGATATGCTTTCAAGAGCAAAATTTGATGATGGATTTGATGATGATGATCTGGATGATGATGTTTTTGATGATGATAATGTACAAAGAGAAACAAACATGATGATATATGATCTACTAGCCTATGTTTACGAGCGATTCCATGATAATGAGTATGATGGAGAATGGAAAGATGTAGGGCACTATCTAAATTCATTGAAAACTTCCTTAGCTTTGCCCACAAATAAGTATAGATCCATTATGAGAAAACTCTTACAACTTCTTCTTGAAGGATGGATTTATTTGGCGACACACTAAAGACAAGGTGAAGAATCCAAAGTGTGTACTGCATAGTAGGAATCTTCAGAGTAAGGTCATGAGAGAGATGCATGAGACCTTATGCGCAAGTCACAAAGAATTTTATGCAATGTATGAAAAGATTAGGGAAGCCTACTAGTGGCTAGGCATGTATGTGAGTGTGCAAGACTTTGTGAGCACACTGCCGCATGCCAGGTGCATTCTTCAATTAGGCGTAGAGACCCATTACATCCGACTTACCCTCCTTGTATCCATTAGAAGTGAATGTTGGACCTTGTAACCATGCCCAAGGGAATCGATAAAATGAGATATATTATGCGTGCTAGAAAAGACTTGACCAAGCATGTGGAAGTTCAAGCTCTCTGCATGAATACTACTTATAATGTATGTAGATTTCTTTTAGAAGAAGTAATCTCACGATTTAGATACATAGAGAAAGTCGTTGCAGATCGGGGAGAATCAGATGCAAGAGAGGTAAAAGATTTCTTTGACTACCATGGAATTCATTTGTCTCTCACTAATTCCTATAACCTAGAGGCTAATGGAAAGAATGAGAGAGGTCACCCTTCTATCATGAAGGCAATCTCTAAGTCCTACGATGTTGACATAAAGCAATGGCCTAAATATCCTCCATTCCTATTATGGGTAGATAGAATGATGTACACTGGTCCATAGGTCTTATGCCTTTTGAACTGATGTACTGTCAAAAGATTATTTTCCCTATCAATATTTAGATATTGACATGGGTGATGCTCTCATGGAATGATGAAATGACAAATCAAGAACTATTATCTTTGCAGATGACACAGTTAGAACAAGGAATTGAGAACTTAAAAGAAGTCAAGATTGAAAAATAAAATTTACTTTGACAAAACTCATTGACTTGGACCATGTAAGATCGAGATTGATGATTGGGTATTGGTGTATAATAGTCTGTTCGATACTCAGTATGATTCTAGGAAGAAACTAATGAAGAGATGGTTTGGGCCATATGTAGTGATGTCTATATTCAATAATGGAACATATGAGCTTCGTGAGTTTTTTATAAAGGAAGTTCGGCAATAGCCTACTCTCCCGGACTTGAATTAAATAAAGAAACAAAGGTACAATAGAAGGGGACTAGTGCCCTCGGGACCCCCCATATCCCACAAAGCAGGGGAAGCTTGAAAGAGCTCTAGGTTGCATTACATAGAAGGTTAATCACCCTCTCATCGCCCTCGTGCGGGGCCCACTTGGGTTTGAGCTTGTTGTTGATCAAAGTGAGGACTTGATGGTGTCTGAAGGGGGGGGATTTCTTACTGTTAACAATCCTTTTGCCGAGGAGGAATAGTGTTTTCTCAATCGACCACTCCCTGGGGGTATCTCCGAAGTTGAGAGCACACCTCTCCCGCCAGATTTTCCACAGGACTTCCCCTCTGATGGCGTTCCAGAGAGATGCGGAGCAGCCGATCGCTTCTCCCAAAAGGACTTGTTTCCAACTAGGTTGTTTTTGAAGTCTGATTTTCATTCCAACCGTCTGCCAGATTTTGTAGGAGTTGGGGCAAGTAAGGAAGATGTGTGGGACATCTTCGATAGCACGGTGGCAGCGTTTGCACCAAGGAGGGATTCCACAAATCTTGCTAGCCTTATGGTTGGTCCAGATTCCTCGATGAAGGACTTGCCATAAGAGGACCGATTTCTTAATCTCTATTAGGGGATGCCAGATACCCATGAATTTCATGTCCCATCGGAGCCGCGTCCAGGACAGGCACCACTTCTTGTTGAGGCTGATGTGGAGGTCAGCCGTTTCTTTGATGTTCGGGATTTTGAGTAAGCTATTTCCATTGTGCCATTTGAGGCCAAGCGAGTTCGGTGTGTCGTGTCCCATGAGGACGCGAGTCTTGTGACAATCCCAAGCGAGGCATCTGCTTTGCAAAGTGTTCCATTCTTCGTAGGAGATGTTTATGCGAGGGTCGATATCCTCGAAGTTGATCCAGTTGTTGGTGTCCTGTTTCCAGAGGTGTTTCCATTTTTTGAATCCTTTGTTCCATAACTTCTTGGCATTTCGAATGTTCCACGACTCCACGCTCCGGATGCCATGTATCGGGAACCAGATAGAGTCGTTTTGTCTGATTCCGGCCGCCCACTTCCAGTCTTCACTGACTCTTATGAAGCTTTTGACTATATTCCAGCCCTTCCAAAGAGAGCACACGAGATTGGAGCCTTTCGGGAAGACAGGTATCGGGGAGAATAGCAGGGTCATGATGTCAAGATTCTTCCAGTTCGGGGACCCCGAGAGGGCCAACTCATTCTTGTTCCTGAAGATCAGCTTGGCCCACGAAGCCTCCCTATTGCACCAAGCCTTAATCATCCATTTGGCAGCCAGTTTGTTAGCCATACACCCAATGTCCAGGATACCAAGCCCCCCGCTATCTCTAGGGCTGGTGCAGATGCCCATTTAATTTTAGGCACCCCCCTTCTGTTATGGTCACCCGTCCAAAGAAAGTTTCTGCAGATGCTATTCAGCTTGGACAGGGCTTGCTCATTCGGTCTCCAGCAAGAAAGGAAATAGATGGTAGACGAGAGGAGGAACGTGTTGATAACCATCGCGCGTCCAGTGAGATTGATTTGCATGCCTCTCTAGTAATTAAGCTTGTTTTCAAGTTTGGCCAGCACCCAGTTCCATCTCTGCTCCATCGAGACGCCAAACCCCAAGGGGAGTCCCAGCAGCCGAAAGATTTGGCCCCCCTTCTTTTCGCCATCGCCACTGAGGGGCTGAGCAGACTTGTGGCTCACCAGGTGGAGGCTGGCAATATCAAAGGCCTCCGGCTGCCTCACGACCACAGTCAAATCATCATGAGACTATTTGCCGACGATATGAACGCGTTCGTTCACAATGATAATACCAGCCTGGAGACTTTCTGGAGGTGTCTTGATACCTTTTGTGAGGCCTCTGGATCCAAAATCAACCACAGTAAGACCGCTTTTAGGGCCATTGTGGGACATCAACCTGGCCTCCTCATTGAGCTTCGTGAGTTTGATGGTATTCCTTTAAGATCTTTGATTGCAAGGAAGAGAGCAAAATTATTCAAGAAGAGAAACGAAGAAGAATATGAGATTGATCAAGAACTAATGGAAGATGATGATGATGCTATTGAACAAATTGAAATCAGATGAATATATTATTTGTCCATTTTTTGATTATGTATATTTGATTTTTTGCATATCACGTTTGGATTTCATGATGTTTTGAGAAAATAGAAGAAGGTTTTAAATTGCAATAGCAAGTGATTAGAAATTCTAGTAGGGATGTGTACACATGAGAGAGTAGGATCAAATACCATATAGCCATTATTAGGACTTGGAAAGGACACTCTTACTTGACATTCTTAGTAGAAAGATGGAATTATTGTATATAGATAGGCTATTAAAGTTCTAAGAACACTTAGGAAGTGAAATCTTGACTCCTCCTAATGCACATCTCTAGATCCTCACATCTGATTAGGGGTTAGGCCTTTCCCCTTACACACACAAACACACACACAGAGAGAGAGAGAGAGATTAGAGGCGCACAGATATGACTTCATAGAATGAAGAAGGTCACATAGAGAGAGAGGGTTCCATTTGATTTCATTTTTTTAAGTTTATTATTTGTTGTAAATTAATTATATAGTGTATTATTAATTAGTTAAGGTATTAATTTAATAAATAGTTACTAATTAATAGAATAAATTTAGGAGCTCAATATAACTAAAAGATAATATTAAGTTAAATTGAAAATCTAAAAAGAAAAACTTTATAAAGTGAAAAGTAAATAAAAACAAAGGAAATTATATGAATTTAAATAAACAATAACTAATAATTATAAGAAAATAGATAGATAGAATTATGTGAAGAAAAAGAATTAAAAAGAAAAGTAGAATATAAAGTAATAAAAAAATTAAAGAAAACATGTGTTTAAATAAAAAGAAAATAAGAGGAATAGTTTTTCATGTGAGTTACTTTTTGAAATGTACTAAATGAGATTTGCATGCAATATTTCTTTAGAAACCCAAAGAAATTGAAGTGAAGAAGAAGATCTCTTTTTGGCCCTATAGCAAAGAAGATGGAGAGAAGATATTGATTTCTATCTGCACTGTAGCAGTGTATCTGATTGCTAGAGTTGTATTATCCATTTTCACATGGTGCCATTCACTTTCATATATTGATTTGATAATAAATCCTTTCATGATCAGCCATGGTGTATTAGTCTTTTGTAAAAATTTGATCTAGTGTTGATGAGTACAATGTCTTTAGTTTGATTTATTTATTCTACTTCCATTACGATTTCTTCATCGATGACCTACTCCAATGATCACGTGCAAAGTATCTCACTCCATCCTGAACTGCACAGGGTGGGCCACCTGTGATACTAATCCTTAATAAATGTGCCCATTATGCGAAACCCGCCTGCCAAGTAGGGATGATGCAACCCCAAGTGCCTAATCCAAGCGTACTTTTGTTCCCCCCCCCCCCCCCCCCCCCCCCGCCGCATCATGACCCTCTTCCACAAATATTTTTGTGTGAAGCAGCATAAATTAACTTTCAAGTACTATAGTGTAGCTTAGATCAAGTCTTCTAATTGTGTGATGTATCAAAATTCCCAGAATAGTAGCATTTTTCAATATTTCACCTGATGTAGTACTTAACTTCAAATTATAATCTAATGGCATAGAAACAAGCTTTCAATCAACCATATAGTACTTTTGTAGCATACCCAAGGCATATTGTGTTTGGGATAAGCATATACCTATTTTTGTATGTATAAAACCAATGAACAAAATATGGCTCAACATACCAAAACCTTTCATGTAATTCCTACATAATGGGGTTGCGTAACCTCCTTAATGTTTTCATCATTATCACCATCTACAATCAATCCATGACCATAAATATAGATGATTGTGATGCCATAATCACACTTCCTTGCATGTGTGTGATTTGCATCACACATAGAAAATCCAAAGGAGGTTAATTAATATGCAATCCTTGTTTGCCAAACATGAGGGTCTTGTTTAAAGCAATAGAAAGCCCTTTTCAATGTGCAAACGTTTATTGGATTACTTGAATCTATATATCCTGGTGGATGTTCCATACATACTTCTTGCTGCAACTCACCATCTAGGAAAACATTCTACACATCTATCTTATATGAGCTACATATTCCTTTCTTAATCTTGGAGCCTTGAAAAAAGGCAATCCAAGTTCCTCATCAAGGGTGTTCTCTAAATTTCTTGATTCTACATCAATTTCTTCAAAACCTCTAAATAGTTTATTATCATGAGAAATCTTATCATTAAGTGGCTTAGACATAATCAATGAATTTGCGAGATTGAAATCTCCATGCAATCTTCCACTCCATGGATTTGGGTTGCAACTATTGCTAGGTGATCAAGTCCACTCGAAACTTCAAATTTTACTCTTCATTTTTAAGCATTTTGTTTGTAAGTTACATCAAGAGTAATTCCTTCTTTGATATTGGCATAGAAGGTTGACATTTAATCAAACACCACATCTCTTCTTAGCTTCACTTCTTGTGTGAGTGGGTTGTAAGATTTACATCCCTTTTAATAAAAGTAATACCCAATACAGATACGTTTTCTAATTTTGGATATAGTTTCATTCTCAAGTGATATGCAACGTGTATCTATGCAATACAACCAAATACTTTCATATCCCATCAATCTAGTAAAAATCAAAGGATGAGCTAGTGTTGAAAATTTCCTATTCTACACCTTCCAATCTAACTTGAGAGATGCTTAGTAGACTTCTTTATCTTCCAAATGATGCATTCAAAACCATCAAATCCTTTGCAGCATCACTCTCAATTGTTTTCATCAAAGCAGATAACTTGTATATGCAAGAAATGAGAAGAACCTGGTATATACAAGTTATCTATTTCAGGAAGATAAAGTGTGAGTATTATGCTCGGAGCTCACAACCTGGTATGAGTTGACCAGAGAGCTTTTGCACACGTCTAATTGAAGTGTATATCTTACTAAAGCAATTTAATTCATGAATTTAGCTACACCATGCAAGGCAAAATGAATCTAGCAAGTTAGGGGAGGTCATCTGGACTTTTTAGGATCTAGTAGGTATGCACACACAGTCACCTTCCCAACTTCATATCTCGAGACTTGTTGATTCAGAATTAATGAAAATGGATATGAGAACACTAGACACAATACTCTAACTATCCCAAGTTCAGCTATAACAAACGAATGAGTACACATAGAGAAATAGATTCCACACATTCACTATAATCATGAAGATGATGGAGCAAATAATGGACAAAAATGTACCTGAAGAAATGTATCAAATACTCTCTGAGTTGCTCATTAATGTAGCTCAAGTTCTCTTTGAGTTTCTTATATATCCTAGGACTAAAATTACGTGTATTAAACATAGTAGCTAAGTTTCAATTTGAGTTTTCCCTCACCTAAAAGTGGTCCTGGACTCTAGGAATGACTTAAACCGATTTTTCCTACCACATGAGTCATGGATTTAGCTTCCTCACTTCACGACATTCCTTCTTATCTTGACTTTTACAATTATCCAAAGTGAATACACTCAAATTTACAGGCATGATCTCACAGGTGGTTCTCTATGTGAGATGATAAGTAGATGTGTAGTGATCATTTGCAAAGCACTTAGGACTACTAACTGTACCAAGAGCTCCCCATCAAGCCTAATGTGCTTGAGTCTTCAATATTTCTTGATTTCCTGCAATCCAGTCTTTGATTTGAATCTGTTTAACTTGCTTCCATCCAAAGCATTTGTCATAATATCTGCACATTTTTTATGGGTTGATATGTATGAGAGTTATAGTTCCTTACTCTAATCTTTTCTTTGACATAATGATAGTGGACTTCTATATGTTTAGTCGTGGCATGATAGATAGGTCTAGCGACAAGATGTAATCACTAATATAATCTCCAAATATATGTGGAGTTGAATTATTCGACCCTAAATCAAAATATAGGGTTTTAATCCACATAGCTTATTATGTAGCATTTGCAAGTACTCTATACTCAGCTTTTGTTGATGAAAGAGCAACTATGGGTTTCTTCTTGCAAGACCATGAAAATGATTTTGTACCTTCAAAAGTAAGATATCCAAATTTGCTTCTCCTATCATCTTTAGAGTCTACCGAATCTGCATCAAAGAAGACTTTAGCATCCATATGGGATTTATATGGATAATATAACCCTTGATTGATTGTGTCCTTCAAATACTTTAGAATTTTCTTAACTACTTCCATGTGGGGCTTACTTGGAGTGTGCATGAACTGACTCAACACACTTACTCCATAAAGAATATCTAGTCTAGTTAGAGTAACATAATTCAAAACTTTGAACTAGCCTTTGATAACTAGTTATGTCTTCAATCAGCTCACCTTTATGAGCACTTCACTTCAGGTTTACCTCCTGCAACCTTTGTATTTTCCATCTTGAATTTAAAGAGCATATCTTGAAGGTATTTCCTTTGTGTGAGAAACGTACATTTATTTGTATATACTACTTCCAAACCTAGGAAATATGTGAGGAAACAAAGATCACTAATCTTGAACTCCTCCTTCATTTTAGCTTTAATGTTCTTGATTCCATCTACATCATTTCTTGTAATGATTTTTCATCAACATATAATTATAGGTATATGACTTCTAAATGATTCCTCTTAATGAAGAGAGAAGAATCTAACTTGCTTACATTAAAACCTTTATCTTGCAAGTAAGTAATAAGTCTATGACTCTAAGCTTTAGGGGCTTGCTTTAAACCATACAAGGCTTTTCCCAACATGCACACATGTTCAAGGTATGATTGATCTTCAAAACTAGAAGTTCGAGCCATATGTACCTCCTCTAATATCCAACCATTTAAGAAAGCCTTTTTAACATCCATATGATGTATCTTAGAATTCTTGGAAAATGCAACACTAGTGTATGCATTTTTGCAATTGGTCAAAATTTTTCTTCATAATCAATACCTTGGGTTTGTGCAAATCCTTTGGCTACAAGCCTTGCTTTGTACCTATTAATAGAACCATTCGAATTCTTTTTGAGTTTAATCATCTGCATAGTTGTTGTAGTCAATCCTTCGTCTATATCCTCCTTGGTAATTTTTGTTGTATGATTTGTTATTATATCCATTGTTGTTGTTGAATTTACCTCTTGAGCTTCCATAGCCTCCTCTTTTGTGACCTCTACCTCTTTGGTTCCTAGGATTCTTGAAACAATTCTTAGTGATGTGATTAGTTAGGCCACATATGGCACATGGAGATGAGCTTTGAGCTCTCCCCCTGCCTTGTCTTCCTCCTCTACCTCTTCCTCTTGAGCCTCTACCTCTACATGCAAAGTTTTCTTCAAAGGTGCTCCCTTCATTATCAGATTTCTCACCTTTACCCTTGCTATCTTTGGTCTTTTTCTTATGTCTATAAAGAGCAGAGGATTGATAACCTTTTGATTTTTCTCCTTTTTTCATAAGCTTTTCCTCATGTGTGAACGGTTGTCCCATGAGGATGTTCAAATTAGGAACTTGCATGTCCATGTTGAGGTCCATGACTGTAGTGAAAGCTTCCCATTTGTCATCTATCTTTATTGCATTAATCACATGACTTACTATTTTCTCTTCATCAATGATTTCTCTAATGCTTCCAAGCTAATCTGCTATGTCCTTCATTTTGGTGACAAAATAATCACACTTTGCTTGGGCATCTTCTTGAGTGTGGTGAATTCCATCCATAATTGATCCTTCCTTGCCTTGGTACTTGATGAGAAGAATGCCTCAAGAGCATTCCAAGTCTCTTGTGAACTCTTGGAGCTCCTAATTTGTGGAAGTAAAAAGTAAACGATTCAATTAAGAATTTATGACCTTGCTAGGCATCCTTTGAGCACCATGTGCTTAACCTCTCTTTTTCTTCTTGAATTGGTTGTCCTTTGCTTATGAGGATTGGCATCATCTCATCTCTAGATATGTAGCCATAGAGATTTCTCCCTTGAAGATAATATTCCATTGTAAGTGAACAAGCTTAGTTACCTTGATCCAATTTGTCTATGGATGTAGGAAATCCATCTCCCATGTTGATTAGATTCTCTAAAACTACTATGAGGAGATTGTTTGGTTATGTTTAGGGATGAGTTGGTGTTGCAAAAATCCTGCTCTACACATGCCAATCTAACCTCTCACATGCTTAATAGATTTTGTTTTTGCTTCCAAATGATGCATTCAAAACCACCAAGTCCTTTGGACCATCACTCCCAATTTTTTTCATCAAAACAAGCAACTTGTATATGCATGAAATGAGAAGAACCTTTTATTTTTGGATAGGAAGGTCTTAGTATTATGCTCAGAGCTCACAACCTATTATGAATTGACGAGACAGATTTTGAAGACATCTAATTGAAGTTTATAGCTAACTAAAGCAAGTTATTTCATGAATTTAGATCCACCATGCAAGGCAAAATGAATCTAGCAAGAGGGGCTCATCTTGACTTTTCCGGATCTAGAAGGTATGTAGACACAATCAACTTCACAACCTCATATCTCGAGATCTGCTGAATCAAATTCAGCGCAGATTGATATGGAACACTAGAAACTCTACTCTAACTATCCTAAGCTAAATTATAACAAATGAATGAGTTTACATGGAGAAATCAATTCCATAATTCCATTGTAATGATGAGGATTCTAGAGCAAACAATAGACATAAATGTATAAAAATGTAAATGCTATTGAACATATGATACAAAGGGCGTGTAGTGGACTACACATAGTTGATGTGAGATCAGAGTATTGTCACCAATGTGGCTCAAAGCCTTTCTGAGTTTCTCACATATCCAACAACTAAAAGTATGTGTATTTGTACACATTATCTGAGTTTGAAATTGAATTTTCCCTCACCTGAAAGTGGTCTTAGACTTTAGGGAGGAATTAAATTGAATCTTCCTACCACATGCGTTGTGGGCTTAGCTTCCTAACTTCAGGATATTCCTTCCTCTCTTGACCTTAACAATTATCCAAAGTGAATACACTCAAATTTACAAGCACGAGTTCACATGTGATTCTCTACGTGAGTTGATAAGTAGATGTGTAGTCGTAAATCATTTGCAATGCACTTAGGCTTGCTAATTGTAGCTACATGAACTATACTCTAGCTTTATTAATGTTTTTGGTTTCTAAATTATGCTACTTACATTCTAATTTCATGATATATAACAGATTTAACCAATTATTCTCATAGATTTTTTGGTGATTATTTTGCTATAGTCAACAATTTCTATTTTCTTGAAAGTTTGCAGGAAACTTTAATCTTTGAAGTTTGGAAACATTCATTTGCTTTTTGGAAGATATTTGGAGGTATCATCACTTCTAGTTGTGTATTTTGATGTTTTAAAGTTTTCAAACATGACATTGTGGTATAAGAGCTATTTTTCTATCAGATCTTACATAAATCTTATTGAGTTATCTTCTTTGTTTACAACAAATCAACATGGCATATTTGAGTGCATCTACTAAAAAGTCATTGGATGGGAGAAATTATCCCATGTGAAAATTTTGAATGGAGTCTTATATCATTTCTAAAGGTCTTTGGGGATCCATAACAGGTACAAAAGTGAAGGTAGTACTACAAAAACCTCCTACACAACTAAATCGAGCAAGAGAGCAAGAATGGATCAAAATAGACAGAAGAGTTCTATTTATTTGATCACAAATAGTTTTGAATACTATGCTTGTACATATAAGACATTTGAATACTATTGAAGAAGCTTGGGAGTCTCTAGAAAGGCTATATGCATCTACCAATAGAGCGAGGAAAACACAACTTATTGGTGAGCTGACAAGAGTATAAAAGAAGGGAGGATAATCAATTAATGATTATATTCTTGAGGTAAAATATCTTATTGAAGCACTAGCCTCTATTGCTATGTCTCCTAGTGAGGGTATGCAGTTTAATAGCATGTTTAATGGCTTGAGAGAAGATGAAAGATGGAAGTCTTTCATTACATCTATCATGAATCGAGAGAATCTACCATCCTTTGAATATTTACAAATACTCATGATGACTAAAGAAAACAACATAGAAGGTGGAAATTTTTATCATCGTCAAAGTGGTAGTCAACAAAAAGCTCTTTACATTTCATCTAATAGAGCAAGATGTAGAGGAAATTCGAGAAGAGGAGGAAGATTCAACAAAAACATAGGAGGAAGAGGAAGCCTTTAAGCTACTAGAGGAGGAAGAACTATACAACACTGTCAACAAATTCAAACAAATCAGCAAGATAACTTTAATTGTAACTATTGTGGTAAAGTTTTTCATTTAACTATGGATTGCTTCTCCAAACCAAATAGAAGAGTTGGTTTGAGAGGATGACAAAGAGGAAGAGGCCAAGACAACATGCATCACAAAAACAACATAGCACAAGAGGAGTCTTAGACACATAAGCAAAACATTCTTATGGCTATGCATACAAAAAAACACAAGAAGAAGGTAAAACAACGAACCTTGGTATGTAGATAGTGGTTGCTCAAACCAGATGGGTCATAATATGAATATGTTCTTGAACTTACACAAGCCAGAGTCAAGATTCATGGTTTCTATAAGAGGTAGTATAGAGCATCAAGTAGTATATGTTGGTGATTGTCTACTTAATCAACACGTAACTCTCATAGATGTTTTTTTTAATTCCTACTATCACAAGAAATTTGATTTCAGTTAGAAAGATGGAGGGCAATGGAGTGAAGGTGATTTTGGACAATAATCAGTGGCAGGTTTATCAGAAGAGCAATGGGATTTTGTTATAAGATGAAAAAATTTAAATAAATTAATATATGAAGTTGAAGTTCCAAATTATGCAAATCAGACAATGGTCAATGGGACTCAGGTTAGTCAATTGGATTTCTAGCATAACAGACTAGGACACGTCAGTGTTGGTAGATTTAAGGATATTGCAAAGAACACCTTGGTTGAAGGTCTACCATAATTACCCAAGAAAAATTTGGATTATGTTTGTGAGGCATGTTAATTTTGGAAAATAGGTAGGAAGCCCTTTTACAAAAGTAGGATTGCAAAGCAAAGGTCTTTTGGACTTGATGCATACTGATGTATGGATTCAATCTCAAGAAGAGTCCATGGCAGGTAGCAAGTACTTTGTAGCATTTATTGATGTTTTTCAAATTTTACACTCATTTATTTTATGAAAGACAAATAAGAAGTGTTGGATATGTTCAAGAAGTTCAAATGGTTGGTTGAAAATCAAACAAGTTGAAGCATGAAGAAGAGCCAAGTTCTCATAGCTCACCAAAAAGTCAAATTACACATGAAGAGGTAACTCCCCCAATCAAAAGTTGAAGAAAATTTCAGATTTATTTTCAAAGGAAATTGTGTCAAACAAAAAAGAAAGTGAGGGTTCTACATCACGAAGAACCCAATTTTGAAGGCAAGAAAAGCATGGTAGAACAAGAAGTCAATCAAGGTATCCACTAAGAGAAACAAGGGAACACAAAGATTTTCTCATGAAGCTTTTATTGCAAAACGTCTTGAGGAGTAAGAACCAACAACTTATAAAGAAGCATCAAAGGTAAAGAAACTGATTAAGGCAATGGATGAAGAAAAGGCATCTTTGTGTGAGAACAATAAATGGAATTTAGTTCCAAGCAAACCTGACATGAAGTTTATCGGTAACAAATGGGTGTATACAATCAAGGGAAATAGTGATGGTTAAGTAAGTAGACAGAAAGCAAGGCTTTTTCTTTTAATAAAGGAAGTTCGGCCTTAGCCTACTCTCCCATACTTGTATTAAATAACAGAAAAGTACAAGTGAAGGGGACTAGTGCCCATGGGATCCCTGAATTCCACAGGCCACGGGTAGATCTTACAAAGTTTAGATGGCATTACAAAGAAGGCTAATCAGCCTCTCATCACCCTTATGCGGGGCCCAGTTGGGTTTGATCTTGTTGTTGATATGCAGGAGCTCTTGATGATACCTGAAGGGGGGGGGGAGAGATTTCTTAGAGTTAGGGATTCTTTTGCCAAGGAGGAACAAGGATTTCTCGATCCACCACTCTTTGGGGGAGTCACAAAAATTATAAGCACATCTTTCCCGCCAGATCTTCCATAGGACCTCCCCTCTGATGGTGAGTCTCGAAGCATCCTTTCGCTTCTCCTAGCAGAGCTTATTTCCAACTTATATGTTTCTGAAGTCTAATTTTCTTTCGGCATTTGTAAAGGTTTGTTTCTAAAGGCTTGTTTGTAAAGTTTATGCACAAATTTATGGCATCGATTATGAGGGGACATTTTTTCCTATTGCCAAGATATGAACAATAAGGATATTAGTAAGTGTTTTTGCAAGCAAGGTATGGAATCTTTATCAATTAGATATCAAAAATGCATTTCTCAATGTTGATTTAAAAGAAGATGTGTACATGGAGCAACCAGTAGGTTATGAAGATTCCAAGAAGACTACAAATCATGTAAACTCTAGAAAGCATTATATGGCCTTAAATAGGGTCCAAGGGAATTTTAGATTGGTAAAGTTTCATGAAAACAATGGATATAGGTGTTCGAGTGCAGATACTTCTTTGTATGTGAACGTTGAAGGATCATTAATTTATCTGGATGACTTGATAATTACAGGAAATGACGAAGGTGAAATAGCTAGGATCAAAGCAGAGATTGGATCTAGATTTAAAATTTCAGATTCAAGAGAATGGACCTACTTCTTTATATCTCAATTTATGTGGATGACTTGATAATTATAGGAAACAATGAAGGTGACATAGCTAGGATCAAAGCAAAGCTTGGATCTAAATTTAAAATCTCAGATTTAGGAGAATGGACCTACATTCTTGAAATCGAATTTATGAAGAACGAAGATGGTGTATACCTTCTACAAAGGAAGTATATTTTAGATTTGTTAAACAAATATGGCATGGGGCATTGCAAGAGTATTAGTAATCCAATGGAACCCTATGTAAAGTAGAATGTTGAAAATGGAGAGCCATTAGAAGATCTACGTATCTACATGTCTTTGATTGGTTCTCTTATATATGCAACTTTAACAAGGCTATACATTACATTTAGTGTAAGTAGGTTGTCTAAGTTTATGAACAAACCCACAAATGTACATATGCGGGCAAGTAAATGGGTCTTCCAATATTTGAAGTGTACATGAAATGAAGGGTTGGGCTCTAAATATCATGAAGTTTTGGCTTTGAAAGCATACAATGGTGTAGATTGAGCTTGAAATGAGGACGATAGAAGGAGTACAAGTGGATATTTGATATTTGCAAGTAAAGATTTGATTTCATAGAGTTGTAAAAAATAGCCTATAGTAGCACTTTCAAGCACAGAAGCTGAACATAAAAGTCTTACAAATGCAACATGTGAGATTATGTGGTATTTGAAGCTTTATGAAGACATGAAGCTATCTACATCACGTCCCCTACTTTTTGGAGATAATGTAAGTTCAGTACAACTCGCATCTAATCCATTGTACTATGCAAGAATGAAACACATTGAAGACATAGGCACAAAAGCAATGGATGCTTAGAAGCTCAAGCAAATCAAAGCTCTACTTAGAAACAAAGCTTTGGATTTAGGTCTTCAGAGAGCAAAAGGGGGGGATATAAAAACCAGCTCTAAGGTTGTTTTTAGCATTGTGAATC
>CM035411.1:85172236-85202236 GCA_020310875.1 Ceratopteris richardii
AGATTAAAGATGTGGTAGATCAGTTAGCAAGCATAGGAGAAGAGATTGAAGAAGAGCAGATTGTAAGGCAAGTGATCAATGGGATCAAGGCTGATGACAAATGGGAAAGCTTCACCACTACCATGGACCTTTACATGGACATGCAAATTCCAGATCTTACAACTCTCATGGGACAATTGTTTACTCATGAAGCAAAGCATAACAAGAATGGAGATACATCCAAAGGTAATAACTCTTCTCCCCTATACAGTGATAAGAAGTCTAAGGATAAAGGCAAGAGCAAAAAGGTGGAAGATGAAGGCTCTACCTCCAAAGCCAACTATGCAGGGAGAGGTAGATCATCAAGAGGAAGCGGTAGAGGAGGTAAGCAAGGTGGGGGTAGATCCTATAACTCCTCACCATGTAACATTTGTGGTCTATCAAATCATACTACAGATGAGTGTTTTGTTAAGGAAACACTCACGAATTTGACACAACAAACAAGAGAGAAACAGAATCATCCGGAAAATCAGTGCACAGGTGTACAGTATGCGAAGTTAGTGCACGGTGTGCGCATAACAGAGCAATTAACCGCGGTGGGCGCGTAAGGCGCGCATAACGTGAATTGAAGAATGACAGCGCAGAGGAGCGCCAAAGGGAAGTGTATATATATACAGCAAGATTTGAAGAACTAGCAGAGAGGATGATATAGAGAGAGAGCGGGAGTGTGCATGTGCAAGAATAGAGACGAGATATAGCAGATGCGCAGAGACGCAGAATCATAGATAGAAGACGCCATAGATCGCGTATGTAGAAGAAGACGCCAGAGATCGCGTATGTACAGATGAATAACACAAGCCTGAAGTATCGGGTCTTTTCATCTGAAGAGAGATGGTAATAAGAAACTACTCACTGTAGGAGAGTTTCTGTAGCTTGAGCAAGAAGAGGCCAAGCTTACTTGTACACATCTTCTCTAATCGAAAACACATGTTCATATGGATGTCTGCGCGTAATCTTTACTTAATTTGAAGCTATTTTGCGTTACGGTAGGAAGCTTCGTTTATCGTTAACTGTCACGACTCGTTACTAAACGTGCTTCAGTACCTTCTCTGTAAACACATGTTTCAGTGAATAACAGTTTACTCAGTAAACATATTTCAGTAATTTCCGGTCAGTTACAGTTTCTCAGAAAACAAGTTTTTTCGGTAGAACAACGAAGTATAACTCGTAGCAGAGTTCGAAGCTTTGTATGAGAGATAGCTCATCTTGTAGCTAGACGTCTCTACTTTAAGCTGATCACAGTTTCCGGTGGAATGAAGATGTACACACAGTACAAAAGTTAACCGGAAAGTAGCATTTTAGAACTGTGAAGTTTCCAGAAGGAAGTTCATTCGGTGAAGGAAGCTCACACACTACTTCCTTACTTCACATAAGTTCATCTGAAGCAATTACGAGCAGAACTAAGTTTATTTCGGTGAAGTTCCGGTACGATTACGGTGTCAGTCCAGTAACAGTCTGGTGAAGTTCCGGTGGAACTTGTGTCGTAGGATAACACAGTTAAGGCGACGTTAATTAGGCTGAGCTACTGTTGATTACAGAAGTGTTCTGAATC
Source organism: Ceratopteris richardii (assembly GCA_020310875.1). Lineage (NCBI taxonomy): Eukaryota > Viridiplantae > Streptophyta > Polypodiopsida > Polypodiales > Pteridaceae > Ceratopteris > Ceratopteris richardii. Next base: position 85,173,828 of record CM035411.1, read on the forward strand.
ACTCTAGTTTAGCATTCTACTACGGTGGCGCGACAATTTCTGCAAGCCTGACAGAGTTCAAGCTTTGTCGCGAAACCCACCTTCAGGGCGAAAGTATTTCCGCAACAGTGGCGTTAGAGCCGAAGTTTTTCGCCAACAATTGGTATCAGAGCAGGTTAATCTCCCAAGAATTGGTATAAGAGCCTAGAGTATTCTCTATCATGGCAGACCACGTCCAAATTGATAAACTGGACAGAGATAATTATCCCGCATGGGTAATGCGCATGGAAGCCTTACTTATGAGTAAGGACTTAATGATGTACGTGACCGGAGAAGAAAAGAAACCGACCTTCGAAGATGATAGTCAACCGGAAAAAGAAGAACTAGACGCCCTAAAGTTGTGGCAGAAGAAAGATGCAACGGCAAGAGCCTACATCTACAACACTGTTTCAGATCATTTGCTACCGCACATTAGAGGTTTGGAGAAAGCGGAGGACATATGGAGTGCGTTGGAAGATCACTTCCAAAATACTACGAAAGCTAGGAAGGCCAGCCTATGGTCCGAATTCACAACGTTCAAAAAGAAGCCGAGTCAAAGCATTAGTGACTACGTCACTAAAATGAAGGATCTAGCAGATAGTCTGGGATCCATAAATGAAGATGTCGAAAATCATAGATTGATAGCACAACTGCTCACAGGGTTGAGAGGAGATGAAAGGTGGAAACCTTTCGTACTCTCAACTGAACTTTCTTTAAATCATTTTGTACCAGATTTAAATCAGTTGCTTGGTTTGATGCTCGCATATGAGCAAGACCTGAAAGGAGACGCAGACAAAGGACATAGCTCTGCAATGTACATGAAGAACAAGAAGAAAGACAAAGGTAAGTCAAAAGACGAAGAAGAATCAAGTTCTCAGGCCTATTACGCAAGAGGGAAAGGCACTGGCAGAGGAAGAGCAAGAGGAAAAAGTAGTCAGAATACTAACAAGAAAGTCTGCTGGATTTGCGGACTAAGTAATCATCTGGCGCATGACTGTTGGCACAACCAACAGGGATCAAATCAAAGCCAGAACAATAATAGCAGAGGCAGAAGCGGAAGAAATCAGAGTAACTTCCAAAGAGGAAGACAAAGCCAAAGAGGAGGCTACGGTAGAGGTGGAACAAGAAGTTGGGGACAGAGTCAATCCTACAACACCACCTACAACAACTACGCAAATGACACACAGAATGAAAGTCATACATCATTGATGATGAACTCAATCAGCACATCTGATAACGAAGATCTAAAGGTATTTTACATTGACTCTGGATGTTCTAATCACTTGTCAGGAAATATAGAACTAATGTCAGAACTAGAGAAAGGTAGTTCTAGTCACACTGTTCAAACAGGTGACAATACAAGACACAAAGTACAATCAATCGGGAAAGTGAAATGCAAGAGTGGAGCAGATTTGCTAACCAATGTTTTGTATGTTCCAACAATACCGAAAAATCTGATCAGTGTGGGACAGATAGTCGAAAAAGGTTTTCAGGTCAGATTTACAAATAAAGGAGTATTTGTAGAAGATCCCAAGAACGGATACTATCAGATCGTCTCTGGTAAGAAAGAAGGCAGACTCTTTACCTTAAGAGTACTAGGGAACATTGGCCAAGCGCTGCTCACGCATGATGAAAAGGTGATTACAGAACTTGATCTCTGGCACAAGAGATTAGGTCATTTTCACGAAAAAGGAATCAAAGCTATGATAGCAAATCATTCTGTACTGGGATTACCGAACGTACAGAACCAACATATGATTCACAAATGCGAAGCCTGTCAGATGGGAAAAGCCCACAGGCTACCTTTCCAGAAGAAAGGATTCAAACATGACAGTGTGCTGGAACTCATACATACAGATGTATGGGGACCAACGAAAGAAGGATCAATCAGCGGATCAAGGTACTATGTTCTATTCATTGATGATGCCACAAGGTGGATAACTCTTTATGTTCTGAAAGAGAAATCAGAAGTATTCGGAGCTTTCAGGCATTTTCATGCATATGCTGAAAGACTCACCGGACGAAAACTTAAAAGACTGAGGTCTGATGGAGGGGGAGAATACTTCTCCCGTGAATTCAATGACTATCTTTGGAATGCAGGTATTAAGAGAGAAATAACCTGCAGATATACACCACAACAAAACGGTGTAGCAGAAAGGAGAAACCGAGCTCTAGTCGAGTTTGCACGGGCTATGCTAAAAGAAAAGAATTGCCCAGATTATCTTTGGGCTGAAGCCGTAAATACAGCTACATACTTGGTAAACAGATTACCATGTACAGCCTTAGAAGGAATGACCCCTTATGAAGCCTGGTGGGGAAAGAAGCCAACACTTGATCACTGCAAGGTGTTTGGATCAGTAGCGTATGCTTATGTACCGTCTCAACTCAGACATAAGCTTGAACCGAAAGCAGAGAAATATGTATTCGTCGGATATGATGAAAAGCAGATGGGTTACAGGTTATGGAGTCCTCTAACCAAACATTTTACTGTTTCTAGAGATGTAACATTTGATGAACAGAAAAGCTGGTATGCAGATCAGAGTCATACAGCTGAAGAATTTGAAGAAGAGATAAAAAGAAAAGGGAAAGGTAAAACAATCGTACAGGTAAACAAAGAAGACGAGGCAAGTACGTCCAGGACCAGAACAGGTATAAGGAACGAAGATGAAGACGGGTACTCAGACACACACGAAGAATATGAGCTAAGAAGGTCAAACAGAGTAAGAAGACAACCGGAAAGATACTCGTATGATACATCGTATATAACTCAACAAGATTATGCATATATGGTTAAAGAAGAGGATGAGCCTCAGAGCTATGACGAAGCCAAAGGCAAGAAGCAATGGCAAGAAGCAATGGAAGAAGAATTCACCGCACTGGAAGAGAACAAGACATGGGAGCTTGTTCCCAAACCGAACGGTAAGAAAGTAATTGGAAATAAATGGGTGTTCAAAATAAAGAAACTTGCAGATGGAAGGATAGCCAGACATAAAGCGAGACTAGTTATCAAGGGCTATGCTCAGACGCATGGCATAGACTATGACGAGACGTTCAGTCCGGTGGCAAAGATGTCAACCATAAGAACAGTGATTGCTATAGCAGCATCAAAAGGATGGAAGCTAAGTCAGCTAGATATAAAGAATGCATTCCTGAATGGATATATATCAGATGAAGTCTATATGGAACAACCGGAAGGATTTATAAGCTCCAGATACCCAAATTTTGTTTGCAGGTTAAGAAAAGCACTTTATGGACTAAAGCAAGCCCCAAGAGCTTGGAACTACAGACTTGTGAAATATCTCAATGAACTTGGATACCAAAGTTCGAAGGCAGATGCAAGTCTACTCATCAAAAGGACAAAAGAAGGAATGATCTACATTTGTATCTATGTAGATGACATAATAATTACAGGTACCTCAGATGCAGGAATCATAGAGGTAAAGAAACTGCTAGAAAAGGAATTCAAGATCGGTGACGTGGGAAAGTTATCATACTTTCTAGATATGGAAATCACATATACAGATCATGGTGTATATGTCACACAAGAGAGGTATCTCCTGAACTTACTGAAGAAGTTCAACATGGAGAATTGCAGAGAAGCTTCAACACCGCTTGAAGTAAACCATAAACTTAGTAAATATAGTGGTACAGAGTTTAAAGATATGAAGAAGTATCAATCGTTAGTAGGAAGCCTAATTTATGCTACGCTAACAAGACCGGATCTCAGTTTTCCGGTGGGAGTTCTCTCACAGTTTATGCATTGTCCGACAGAGCAACACTGGGTTGCAGGACAAAGAGTTCTCAGATATATCAAAAGAACTATAAAAGAAGGATTATATTATCCTTTTACGTCAGATATAAAGCTCAGAGCATATAGTGACTCAGATTGGGCAGGAAGTCAAGATGACCGAAGATCAACGCACGGGTATATGACATACCTAGGAGATAAGCTGGTAAGCTGGTGTTCGAAGAAACAACACACAGTAGCTTTATCGTCAACAGAAGCAGAATACAAAGGACTGGTAGAAGCAGCCAAAGAAGTAATATATATGCAGACGTTACTTAAAAGCATGGGTATAGATCAAAGTATACCGATCATACATGGAGATAATATGAGCTCGCTGTATCTTGCAGCGAATCCTGTGTTTCATGAAAGAACAAAACACATAGAGATTCAGTATCATTTCCTAAGGGAAAAAGTAATGGAGAAAGAGATAGAAATAGTCTACACTCCTACGAAAGATCAGATTGCAGATATTCTGACAAAGAGCTTGGATGGAACAAAGACAAACAGATTCAAAGAGATGGCAGGTATAAAAGAAAGAAAGATATATGAAAGACCGGAAGAGGTCAAATTAGTGATTGAGGGGGAGCTGTTAAGGAAACACTCACGAATTCGACACAACAAACAAGAGAGAAACAGAATCATCCGGAAAATCAGTGCACAGGTGTACAGTATGCGAAGTTAGTGCACGGTGTGCGCATAACAGAGCAATTAACCGCGGCGGGCACGTAAGGCGCGCATAACGTGAATTGAAGAATGACAGCGCAGAGGAGCGCCAAAGGGAAGTGTATATATATACAGCAAGATTTGAAGAACTAGCAGAGAGGATGATATAGAGAGAGAGCGGGAGTGTGCATGTGCAAGAATAGAGACGAGATATAGCAGATGCGCAGAGACGCAGAATCATAGATAGAAGACGCCATAGATCGCGTATGTAGAAGAAGACGCCAGAGATCGCGTATGTACAGATGAATAACACAAGCCTGAAGTATCGGGTCTTTTCATCTGAAGAGAGATGGTAATAAGAAACTACTCACTGTAGGAGAGTTTCTGTAGCTTGAGCAAGAAGAGGCCAAGCTTACTTGTACACATCTTCTCTAATTGAAAACACATGTTCATATGGATGTCTGCGCGTAATCTTTACTTAATTTGAAGCTATTTTGCGTTACGGTAGGAAGCTTCGTTTATCGTTAACTGTCACGACTCGTTACTAAACGTGCTTCAGTACCTTCTCTGTAAACACATGTTTCAGTGAATAACAGTTTACTCAGTAAACATATTTCAGTAATTTCCGGTCAGTTACAGTTTCTCAGAAAACAAGTTTTTTCGGTAGAACAACGAAGTATAACTCGTAGCAGAGTTCGAAGCTTTGTATGAGAGATAGTGTTGGAAGTGATGGCTGGATGCAATCAGAAGATCAAGCTGGTGCTGCAAATCCTGCTTCACACCTGCCCTCCTTTCTCTTCAGATATACTTAGGAGACTCCTTGGGCTTCCAAATGACACCAACAAGCTATATATGTGCTTTACAAATTAATTGTGAAACAACCAAATCAAAACAGATGATTTTGAACCTTCACAAGTCCAAAAACTTTCTATTCCTGTAATGATACCTGCTCAGTCTTAAGCTCAGTGTGACCAGCACACTTACAATTGGATTAATTCCTTCTGGGAGTATTAAATTAAGTTAACAAGCTACCATTAGCAAGTTAAATCACTCCAATTGATAAACTATGCACTGAGAATGATCTTTAGCAAAATCAGAGACACCCCCGACTTTTTAGGATCTACACAGAAAAATACCAGAGACTGCTTCGACCGTGATTTCTCCCAATTGGCTGAATGGAATAACTTGAAACTTTGTAATGTTGTAGAATGCTTTGAGCTGGCTCCAATGGGCTTTGAATCATCCAATTTGGTTCAGTAGATCTTGAGATATGCCCTGTTTAAGTTGACAGACTTGGAGGTAGTCACTCAGAGAAAACAGAGACTATGAATGTATGTATATTGATTAACTATAATGATTGTACATTTCCATTGGCATGTAGTGTGATGCTCAATGGTACTCAGAGGTGTAGGCTAAAGTATAGCTCACACACACTCAATAATTTGCTCAGAATTGCCTCGGGAAGTGAGCAACTTACTCGCGACTTTTTACATAGCCTTTTTATAAGAGTTTTGAAGGAATTTGAATTTGAATTCAAATTAAAGCTCCCTTGAATCTCTCCTCTAGACTTAGGGAGATATTCCCTCAACTAAATCACCTACCTTTTCCACGACTCTAGTCTAGTAGGTGTAATTGCATAAGTGATTAAGTCATATTGACTTTTACATTGGATAAAAAGTAATAACCAATTAAGCATTGGTTTCTATGGTTCAAATATATCCTTCTAGGGTTCAATCTTTAGCCTTCCAAGGTTCCAATTGTCCAAGCCTTATGTTGAGTCTTCAAGGTACAAAACAATGCCAAGTGTGTAGGCTTGATTTGCACCAACAGCTCCCCCTTAAGCCAAACACTTTGGCTCAAGTCTTCATCTCTAGTCTTCAATGATTTCCTGCAATCCAATCATGGATTTAAATCTGCATAGCTTGCTTCCATCCAGAGCTTTAGTAAGCAAATCTGCACATTGTATGTTAGTAGACACATATGATAATTGGATTTCGTTGCTAAGTAATTTCTCCCTCACATAGTGGTAATGAACCTCTATGTGTTTTGTCCTAGCATGATAAATTGGATTAGCTGCTAGGTGAAGAGAACTTGTGTTATCACCAAATATGATTGGTGGCCTTGTGTATAGGCCCAATTCTGAATATAATAGCTTCAACCATATGGCTTCTTGAGTGGCATTGGCTAGCCCTCTGTACTCTGCCTCAGTAGATGATAGAGCTACTGTGGGTTGTTTCTTGGATGACCAAGAAATTGGTTTATCACCTGCAAAGCATATGTAACCAGATGTACTCCTCCTGTCATCCTTGCAACCTGCCCAATTTGCATCTGAGTATACCTTAATGTCAATGTCTGATGAATATGGAAAGTACAACCCATGATTTTGTGTTCCCTTTAGGTACTTTACTATCTTCTTGGCTGCCTCCAAATGTGGTACTCTTGGTTTATGCATAAATTGGCTAAGTACACTAACACCATATGATATATCAATCCTGGTTAAGGTAGCATAATTAAGACTACCTACCAAACTTTGGTAACCTGTAATATCCTTGAGTTCTTCTCCTTCATGTGCACTGAGTTTGTGGTTGACCTCCATAGGAATGTTTGAGACTTTAGCTTCCTGCAAATTAAACTTCTTGACCATGTCCTGAATGTACTTCTTCTGAGTAATAAATATACCTGAGTTTGTGTAGACCAATTCAAGTCCTAGGAAGTACTTCAATAATCCAAGATCATTGATCTTGAATTCCTTCATCATTTGACCTTTGATGTGTCTAATTCCTTGAACATCATTTCCTGTAATAATGATGTCATCAACATAGACACACAAGTACATTACCTCTGAATTGTTCTTCTTTATAAACAATGAAGTATCTGCTTTACTCATCACAAATCCTTGATCTAGGAGATAGGTTGTCAACCTGTAATTCCATGCTCTAGGTGCCTGCTTCAATCCATACAGAGCCTTCTTCAATTTACAAACATGATTTACCTTATTAGGATCCTCATAGCCAGGTGGTTGTGACATGTAGACCTCTTCAGATATCCATCCATTCAAGAATGCATTCTTCACATCCAATTGGTACATGTTCCAATTCTTGGATGCAGCTACACTCACCATAACTCTGATAGTTGGCATCTTGGCCACAGGAGAAAATGTCTCCTCATAATCAATGCCTTGGGTTTGTGCAAAACCCTTGGCTACCAACCTAGCTTTATACCTGTTTATTGTGCCATCTGAGTTCCTCTTGAGTTTGTAGATCCATTTGGATCCTATCACCTTCATGGAGTCCTTCTTGGGTACCAAGTCCCAAGTATCACTCTCCTTGAGAGCCTCCATTTCTTCATCCATTGCTTCCTTCCATTCTGGTTTAGTAATTGCTTCTTCAAATGTACCTGGTTCTTCATTCAAGATATCCTTTGCAAGATATACAGAGTGCTTGGTTACAAGTGAAGTATCATACCCATACCTAATTGGTTTCTTCTTTTCTCTTTGAGATCTCCTCATAGCTTGAGTTGAGGATTCTGGATTGTCTTCTAGTTGCTTCATCTTCATCTTCCCTTTGGATTTCCAAGCCTTGAATTCTTCAATGTTGATGGTGTCTTCATCATCTGAGCTTGTGTCCTCTTTCTGAGTTGGTTCTTGCCTGATAAGCTTTGGAAAGTCTTCTTCCATATCATAAGGTAGGCTAACTTTCCTGCACTCATTTTCATACCATGAATCATTTTCATCAAATATGACATCTCTGCTTACCTTGAAGCCTTTGTTTAAGGGGTTATAGAACCTGTATCCTTTCTGATTCAAATCATAACCAATGAAGATACACTTTTCAGCCTTAGGGTCTAGCTTTCCCCTTACCTGTGAGGGAATATGCACATATGCAACACACCCAAAGATTTTGCAATGATCCAGAGATGGTCTCTTACCATGCCAAGCCTCATAGGGTGTCATTCCATCAAGTGTCTTTGATGGCAACCTGTTGATTAAGTATGTGGCAGTAGATACACTCTCTGCCCAAAGATAATTTGGTAGTTTTTTCTCATTAAGCATAGACCTAGCTGTCTCTACAATGAGTCTATTCCTCCTTTCAGCTACCCCATTTTGTTCAGGTGAGTACCTTGTAGTAATCTCCCTCTTGATGCCTTTTTCCTGCAAGAAATCTTCAAAGTCATTGGAGAAGTATTCTCCACCACCATCTGACCTTAGCCTCTTCAAATGTCTACCAGTTTGATTCTCAACTAATGCAAGATACCTTTTGAAACAATTAAATACTTCATCTTTATGTTTCATGAAGTACAAGACAGTCCATCTGCTATAGTCATCAATAAAGGACACATAGTACCTTGATCCAGATATGGATGGCTCCTTGCTAGGTCCCCAAACATCTGTATGTACCAATTCCAAATAATCTTCATGCATAAAACCTTTCTTGGTATATGGCAATCTGTGTGACTTACCAAATTGACAAGCCCCACACTTGTATATCATGTGTTGCTTGGATACATTAGGTATCCCAAGCACACATTGATCCCTGCTCATTTGTTTTATGGTCCTCTCTCCAATGTGACCTAATCTCTTGTGCCACATCTCCAATTCTGATAGGGTTTGGTCCTTATAGTTGTACAAGGCAATATTCTTAGTATCCTCAAGTTCAAAGGTAAACAATCTACCTGATTTCTCTCCCTTGGCTATCCTTCTGAATCCATGTCTTGGATCCTCCACATATGCACCATGTTGGGTGAACCTGACCTGTAGACCTTTTTCAACAATCTGACCTACACTCATCAGATTCTTGGTGATTGTTGGAACATACAACACTCTGCTTAGTAAATTCTGATTACCATCACTTGTTTTGACATTACCTACTTTAACAACTGAATGTTTAGTGTCATCACCTGTCTGCACTTGGTGCTTGCCTTTGGGTTCTTCCAAATCAGAGAGTAAGGCAACATTTCCAGCTACATGGTTAGAGCAACCTGAATCAATATAGAACAAATGATCATCATTGATACCTAATTTAGATGTCATGTTCATAATCAACAAGGAATCATCTTCATCCTCTGCATAATTGTTGTAATCCTTTCTGTTCCTGTATCCACCTTGATAATTCCCATTGTGATTGTAGCTATTGTTGTAATTATTGTTGTAGCCATGGTAGCCTTGAGATTGATTGAATCTGCCTCTGCCTTGAGAGTATCCTCCTCTTTGGTGACCTCTTCCTCTTTGGTTCTTGTAGTTTTTGTAGCATTCATCTGTAGTATGGTTAGACAAGCCACAAATATTGCATGGAGATTGATTGTAGGGTCTCCCCCTACCTGACTTACCTCCTCTGCCCCTACCTCTAGATGATCTACCTCTCCCTGCATAGTTTGCTTGGGAGGTAGAGCCTTCTTCATCAACCTTCTTGCTTTTACCCTTTTCTTTAGTCTTCTTATCAGTATATAGGGCAGAGGGATTGTTACCTTTTGATTGCTCTCCATTCTTTGTGATCTTTGCTTCATGTGTAAAGAGTTGTCCAATCAGGTGCTTGGATGTCCATGTACAAGTCCATTGCTGTGGTAAAGCTCTCCCACTTGTCATCTGCCTTTAGTCCATTGATCACTTGTCTGACTATTTGCTCTTCCTCAATTTCTTCTCCAACACTTGCAAGTTGATCTGCAATGTCTTTGACTTTGGTGACAAAATCTGAGACACATTGTTTTGATTGCTTCCTAAGAGTTGTAAACTCAATCCATAGCTGATTCTTTCTGGCCCTTGTGCTTGATGAAAAGTATGTTGACAAGGTTTCCCAAGTCTCTTGGGAAGTCTTACAATTCCTTACATGAGGTAGAAGGAAATCAGAAATAGAGTTTAGAAGATATGACCTTGCCAAAGCATCTTTAGCACACCATTGGTTGAGCCTCTCATGTTCATCCTTTGTAGGTAGGCCTCTGGTTTTGAATGAGGGCAATTCCTCATCTCCTGATATGTATCCATACAAGCTTCTCCCTTGTAGATAGGTCTTCATTCTCAATGACCAAGCCTGGTTATTATTTCTATCCAATTTGTCAATGAAGGAAGGGAAACCATCACCCATAATTACCTTATTTGCTCTGATACCACTGTTGGAAGTGATGGCTGGATGCAATCAGAAGATCAAGCTGGTGCTGCAAATCCTGCTTCACACATGCCCTCCTTTCTCTTCAGATATACTTAGGAGACTCCTTGGGCTTCCAAATGACACCAAGAAGCTATATATGTGCTTTACAAATTAATTGTGAAACAACCAAATCAAAACAGATGATTTTGAACCTTCACAAGTCCAAAAACTTTCTATTCCTGTAATGATACCTGCTCAGTCTTAAGCTCAGTGTGACCAGCACACTTACAATTGGATTAATTCCTTCTGAGAGTATTAAATTAACTTAACAAGCTACCATTAGCAAGTTAAATCACTCCAATTGATAAACTATGCACTGAGAATGATCTTTAGCAAAATCAGAGACACCCCCGACTTTTTAGGATCTACACAGAAAAATACCAGAGACTGCTTCGACCGTGATTTCTCCCAATTGGCTGAATGGAATAACTTGAAACTTTGTAGTGTTGTAGAATGCTTTGAGCTGGTTCCAATGGGCTTTGAATCATCCAATTTGGTTCAGTAGATCTTGAGATATGCCCTGTTGAAGTTGACAGACTTGGAGGTAGTCACTCAGAGAAAACAGAGACTATGAATGTATGTATATTGATTAACTATAATGATTGTACATTTCCATTGGCATGTAGTGTGATGCTCAATGGTACTCAGAGGTGTAGGCTAAAGTATAGCTCACACACACTCAATAATTTGCTCAGAATTGCCTCGGGAAGTGAGCAACTTACTCGCGACTTTTTACATAGCCTTTTTATAAGAGTTTTGAAGGAATTTGAATTTGAATTCAAATTAAAGCTCCCTTGAATCTCTCCTCTAGACTTAGGGAGATATTCCCTCAACTAAATCACCTACCTTTTCCACGACTCTAGTCTAGTAGGTGTAATTGCATAAGTGATTAAGTCATATTGACTTTTACATTGGATAAAAAGTAATAACCAATTAAGCATTGGTTTCTATGGTTCAAATATATCCTTCTAGGGTTCAATCTTTAGCCTTCCAAGGTTCCAATTGTCCAAGCCTTATGTTGAGTCTTCAAGATACAAAACAATGCCAAGTGTGTAGGCTTGATTTGCACCAACAGATAGCTCATCTTGTAGCTAGACGTCTCTACTTTAAGCTGATCACAGTTTCCGGTGGAATGAAGATGTACACACAGTACAAAAGTTAACCGGAAAGTAGCATTTTAGAACTGTGAAGTTTCCAGAAGGAAGTTCATTCGGTGAAGGAAGCTCACACACTACTTCCTTACTTCACATAAGTTCATCTGAAGCAATTACGAGCAGAACTAAGTTTATTTCGGTGAAGTTCCGGTACGATTACGGTGTCAGTCCAGTAACAGTCTGGTGAAGTTCCGGTGGAACTTGTGTCGCAGGATAACACAGTTAAGGCGACGTTAATTAGGCTGAGCTACTGTTGATTACAGAAGTGTTCTGAATCACTCTAGTTTAGCATTCTACTACGGTGGCGCGACAATTTTCGCAGGCCTGACAGAGTTCAAGCTTTGTCGCGAAACCCACCTTCAGGGCGAAAGTATTTCCGCAACAGTGGCGTTAGAGCCGAAGTTTTTCGTTGTTTTAGGAATTACAAGAATCAGAGAGGAAGAGGATACCAAAGAGGTGGATAATCACAGTCAAGAGTAAGATTCAATCATCATCAAGGCTACAAAAACAACTACAAAAACAACTACAAAAACAATTACAACAATAATTACAATGGCAACTACCAGGAGGATTCAAATTCAGGAAGGACTACAAAAACTACACAGAGGAGCACGATGACCCTCTTTTGATCATGAACATGACTTCAAAATCAGGTACAAAGGATGATCACCTACTCTACATTGACTCAGGATGCTCAAATCATGTAGCTGGCAATGTAGCACTACTCTCTGATCTTGAGGAACCAAAAGGTAAGCATCAAGTCCAAACAAGTGATGACACCAAGCACTTAGTAGTTAAAGTTGGAAATGTTAAGATATGATGGAAATCAGAATTTGTTGAGCAGGGTACTCTATGTACCAACCATTACCAAAAATTTGATGAGTGTTGGACAGATTGTGGAGAAAGGTTTGCAGGTTAGATTCAACCAATATGGAGCATTTGTGGAGGATCCAAGACATGGGTTCAAGAGGATTGCTAAAGGAGAAATATCAGGTAGACTTTTCAGTTTTGAGTTGGAAGACACAAGAATATTGCACTATACAGTTATAAAGATCAAACACTTTCAGAACTTGAGATTTGGCACAAAAGATTAGGGCATATAGGAGAAAGAAGCTTGAAGCAAATATGAAAGGGCCAATGTGTGCTTGGAATACCTAATGTATCCAAGAAACCTATGATTTATAAGTGTGGTGCTTGTCAGTTTGGGAAGTCTCATAGGTTACCCTTCTCAAGGAAAGGTTGCATGAAGATTACCTAGAGTTTGTCCATACAGATGTATGGGGACCAAGCAAAGACCCCTTAGTCTCAGGATCAAGGTACTATGTGTCTTTCATTGATGATTATAGTAGATGGACTGTATTGTACTTCATGAAGCATAAAGATGAGGTGTTTAATTGCTTTAAGAAATACCTTACACTTGTTGAGAATCAGACAGGAAAGAATTTGAAGAGAGTAAGATCAGATGAAGGAGGTGAGTACTTCTCCAATGAATTTGAAAACTTCTTACAGGACAAAGGCATCAAAAGAGAAATCACCACAAGGTATTCTCCTGAATAGAATGGGGTAGCTGAGAGAAGAAATAGGTTGATCGTTGAGACAGCTAGGTCTATGTTGAATGAGAAAAAGTTACCTAATTATCTATTGGCAGAGAGTGTTTCTACTACCACTTATCTCATAAAGAGGTTACCATCTAAATCCCTATAGGGGATGACACCCTATGAAGCATGGAATGGTAAGAGACCCTCACTAGACCATTGCACCATATTTGGATGTGTAGCATATGTACACATTCCTTCTGAGATAAGAGGTAAACTAGACCCAAAGGCTGAAAAGTGCATCTTTGTTGGGTATGATCTAAATAAAAAAGGTTACACGTTTTATAAGCCTTCCAATAAGGGATTCATGGTAAGCAAAGATGTTGTTTTTGATGAAAATGATTCTTGGTATGAGAATGAATGCAGGAAGGTTAAATTACCCTATAATTTGGAAGAGGAGTTTCCAAGTCTTGCTAAGGAGGAACCAACTCAGAATGAAGACACAAGTTCAGATGATGAAGACACTATCAACCTTGAAGAGTTCAAGGCATGTAAGTCCAAGGGCAAAATGAAGATGAAGAAGCTTGAAGATATACCTGAGTCTTCAACTCAATCAATCAGAAGATCACAAAGAGAAAGAAAAAAGCCTATCAGATATGGGTATGATACATCTCTTGTTACTAAACATTCTGTTTATCTTGCCAAAGATTTTTTAAATGAAGAACCAGGATCATATGAGGAATCCATAACCAAATGAGAATGGAAAGAAGCTATGGATGAGGAGATTGAAGCACTCAAAGAAAGTGATATATGGGAGTTAGTACCCAAGAAGGACTCCATGAAGGTAATAGGATCCAGATGGATCTATAAACTTAAAAGAAATTCTGATGGTACAATTAATAGGTACAAAGCCAAATTGGTAGCCAAGGGTTTTGCACAAACCCAAGGCATTGACTATGAGGAGACATTCTCACTTGTGGCCAAGGTGCCAACTATCACAGTGTTGGTTAGTGTGGCTGCATCAAAAAATTGGAATATGTACCAATTGGATGTCAAGAATGCTTTCTTGAATGGATGGATTTCAGAGGAGGTATAGATGTCACAACCTCCTGGCTATGAGGACCGTAAGAAGGTAACATATGTTTGCAAATTAAAAAAGGCTTTATATGGATTGAAGCAGGAACCTAGGGCATGGAATTACAGGTTAACAACATACCTCCAAGATCAAGGTTTTGTTATGATCAAGGCAGATACTTCTCTATTCATTAAGAGAAGTAATTTAGAGGTAATATACCTTTGTGTTTATGTTGATGACATCATAATTACAGGTAATGATGTAAATGGAATCAGACAAATCAAGAGCTAGATGATGAAGGAGTTCAAGATCAATGATCTTGGTCTATTGAAGTATTTTCTTGGGCTTGAGTTAGTTTATACTAAATCAGGAATATACATTACTCAGAAAAATACATACAGGATATGTTGAAGAAGTTTCACTTGCAGGATGCGAAAGTAGCAAGCACTCCAATGGAGGTAAACTTAAAATTAAGTGCCCATGAAGGTGATGAAGTCAATGAGATTACAAGTTATCAAAGTATGGTGGGTAGTTTGAACTATGCTACCTTAACAAGGATAGATATTGCATATGGAGTTAGTGTGCTAAGTCAATTTATGCACAAGCCAAGGATACCTCACTTAGAGGCTGCCAAGAGAATCTTGAAGTATCTTAAGGGTACATAGAACCATGGTTTGTATTTACCTTACACTTCAGATATTGATATCAAAATTTATACAGATGCAGATTGGGCAAGATGCAAGGATGATAGGAGGAGCACTTCTGGATATATTTCTTTTGCAGGTGATAAGCCAATATCTTGGTCTGCAAAGAAGCAACCAATTGTTGCAATGTCTTCTACAGAGGCAGAGTATAGAGGGTTGGCTAATGCCACACAAGAAGCTATTTGGATTAAGCTTTTGTATACAGAATTGGGTTTATATAATAGGTCTCCAATAATCTTTGGAGATAATACAAGTTCTCTTCACCTTGCAGCTAATCCTATATATCATGCTAGGACCAAACATATAGAGGTTCATTACCATTATGTAAGAGAGAAGTTGATAAGCAAAGATATTCAACTGACCTATGTATCAACCAACATACAATCTCCAGATTTGTTGACCAAAGCTTTGGATGGAACCAAACTTTGCAGGTTCAAAGCAATGATTGGATTGCAGGATATACATGAAGATTGAAGATGAAGATCAAGCCAAAATGTTTGGCTTGAGGGGGAGCTGTTGGTGTAAATCACAGGCTTAAACACTTGGCTTGAAAGACATCTTGAAGACCCTACATATGTGAAGAAGCATATGAACTAGTACTAGTGGTTAATTACCACTTTATCTCATTGTAAAAGTCGAATCGACTTGGAATCTTTTGTAATCACCTACTAAAAGGATTTGTGGAAAAAGGTAGAGCTTTGATTGAAAGAATATCTCCTAGGATATAGGAGCTTGATCATAGGGAGCCAAAAGTTTGAATTTGAATTCAAATTCTTACTCATTCTCTATAAAAATGGACATGGAAAAGTCGCGGGTAGAACTCATCACTCCTGAGCTTCTCATTACTGAATTTGAGTGTGTGTGAGGCCTACACTATAGCCCACACCTATCTACACCATTGGGCAATGGTTTTCATGCCAATGGATTTGTATACAAGTGTTCATTAATACATACAATCACATTGTTCATTTCTGAGTTCTCTGTCATACTACTCAAAAGTCTGTCAACTTGTGGAGTGCATATCTCAGTCATTTCTTCATAAAATTCAGTGATTCAAAGCTTGTTGGATTCCACTCAAAGTTTTCTACTTACTATCAAAGTTTGAGAAGATTCTATTCTGCTAGTTCAGAGAAATACATGTCGAGGTGATCACTGGTCAATATCTGCTACAGTCCTAAAAAAACGAGGGTCTAACTTAACTTGCTAAATTGATTTCTCTTAGCATAGTTTATCTTTTTACATCATTCCACTTGGAATAGTTAGCTTACTAAGCTAATTAGATACCTCTAAAAGGAACGATTCCAATTCCTACTGTGCTGGTCATACTGAGCAAAATACTCAGCAGGTGTCAAGACATAAATAGAAGGTTTTCTTGAGTTTGTGAGTTTCAAAGTTATCTGTTTTGATTCAATCATTGCACACATCACTTCCCAGTACATAGGCCATTTTATGGTGTCATTCAAAAGCTAAGGAGATCTACTTATCAAGCCCAAAGCAAAAGAGGGCTGGTACAAAGCAGGTTTTGGTAGTACCTACTCAATCTCTTGGAGCATCCATCCATCTTTCCCAACAACATGCACATACTCATACACACATATACACTTACACATGCACATGCACATACATACATATACACACACATACACATGCACATACATACATATACACACACATACATATACACTTAGGTACAAACATATGAATGAATTATATAATTAAAGTATTAAAACACATATACACATGCACACACACATGCACATACCTACATATACACATACATGCACATACACACATATACACATAGAGTTACATATATACATGCACATACATATACACACACATACACATGCACATGCACATACTCATACACACATATACACTTACACATGCACATGCACATACATACATATACACACACATACACATGCACATACATACATATACACACACATACATATACACTTAGGTACACACATATGAATGAATTATATAATTAAAGTATTAAAACACATGCTTAATATAATCAATAATAACAATCAATAGAACAAAACTCTTCATTACCTAATACCATACACACAATTCAAAACATAACTGAAATAAAAAAAATATAGATAAAAAAATATATATATCAATGGAAATACATATAATCCAATGTCATAATCAACTAAAATCCTAATCATCATCATCATGATCATCATCGTCATCATCAGCAGTATCATGATCATCTTGATCATCCTCATCCTCATCGTCATGATCACCCTGTGACGATCGAGATCGTCCCTCCTGTGTCTGTCTCTCCACCTCATCCATATCTGTCTCTCCATAATATATTACATATAGAAAACATAAATAAATAAAACAATTAAACCACTCATAAAAATAAAATAATTCTATAAAATTTAATAATACTCACAAAGGCACCAGGATGATCTCGCATATACTCGGTCAAACGCCGATATCCAAAATGTGTAGCATACTCGATCTCATGTTTTGTAGGATATCGGACATAATCCTTCCGCTGCATTGAAACAAATAAAAAAAATTAGTTGCTTGCATTTTAGCTAAAATAAAAAATATACTCACAATAACACATATACTTACAAATTTAGCTACAAAACCATTATGGCCCATTTGGCCTAGGTGCGATGTGTGGCCCGACTCCACTCTCTTCTTTGCAACAACCTGTTTATTTAAGAAAAAAAATACATAAATTAAATGTAAAAAATTACTAAAATATATAAGATTTATAAATATAAACTATTAATTTGTGTACCTTCTGCTGAGAAAATGACTCCTGAAGACGTAGCTGTCTAGGAAAAAACTGCCACGTCTCAGGTGGTATGTTAGGTCACCTCTTAATTTTTTCCACCATACAATATCTCCTGTTAATTTAATCTCAAACAGAAAAAAAAATCAGAATACATAATACACATACCCACATACACATATACATGCAAACATATACGCATACATATATGTATACATATACACATATACACATATACATACATATAACACAAACACACATATACATATCCACATATATACGTACACACGCATGCATGCATATACACTCATTCATACAAAATACATGCATTTATCCCACAATAATGTGTAGTTGTGTATATGTGAATATGTGTGTATGTGTAAATATGTATATGTGAATTTTTTGTGTATGTAGATAATCAGATTATTAATATCAAATACCATTATTTTTAGATTCTGATTAATCAGATGGAACTCTACTACCGTCTCCTCATCGTGCAATGACTATATACTATAAGTATATTAAACATTTAATCTTAAATATATTTGATGGATACATAACTTATATTTTTTTTTGTTTCTTATTATGTGCAGATTCTGATCAATTAGAGGATACTCCACCACCTCCTACCCATGCAAGAACTTCACATGTGTCCTCCGATAGGAATTATTATGAATTGTACTATCAAGAGCATATTATATGTTGGTGTAACTCTTGTTATGACACGTATCAAAGACCACGATTGGAATGTATTCAACATGAGGCAGAGTATGGTACTTTTGAGCATGCACCATCACTTGGTGAACGTGATAATGCTTGGGTATGTATTTTTTATATATATTAATGTCATTATTTTATTTAAAAACCATATACAAAATCAAATTATTGTTGATATACAGGAATACTTGCTCGATGATGATGATGATGATAATTTTTCTCATAATGTTAATATACCTCATACACGTCATGGACTTGTTGTTCATCAATTACAAGCAGAGGTTTCTAGAAATCCTCTACCTCTTGGTTAAGAGACTGAAACGGCTGGGGATTATCCATTGCCATCTCGTGATTGTTCTTTAGTACAAACATATGATAGAAGAAGACATGGAGGATGGAATAGAGGACCACTTCCTTTAGATGGAGAGGTTCTCAACTTTTCGGGTAATCACTATATGATTGCTCCATCCACTATTACTAATGCTGGTCGTGGTCTCTTTATTGTAGAGGATTTGTATGTGCCTCCGAACTCTGAGTTCACTCTTATGTCATTTTGTGGTCCTATATATGGATGGGGAGATTGGCATCGAATTTCACGTTATGTTCAAAGCATGAGTACTTATGGAATATGCTTGGACGCAGCATCCCTTACTAGTAGAAGGATTTTATATGCAGAAAATAAAAGATTATATATTGATGGAAGACCTTACACACATGGAAATATAGCAAGTTTAATAAATAGTAGTCGAGCGTTACATAATAGTTCAAGGACTAATTGCACATTTGAGGAGTGTGAAAATAGTCATGAATCACCATACATGAGTAGAGATGTATCAAGATACATAGTTGTCAATGCTATTACTACATTACATGCCGGTGATGAACTATTAGTGAATTATGGATGGCGTAGACCTCCAAGAGCACCTTTTAGCTAGAGAGAATAAATTTTTTCTATCCATATTTAATAAGTTATATACTTAATTTTATATTTAAAGTTTACTTTTTATTCATTTATGGAATACTAATGAATTTTATTTATATGTGTAGATTCCAACGTATGATGTTGATGATATTCCTCCACAGCATTCACAATTGCCAGTAAGACCTCATGTATCAGAAGCTTCTATGAGGAGGCTACACAAAATTAATCCTGTGGAATATGCAAGGTTCAAAGATCTATATTCAAAAGACGATAAAGTATAAGATTTATGTGACAATGATGAAGTTGATGGCATGGAAGATTTTATTGAGGATTGGTATCAAAATGCCACTGAGAGCATTGATATTTCTAAAAATAAGAAATAACTTTGAGAGGAATGTCTAAAGCATTTATATGAAGGAAGTCGTTTGACCCGACTAAGTGCAAGCTTACTTATTCTCAATCTTCAAAATCATTTTGGATGGAGTAATGTATCTGTTTCGACACTATTAAGGTATAATTTTCAATTTTCTATCTATTTATATATATGCATATATATATATATATATATATATATATATATATATATATATATATGTATATATATATATATATATATATATATATATATATATATATATATATATATATATATGCATATATAAACATACACATAATATACATGAATGCATACACACATATAAACATACAACACATATACACACATTTTCAAGGATGAAAAAATAATTTTAAAGGACGGACGAATAAAAAGTGTCCATTCAATGCACGTTTTTATTATTACTTTAGATAAGGTAAGAAGAAGAACTTGAATTGAATGAACACTTTTTGTCCACGCATCTTTTAAAACTATTAATGCATCTTTCAAAATATTCGTGGAAAATTTGATTGTTTGGATGACAGGATACGATTGTTTGTTTTGGAGGATATGAAGTATGTACCTTCATTGAATGATTTGTCGATTCTATCATATGTTCAATTTGAAAGTGTGAGAAGCAGATTTGTAATTGCTATTCAAAGAATTTGGCAATGTTTATAGGCCATACAATGGTGACCTGGATGAATTGCATGCATAGAGGTTACTCAAGATAGAGCAACCTGATTATAATGGACTAGAGCCAGCAGGATTCCTGGGGTATACAGTAAACCTGTTGCATGTCAATGATGAGCATGTGAACTTTAGGATACAAAGTGGAAATCATGGTGGCTTGAGAGGATCACTTTTATACAGCTTGTTCAAAGAACTTCAGGTTCATAAACCTGAAGTTCTTTGAACAAGCTGTATAAAAGTGATCCTCTCAAGCCACCATGATTTCCACTTTGTATCCTAAAGTTCACATGCTCATCATTGACATGCAAGAGATTTATTGCATACCCCAGGAATCCTGATGGCACTAGTCCACTATAATCAGGTTGCTCTATCATGAGTAACCTCTGTGCATGCGATTCATTGAGGTCACCATCATATGGCCTATAAACAGTGCCAAATTTTTTGAATAGCAATTATAAACCCGCTTCTCACACTTTCAAACTGAACTTTTGATAGGATCGACAAATCATTCAATGAAGGTACATACTTCATATCCTCCAAAACAAACAATCATATCCTGCCATCCAAAACATTCAATTTTTTTGCGAATATTTTGAAAGATGCACATAAGCATACACATATATAAAATTATATGCATATATATGTATATTTATTTATTTACTTTTTTTAATATATATTTTTTTGATGAACTTATAGGTTATTATCTGAAAAGTTTTTACCAAGTCAGAATATTCTTCCTACCTCACATGATGAAATGAAGAAGATAATCAACAATCTTGGTATAGATTATCAATGTATACATGCATGTCCTAACGATTGTATTTTATATAGAGGTGAATATGCAGACTCTTTCACATGTCCCAAATGCCAATGTCCTCGATATAAGGGTGAAGAAGGTAAAATCCCAAAAAAGGTATTGAGACATTTTCCATTGGCTCCACAATTAGACATATGTTTCAAAGCCCTGAATTATCAAAGCTTTTGACTTGGAGACATGATCACAAAAGTACTGATGAAATAATCAGAATTCCTTGTGATAGTGTTGCTTTTCAGCATATTGATTCTACATGGCATGAATTTGCACAAAATCCACAGAATCTAAAGTTAGGAGTTGCATTAGATGGGGTTAATCCATTCTCCATGAAATCCACTAAATGGTCAACATGGCTAGTGGTAGTCATAAACTACAATCTTCCACCATATCTTAGCATTAAAAAGGAACATTTAATGCTTTCACTTTTAATCCCAGGCAAAAGACAAGTTAAAGATATGAATATATATCTTGCTCCTCTCATTGACGATCTCCAAGAGTTATGGAGAGGTATTAATGTCATTGATGTATCGAAAAGCATCAATGAAAGACATATCATGGTTCCTGGTATTGTGGCTCGGACTATTCACGATTTTCCAAGATATGATGTTTGTTCAGGTATTGATGTAATTTTTTTATTCAATATGCATATAAATAAATATGATTAATCTAATTATATTTTATCATTTTTATGATGCAGGAATATCTACTAAGGATTATAAAGCTTTTCCATATTGTGGTGATTGGTTGAGATCAATCTATAGTAAGAATCTCAACAAAAATATTTATCTTTGACATCGACGATTCTTGCTTAATGATCATTCATTAAGATCTAAATGAGAAGCGATACATTTCAATGGAAAGCTTGAAACACGTTAGTGTCCAAAACCTATGAAAATAATGAAGAAACCTCAGATGAGCAAAGAGAGTTGACAATAGGTTGTGAACGAAAGGTAATTTTATTAAAATAATATTTCATTTTTTTCATATATGTATATTAGTTTCTATTTACTAATTGAATTTATTTTGCAGGCTCGAATGTTCACTAATATGTGGGCTTTTGGAAAGCATATTAGAATCAAAGCCATTGATTCTTTATGTAAAAACAAAGGATTCTAGTATTGTTCCTTCTTTCAAGCAACTATCACGTGCTAGCTCAAAAGACACGAACCTTATAGATAGCGAACTTGGTTACATAGGAACTATTGTTGGTAGCTACGAAATTTCATTTCGTACATTCAAACAGGTAGAAAAAAGTTTATATTTTTTATGATAGAGTTAGTTATTTTTTTAAGCACCTAATAATGGGTTTTTGTTGTTATATATTTTGATAGGTCATTTTGAAGGTCACTGGTTTCGAGCCGACTATAAAGGTAGTAATTCCACATTAAGAGTGGAATTATCTGGGTTTTGGGCAATTGGTTCTTCCAAGGTAATGCGATCTACTAAAGAACCATATATTCTTCCTAGGTATATTGAACAAGCATTTTTTTATAAAAACCCAAATGTTCATTCTTGGTGGCAAGTCATTCATGTGCAACCTAGAGGTAGCTCATTATTTGAACAGTTTATTGTTAGACAGATAGAAGAAAGCCCTCATGATGATTCAACATCAGATATTGATCCATCAACATCTGAAAGAGAAATTAGAATCATTATACGTGATAATGATACTAATCATTTTGATGAAGAGGATAATTCTCTACATGCTGATTCTACTGATGAGGAAGAGGAATTACCAAAAATAGATATTAATCCATCAATAGATGATGTGATTCATGAGAACATAGATTTAACAATAGAAGAAATAAATGAAATCAATAAGCATAATGAAGATGAGACTATATTGATGTCTTACCAAAATGATGGAAATAATGAAAACATATGAGCAAACTAGATTGTAAATTCTTTTCTAGTTATCGATCAATAACTTGAAGCTTCTAAATGGATATTAGATAATAGATTTTTTTATGAACTTGAATAACGATGAATCCTTTTAGAGAGATGAAATCATGTTCTTTTAAGTTAGAACTAAAACTCGGGGGTATGCCTAATTATTTTATACATAGCTTTATCTTTGAGGAGCAAATTTTTATCATGTATGTATGCATATGTGTGTGTATTCATGTGTATTATATGTATACATATGTTAGTATGCATATATATGTATTTCATGTATATGTATGTGTTTGCATGTGTGCGATATATGTATACATGTGTTAGTATGCATATGTGTATATATGCATATGCATTTATGTAAAATATTCATGTATTCATGTAATATATGCAAGTGTTTATAATTGTGTACATGTATATATGTATATGTGTCTATATGTACATATGTATGCATGTATATATATGTTTATGTGTGCATGTAGGCATGTATATGTGATGTGTACATGTATATATGTATATATGTCTATGTGTAAATGTGTACATGTAAAATATGTATGCATGTATATATTTATTTATGTGAGCATTTAGGCATGTATGTGTGATGCATAATATATCTACTCCATTTTATATTTATGTATGTGTATCTACATGATGTGTATATATCTTTATATATATTATGATCCTCGTTGATTCGAGTAGCTATATGTAGAGCCATAAGGTTGGGAGGAGATACATCTCTCTAGTAGGACGTCGAAGGAATAGATGCAATGTGTACATATACCTCAAACATATGGCTAAAAGGTTGAATTAGAGTTTTTAAATTAGGGGTGTTAAAACCCTAATATCGAAATTAGTGTTTTCAATTTACGATTTTTGAAATATGATTTATTTATTTATTTATTTATTTATGCGTATGCATGTATTGTGTATGTATGTGTATCTATATGTGCATATGCATGTGTTATGTGTGTGTGTGTGTATATATATGCATGTGTATATGTATGTATGCATGTAAATATGATTATATGTGTCTATGTGTGTGTACATATGATTTTGCATGTGTATGTGTATGTGAGTATGTGTACGTGTATGTGAGTATGTGTATGTGTCTATGTGTATTCATTATATGTGTGTAACTGCATGCATATGTATGTGTGTGTAAAAATGTGCATGTATGTGTGTGTATGTATAAATGTGCATGTATGTGTATATGTGTGTATATGTGTGTAAATGTGCATGTAGGATGTATATGTGTGTGTATGCATGTATTTGTACCTCTAGTCTCACTCTTTTCTCTCTCTCTCTCATATACATACATACATACATAAACACACATACTCATATCCACATATATATACATAAAAGCACTGCATACCATGCATTATTGCGAGGATGAGCCATAAGTGTCCGCATCTCTTTTAGACACCACTTAAGCGACCATCCTATCCCAAAGTCTGTCTCAAGTGAACTAACTACGTATTTTTTATCCCTATCATCATGCTCACTACAAAAGTAGAAAAAAAATGTAAATAAAACATAAGATATTTATTTCAAGTTATATGTAAAATTTATACTTACTTCCACGGTAAGTGGACAGAGCGCAGGTAAGAGTCACATAATGCAGCATTGCCTTTCTCTCTCTACTAGGATCCATAATACCTAACATAAGAAACAAAATGGGTAAGAAATCAATATATATACGTGTACATAGGTATGTGTGTATGCATTAAGTATGTGTATGTATGCATGTGTGTGTATGTATGTGCGTGTATATGTGTGTATGTGTATATGCATGTGTATGTGTGTGTATGCATCATTATGTGTGTATGTGTGTATGTGTGAATGTGTGTGTGTATATGTGTGTGTATATGTGTGTGTGTGTCTATGTGTATGTGTGTGCGTCTATGAGTGTGTATGTGTTTATGTGTGTGTATGTGTCTATGTGTGTGTATGTGTCTATGTGTCTGTGTGTGTACGTGTATGCATGTATGTATGCATATGTGTGTGTATGTGTGTGTATGCATTATGTATGCATTATGTATGCATTATGTATGCATATGTGTGTGTATGCATTATGTATGTGTATGTATGCATGTAAGTATGTATGTACGCATATGCATATGCATTATGTATGCATATGTATGCATGTATGTGTATGTGTGTGTATGTCTCTCTATGTGTGTGTGTATGCATATATGTGTCTGTATGTGTGTATGTGTGAGTGTATGTGTGTGTGTATATGTGTGTGTATGTGTGTAGGCATGTGTATGTGTGTGTATGCATCATTATGTGTGTATGTGTCTATGTGTGTATGTGTGTGTATATGTGTGTGTATGTGTGTGTGTGTATGTGTATGTGTGTGTGTCTCAGTGTGTATGTGTTTATGTGTGTGTATGTGTCTATGTGTGTGTATGTGTGTATGTGTGTATGTGTATGCATGTATGTATGCATATGTGTGTGTATGCATGTGTATGTGTGTGTATGCATCATTATGTGTGTATGTGTGTATGTGTGTATGTTTGTGTGTGTATATGTGTGTGTGTATGTGTATGTGTCTTTGTGTATGTGTCACTATGCGTCTATGAGTGTGTATGTGTTTATATGTGTGTATGTGTGTATGTGTGTGTATGTGTCTATGTGTGTATGTGTATGCATGTATGTATGCATATATGTGTATGTGTGTGTATGCATTATGTATGAATATGTGTGTGTATGCATTATGTACGTGTATGTATGCATGTGCATTATGTATGCATGTAAGTACGTATGTATGCATATGCATATTCATTATGTATGCATATGTATGCATGTATGTGTGTATGTCTCTCTATGTGTGTGTATGCATATATGTGTGTGTATGTGTGTATGTGCATTTGTATGTGTGTATGCATGTGTATGTGTGTGTATGCATCATTATGTGTGTATGTGTGTATGTGTGTGTGCATATGTGTGTGTATGTGTGTGTGTGTCTATGTGTATGTGTGTGTATCTATGAGTGTGTATGTGTTTATGTGTGTATGTGTCTATGTGTGTGTAAGTGTCTATGTGTGTATGTGTATGCATGTATGTGTTCATATGTATGTGTATGCATGTGTATGTGTGTGTATGCATCATTATGTGTGTATGTGTCTATGTGTGTATGGGTGTGTATGTGTGTGTATATGTGTGTATGTGTGTGTATGTGTGTGTATATGTGTGTGTATGTGTGTGTGTCTATGTGTATGTGTGTGCGTCTATGAGTGTGTATGTCTTTATGTGTGTGTATGTGTTTATGTGTGTGTATGTGTCTATGTGTGTATGTGTGTGTATGCATTATGTATGCATATGTGTGTGTATGCATTATGTGTATGTGTATGTATGCATGTAAGTATGAATGTATGCATATGCATATGCATTATTTATGCATATGTATGCATGCATGTGTATGTGTGTGAATGTCTCTCTATGTGTGTGTGTATGCATATATGTGTGTGTATGTGTGTGTATATGTGTTTGTATGTGTGTATGCATGTGTATGTGTGTGTATGCATCATTATGTGTGTATGTGTCTGTGTGTATGTGTGTGTGTATATGTGTGTATGTGTGTGTGTGTGTATGTGTATGTGTGTGTGTCTATAAGTGTGTATGTGTTTATGTGTGTGTATGTGTGTATGTGTCTATGTGTGTATGTGTATGCATGTATGTATGCATATGTGTGTGTATGCATGTGTATGTGTGTGTATGCATCATTATGTGTGTATGTTTGTGTGTGTATATATGTGTGTGTGTATGTGTATGTGTCTATGTGTATGTGTCGCTACGCGTGTATGAGTGTGTATGTGTTTATGTGTGTGTATGTGTCTATGTGTGTGTATGTGTCTATGTGTGTATGTGTATGCATCTATGTATGCATATGTGTGTATGTGTGTGTATGCATTACGTATGCATATGTGTGTGTATGCGTTATGTATGCATGTAAGTATGTATGTATGCATATGCAATATGCATGTATGTGTATGTGTGTGTATGTCTCTCTATGTGTGTGTGTATGCATATATGTGTGTGTATGTGTTTGTATATGTGTCTGTATGTGTGTATGCATGTGTATGTGTGTGTATGCATCATTATGTGTGTATGTGTGTGTATATATGTGTGTGTGTGTCTATGTGTATGTGTGTGTCTCTATGAGTGTGTATGTTTTTATGTGTGTGTATGTGTCTATGTGTGTGTATGTGTCTATGTGTGTATGTGTATGCATGTGTATGTGTGTGTATGCATCATTATGTGTGTATGTGTCTATGTGTGTATGTGTGTAAGTATATGTGTGTGTGTATGTGTGTGTGTCTATGTGTATGTGTTGATACGCGTCTATGAGTGTGTATGTGTTTATGTGTGTGTATGTGTCTATGTGTGTGTATGTGTCTACGTGTGTATGTGTATGCATGTATGTATGCATATGTGTGTGTATCTGTGTGTATGCATTATGTATGCTATGTGTGTGTATGCATTATGTATGTGTATGTATGCATGTGCATTGTGTATGCATGTAAGTATTTATGTATGCATATGCATATGCATTATGTATGCATATGTATGCATGTATGTGTATGTGTGTGTATGTCTCTCTATGTGTGTGTGTATGCATATATGTGTGTGTGTGTGTATGTGTGTGTATGTGTGTATGCATGTATATGTGTGAGAATGCATCATTATGTGTGTATGTGTCTATGTATGTGTGTGTATTTGTGTGAGCATCTATGTGTATGTGTGTGTGTCTATGAGTGTGTATCTGTTTATGTGTGTGTATGTGCCTATGTGTGTGTATGTCTATGGGTGTATGTGTATGCATGTATGTATGCATATGTGTGTGTATGTGTGTGTATGTGTGTGTATGCATTATGTATGCATTATGTATGCATATGTGTGTGTATGCATTATGTATGTGTATGTATGCATGTGCATTATGTATGCATATGCATTATGTATGTGTATGTATGCATGTGCATTATGTATGCATATGTGTGTGTATACATGTAAGTATGTATGTATGTACGCATATGCATATGCATTATGTATGCATATGTATGCATGTATGTGTATGTGTGTGCATGTCTCTCTATGTGTGTGTATGCATATATGTGTGTGTATGTGTGTATGTGTGTGTGTGTATGTGTG
>CM035411.1:85207236-85319736 GCA_020310875.1 Ceratopteris richardii
AGATCAAAGGTAGAATTCCACTTTCCAATGTCCATTTCGCAATGATAGGCTCTGTTTATCAGCGAAATGTCTTCAGGAGTCTTTGCACCCTAGTGAATACTCAATCTATTCTGTGTACCAAGCTGTACAATGTTGAGTGTAAGAAGCTTGCATCCCCGAAGTTGATTGCGAGTTCGTGAATATAGAAATGCAGATCGCTGATTTCTACCGCCACTAGGTTTCTCTTGATTGTTCAAGAAATCATTCTTCACATGTACCAAGGTCCCATTTGTGTTTAGATTGGTATCATCTTCGTTCTCAGGCTCCTTGTACCGCTGGTTGAAATGTCATCGCGAGGAACGGAGAGAAGGTGCCGGGGGTGGGGGGAACTACAGGCTAGGGGGGGCTGCTATGTGAAGGTGGCAACATGGGGGGGTTGTGGGCTAGGGGTGTGGCCGGACTGGGGAGGCTAGGGGAAGGGGGGGGTTGTGGGCTGGAGTGTGGTGGGATGGGGGGGCTGCAGGATGGGGGGATTGCGGGCTGGGGGCAATGGGATGGGGGAGCTATGAGAGAGAGAGAGAGAGAGAGAGAGGGAGAGCGAGAGAGAGAGAGAGGGGGAGAAAGAGAGAGAGAGAGAGAGAGAGAGAGAGAGAGAGGGAGAGAGAGAGAGAGAGAGAGAGAGAGAGAGAGAGAGAGAGAGAGAGAGAGAGAGAGAGAGAGATACCAAGACAAAAGGTGCATGTAGAGAGAGAGAGAGAGCGAGAAAGAAGGGAAAGAGAAAAGCTATCAGGAGACAAAGGCTATGGTGATTGAGATAAAAGTCTTTTATTTCTTTTGTTCGTCTATATTTTGGCCTTAGAGCATTCATCCTCTTCATTTACTTGTCCTCAAAGTACTTTAACCTTAAGAACATTTGCTAGTCTATAAGACTAAATGTGGAAATTATCCTTTTTAAGTTTATCTCCCACTACTTGAGCAGCAACAAATTCATCATTTCCAATTGACTGTGTTGGTTGCATGAGGTGTTTGGACACTCTTCATATTAGATGCTTTCCCCTACATCACCAAGGTATCTCCCAGACAAGTGTACCTTAGTTTAAAGCCTTACCACAACCTTTCTTTTTTTTTAATGCAATAGTTTTCAGTATGGATAATTTACCAATTCAGGCCCACTAATTCATACATATATCTCGCCTCATGTGAGTAGTATTCATACAAGGGCCCGTAAATGTATACATAACCTCTCCTACTACATGTGCTTGAAAAGAATGAATAATCAAATGTGCACATAAGATAGAAACCTCATAACGTCATATAAAATTTCCAACAAAAGAGATTTATTTCTTCTACACTATTGGTCTTGATTTTGGGTGTCCAAAAGCAAATTTTTAATTTTCTATTCGTCGCATCCCAAATCGGAGATGGATTACATATAATTTGATCCTCCCATTTGTCTTCCATTTGTTCACACACTGGTCAAATGAGATCTCAGCGCATGCACATGTTTTTTGCATGGGCGGGTGACCTATTCTCTAAGGGATTCAGAATTCAAAGGCAAGGCAGCTGAATTTTTTTTCACAAGAGGTATTCTATGGCATCCCGAGTTTCAGTGTTATTGTTAGCCTTCATTGTCATTGGAGTAGGTGCATCTAGTGCTGTCCCATTGTGCATGCTGATGTCGATGAGTTCTCATTCTCCCTTGTTGATGGTAAGCCTACTCTCTATCCTCAATTACGTCCTCCTTGGTGTTTAGAGCACCAAAACAAACTTCCTTAGTAGAAGCACAAGGAAATTGAGGCTTGTCGATGGAAAGCTCAGGAGGATAAGCTAAAGCATGACCACTTTTAAAAGCATAGTGGTAATTTGCTTCATCAACAGGTGGTTGTTTTCAAGAGTTCTAGTGACATTCAGTTGGGATTAAGGAGTATACATTTACATATATGGCTTCTCCCTCTACATCCACTATTTTTACGTATCCTTGGATGAACTGTAAAGCAAATATAATATTCAGAAACGGGGAAGAACTTGGATTTTGTTTCTCCATGAATTATGATAATAAAATTTATTATCGTACATACGTGACTAGACACTTACACATAGTCAGAAGCATTGTTTGATGTTTGTTTGTTTTCGAGGCATACGTGATCATAGTAGGAGAATTAAACTCAAAGTGGTATTACGCTTTTCCATTCATATTCTAATTTAGATCGTGTGATAGAAATGAAATATGCAAATTTTTTACCACTTCATAAAAGTGTGAAGGAACTGATTCTCTACAAGAATCATTTAATTCTAGATTGGGGGTTTCCATTTGTTCGGAAACCTGACATATTACCCACGGAAGGTTTCAAGGGAGAACTCAAGAAAAGAATGAAGATGTCAAATGTTAAACACGTTCTATGCCACTCTAGGTCTTTTTCAACACCCAATATAGAAGTTTAACAGTATACCACGGTTACATCAAAGTAATGATAGGAGAATGAGATCAGAAACTAGGCTTCATTATACCATATATAAGGGACTTCCACCATGCTGGGTCAAATTACTCCAATAAATTATCAAATTGAATATAAAAAACTAAACCAACCCATCCAAACTTCAAAGTTTCTTTCTTTGCATCATATCATTATAAGAAGTTCCCATAATTCACGATTTCTGAAGAATTTAGAAGATCCAACACCATTCCTGTGTTTCTGCCTCGAAACACCCTAAGCACAACTACTTAAATGAGTTAGTACGTTAAAAACCTTATCTTGAGTATCTCAGATCATTGACGACACCATCGAAACATCCCAGGATAGCTTCCTTATGAAGGTATAATTATATAAGTTCATGTCATCAATTATAATGATTCATCAAAGATGTAGGAGTTGCAATATGCATGCGAGCTATCTCAGTTTCAAATTCTAGTTCACCTCTATCCTATAGTACTTGTCTTGTCCATTTTGGATCCATTCTCTTCCCATCTTTCACATTGTAATCTCACAGTAAGAGATGTTGCATAGTTTCATCGTATATTCTCTTCATCCTCATTGAAGGATTCCATGTACACTATTTACCTTGCATCTATACCTATGATATGTTGTTCTTATCCTATTACACGTGTTGGTCTCAAATTGTGGTACCTCCTGTGACAACACTATGTAGTTGTATTATATTTACGTATACAGAGCGGTTTATATTAGAAAGTTTAGTGTAGTCATCTTCTTTTATTCTCATTGCAATAAGGGTACAATATTAGGATTTTTTATATCATATACAGTCTTTCTAGAGCTTTGGCCTTTTAATTCTACACTCTATCCGCTTAAGAGGCCCTCGATGTTTATTTTCTCGACGAAGAAATTCTACAATCTATGGAACCATACAGGCTTCTTTTTCTTTCAATTTCGGTCTAGATTCTTGGGATGTTGTACGAACCATCTTTCTGTCAGCTCAACTTTTTGTAATTGTCAAAGAGGTTTATGTCAAGTTGAAGAAATGTTTTGAAAGGATGAGCTCTGCACTTTTTCTGCTCACTAAGAGAAATAATGAACTTGATCTTATTTTTGAAATGGGTACATATAATCCATCTTTTTAAACTTTAGATATGAAAAGATACTAATTGTTATCCAATCATACATCATAGTCTATATCAACTACAATTACGTCATATAAGCACGAACCTTGCCTCAATAAGGCACAAGGCACATAAGCACATTTCATCCATAGTATCTTTGATGGGTCTCGAACTTGAGTCCTTCAATTAGAATCATCACGGCATCTTCAATTATGTGTGTGTGCGTGCCGATATGTGTATGTATATGTACACATATATATACATATACATATATATATATATATATATATATATATATATATATATATATATATATATATATATATATATATATATATATATATATGTATATATGTGTGTGTGTGTGTGTGTATGTGTGTGTCGATATGTGTATGTATATGGACACATATACATACATACATAAGCATACACACACACACACTATATATATATATATATATATATATATATATATATATATATATATATATATATATATATATATATGTGTGTGTGTGTGTGTGTGTGTACACTCATGTTTTCAAGTGCCAAAGTATAAATTCGTTAGGTGCCCCTTGTGCATCATTTATTTCAGCTTCGAAGGAAAATGAAATTCATCCTCAGTTTATATTCTTTACTTGACCAGCTCATCATCCATACATTTTTTCTTGTCATTGAAGCCGTGTACTATAGAAGTAGTTAGGTTAGGACCATGTAACGCTCCTTAAGGTATTCACATCTTTTTTATTATTGTTCTTTGAAAATCGAAGGTTACATACACGCAGCACTACAGAGACTCTTTATACTTGCTTGCAACATGTCCTGCCAGTAACTCTCATATTGTAACTTGAGATGTTATTGTGTTTACACAGCTACAAGCAGGTGTGATGGTGAGAGCGTTTAATTTCAATCTCCTCAAGAATTTCCTATCAGCATCCTCAACCGTGCTACTAATGCGCAAAGTGCTAGAGGGCGATAAAGCGACCGAACCATTATGTTGTACTTTCATTCTTATAGACCTTCTTTTCTTTTGCAGATTATAAAATAGTGTAACTTGTTTGGCGTCGATCAGGAATCTCGAGAATATTCACATAAAAATTTAGACCTTGTCCGATGTACGCAGTGTCAGTCGCTTGATGTACAGATTCTCGAACTCGGACCTTATTCGATGTACAAAATCTCATTTGTTCAATGTATGTAGCCTGTTTACTTCATCCTCCCACTGTGATACAGAAACTCGTATGTTTTGTGGACTATGGGGTGATCTTGAACTATCTGAGCTGCGTTCTTGTCAAGCTCTGCGCAGCGATGTCATACCCAAATTTATTTATAATGATTTTGATCATCATTATAAACAATGATTTTGATTATCATTTTGATTATCTTTGAAATATGGTCCAAATCTGTTCATAATGATTTTGATTATCATCATGCACAGTGTTTTTTAAATGCCACATCATTCACTCGACCATTCGATCTTCTCTAAAAGCATGTTTGATCATTGAGATTTACAATGAAACCACAGTGATCTTGCACGCTAATTATGAAGCTAAGTAAAGTCCATGATCAAAACAGGTCCAGCCTTAAGCTAAAAGGAGGTGGGACATATCATGGCAGCCTACAAGTCCGATCTCACTTGCATAAGCTCCTACCCTCTGCGAAGACATGACCATCGTGTGATATACAACTCGTTAAGGTTTGCACTCGAATCATCGTCAAGATAACATAGAGTTTTCCGTTCCAGTTTTCTGTCTTCATATGACAATGTTTTAAGATAGGTTGATTCTCTTGAGGGAATTCTGTAAACATAAGGCATAAGTTTCTCTATGCAAAGGTTGATTCGGACCTTCATTAGTGTTTTTACTCTCCTCCTTCCATTCATATTCTGCATTATGGTACATATCCCATGCATTTCATTCTTCTTTTCGTTTCATTATCCATCCTTCAATATCACTTTTGTATATGTTTTCGGAGGCTCGTATGTCATAGTCAATGGGAGAGTATTTGGAAGATGTATGTACCTAGATGTCCTATTAAGTAGCATACTTCCATTATTGTTCATATAAAAGGTCCAACATACGTTTACAATAAAAACATATAAAGAAGAAAAGAAACAGCAAAGTTGTTTAATGCCTCTCCTGTGTTGATACTCTTGTGTAATTCAAAGTGACATTTAATATTAGACAACAGATAAAGAAGTAAAAGAATAAAATGAATAGCATGGTTTAACACAAAAATGTATTTTTGTCTATTGAGATAATAAACAAAAATACATTCGAGCAACACAAGAAGATTCCGCAGGGCGCCAAGATATCCGACCACAGTTGTTTTCTAAAGCTACGGATAATTCTCCTTTAGTAATACGATGCATATTGAAGAACATGCAGATACGAGAGAGAGAGAGAGAGAGAGAGAGAGAGAGAGAGAGAGAGAGAGCAGAAAAGGAGGAAGTTAAGTGGGAGGACGAGGAAGACTACGAATAATCAAATATCAAGATTCTAATTTAAAGGGGAAGAAAAGTAAAATTTGACAACCACGCTAATCCAAACAAGAAGGACGGTGAGATTCTCCTGGAACAAGATCTAGCACTCCATTCAGACAGGAAAGCAAGAGAACATGAGTATGGACTTCCTTCTTGACCTTGCTTTTTCAGACAGGAGAAGACGGGAAGAAAGGAAAAAAACACAGAAGTACATAAAGCAGCTCGTCACTAAGGAAGACACTATTGCATCGTTCCGGAGTATGTGTTCTAAAGGATAATTAATATCACATACAATCGTGGAAGTATTTACAAGCAGCATGTGAAGCCTATCCCAATCCGCTTGTTCAAGAACAACAACTCGTGCTCTTTGGATGTGCAGGAAGATCAACCTGTACGCTAAATTCTTACGGTGTCAATGACAGCTTATGAACAACTTAATGCTGATGGACGCAGTTGAAAAGACCTGCTTTTGTTGCATCTCGATGCAGATATCGATAATAAACCACTCTGCATCGAAAATGTAAAAGGAGCGGTTTAGT
Organism: Ceratopteris richardii; assembly: GCA_020310875.1. NCBI lineage: Eukaryota > Viridiplantae > Streptophyta > Polypodiopsida > Polypodiales > Pteridaceae > Ceratopteris > Ceratopteris richardii. Next base: position 85,213,793 of record CM035411.1, read on the forward strand.
TGCAAGCAATGCGCAGGAATCTTTGTTCTCCGCACGAGCTCCAAAAGACGAGAGACGAATTATATGCAATCAAGCATGTTGCACGAGTTCCCAAACCCCAGTGTGTATTACTTCGCTTCAGTACTACCACGCAATGAAGCATGGCTCATTAAGAGAGAGAGAGAGAGAGAGAGAGAGAGAGAGAGAGAGAGAGAGAGAGAGAGAGAGAGAGATGCCGGGGTTGGAGGTCATTCTCACCGGGTATCTGCAACACATACTAATAGTACACGTCCTCACTTGTAGGAAAACAACCTAAGATAAGAAGCACGTTGAGGCTCAAAGAGGAATATTTAAAGGAAGAATCCCCATATCTAGTTTAAAATTTTGCATCTAGGAAAAGCAGGTAAACAAAAAAAAAGACATGTGCTGACTGCTTAAGAAGAAAGAGGAGAATGAGTCAATTCCATGCATGATTGGTAGCCATGGAATGTAGTGCAAAATAGACAAAAAGAATTGTGCTCTTATCGTAGAAAACTTCAGCTAACCTCTAGGGGTGTCTATGCCCCTTTCTTTTCATAGGCACGATTGTATGGCCACCAAATCTTTTAGACTCAAAAGAATAGTACGAAATATATTGCCACTTCTTGATGCTCCATTCAGAAGAATGAAGATTTTAAAAGCAATTTATCCTACCTTCCTAATGGTAAAATCCTAGGTCAAGATGGTCTCACCAATGAGTTCTTAAAGTCATACAAATAGATTTTCGTGATCCCATTACGCTTGATCTGACAAAGGTGTGTTTGTTTCAATAAAGGTGTGATTAAGATGATGCAGAGAAGGGACTATCAAAAAACCATTGGGAATTGGAGACCTATTAAGATGTTGCAAATGGGGTACAAGATCTCTGCTAAGGTTCTTTCTAATCACATTGCCTTGCGTCTACACTCATGGATCAATGAGGACCAAGAAGGATTCATTAAGGGCAGGTCAATCGTTGAGGTGATCATTGATGTTAGAGAAGGGCTTGTTTTCGCGAAAGAATCCTCTCAAGATGTTCGTTCTTCAATCTTTCAAATACCTTGGTTGTGGGCCAAAGTCCATCAAGTTAGTCTCGATGCTTCTAGGGAATTCTGTAGCTTGCATTAATATTAATGGATATGTTTCTTTATCTAATAGATTAAAAGCTCTCAATTAGGAAAGGTTGCCCTCATTAGGGTGAAAAATGGCAAAAAAAGGTAGTGTAAGGATTTCAATTAGTTGTGCTTAGTCTAGATTAATGATGTCAAGTCCTTTTAAAAAATTCCATGTAGGTTCATTTAAAATGTACCTCACCCAAATATATTAGTTATGGATGAGAGGGGAAGTTCATGTGAAAATCATGAAAATCGATACACCTCAAAGTTTGTGCCATTGGGCCTTTGCCAATTTTGAGGTTTTCCCTCTTGTTCTTTGACCTATATAATGTGTGTTTAGGACATTCTACACTTTTTTACTCTACTCTCCATGGCAGACCTGCTTCTCTCTTCCTCATAACTCTAGACACTCTCGTCATGGAGAACCTTAATCCATACACTTTGATGGAACTTTCATCCAGCCAACTCTATGTGATAAGTTCCATATCAACATTGCAATCAATCATGCGTATGCAACAACAAGCAATTCTATGAGATAAGTAGTTGTTCCTAGAGATAGAAATTCCAAATGTTATCCAAAGGCATCATTCGGGAGAATTGTTTAATGTTAACCACTATAGAAGCTTTAAAGTAGAGTGGCATTTGAGTGGAAACATAAAGACTCTAAAATGCATGTTTGGTATAAGTGGGGGTCCAAGTTGTAAGCACCCATGTTTGTAGTGCATGCAAAATCCAGGTACAAGATGGTGGATTGCTAGAACTAAGGTTGTGGAAGCTCCTTCTAGACAAAATGTTAATGTACATGACTACTCATCTTTTGCCATGATTTGGGATCCCATACTTCCAATCGAATTGAGTAATGTACACATACATACATTGCATGCAGAGTTAAGGATCATTGACAAGTTGGTTCCTCTTCACTTGGATTATGCATATTCCATCAAGCCTTCACCTCTTGTAGATGAATGCATAAAAAAATGTGCAGCTCTACTTTAATAAATGGGATTTCATGGTGGTGATGTTGATCTAAGAAAAGATCCAAGACTTTAACAAAATATAGGTGATGTACTACTGGATGTGTCAATGGGAGGTGCAAAAGCATGAAGATTCTTTAGTAATAGCTATGGAAAATAGTTACTAAATGCAATGTGGAATCGTTCGAAAACAATTTTTGAGGTTACAAGAAATGTAAAAAGAAGTCCAAAAATAGAAAAAAAAGAATGGAGGTGTGGGTATGAATAGATAAACTTTTGAAGATCATGAGGTAACAAGTAGCTTCTGATATCTATGTGATTAAATTCAATAGGGCAATCATAGAACTTATAGAAATCATCAAACAGGCTTGGCGTGTCAAAAACATAACTTACTACTTGGTGAGTTTGAGAGAAATTATTTTCTCCACCATTAGCTTTTGAAATAAACATCGCATGATATTTACCTTTATGTTTCTATAGCATATTCTTCTTCTGCATGGTCCAATCTTTGCAAAATAGGGAACACTTTCCACATGGGACACTCAAGGCATGGAGAAGTCTCATTACCAAGCAATAACAAATATCTTCAAATGCACAAGAAAAGGAGAAGCATTCACAAAAAGTAAGCATTGCAAAGAGTTCTTTGATTTGTCATATAGATCATATACAGATCATATGATTAAGACGTATTAAGAGATATCATCTCCTTTTAGGAAAGATGGATTAAATACTAAAAATAATGGTGGATTAAGCACATAAAAAGAATGTGTATGTGCATATGTATGTGTATGTGTGTGTATGTGCATGTGTATAATTTTATATCTATATGTATGTGTATGTGTAGGTATATATGCTTGTGTATGTATGTGTATATGTGTGTATGTGTATGTGTATGAATGTGTATATGTATGTATGTGCATGTGTATGTGTAAGTGTATGTCAATATGTGTGTATATGTACATGTGTATGTGGTTGTGTGTACATGTATCTATGTGCATGTGTATGCATAACTGTATGTGCATATGTGTGTGTATGTGCATGTGTATGTGTAAGTGTATGTGCATATATGTGTGTGTGATGGGGGAAGTATCTCAACCCTTAAGCAACGACGAAGCGCGAATGACCTCCACAGGTATCCTTCTTTGACCTCTGCACACCAAAAGTGCTCTTACTCAGAGCTTATGCAGAGAACTCCACTGAGCTTTTGTATACCTGTAGTAGACACCAAGATCTTTCCAACAAAACAAACTTTACTTCAAATGGATGCTTACACAAAGAGAAACAATGTCTACAACATGCGCTAGTTGAATGCTCACAATTGCTAGTCAAGCAAAGACCTCACTTCACTCCAGCAAGTTTTCCTCACAGATTTTACAGAGAATGAATCTCAAACTTGGGTCAACTTTAGAGCACTCTAATAGCTACCCAATGACACCAAAATCATAGCAAATGGATAAATAGAGAAGGAGAACGAGCCCTTACAACAGAGAGCAAAATATTTCCAACAGAGCCTACACACAGAGAGAGATATCAATCACACAACTTAACTAAAATGAATGTTGCTCTTAGATTACTCAAAGAATGCTCCACAAAAGTTTTGAGCATAACATAGAATCTAATAGCTATCCAATGAGACAAGAATTACATCAAATGGATACAATATGAGGGAGAACCAATACTAACAACTCAGGGGTAGAGAGTTGCAACACTGCCTGCATACACACATGGATATGCCTACTAAAAGAAAACAAACAAGCAAGCAAGGGGCTAGATTAAGCAAGGGGCTTGCTTATCACAACTCCAGCACTTAATGCTCACTTTAACTGAGCTAAAACTCCAAGAAGATGGCCCTCAAGAAGTCGGGATACATGCTCCTTTTATAGTGAGAAGTGTGCCCCTAAAATCTAGGAACTACCTTTCCAAATCAGCCTCCTAACTTGGAGGATTTAGTTGGGATGAATTGGGGAGTGATTGAGTGACTTTTCTTGATGAAATCTCGTGGCTTTTGGCTTCCTTTGATTGCTCCACATGTCCATAAAAGATTCCCCATGAATTTGTAACTTGAAGCTTGACTTTTAACACTCCCCCTCAAGCTTCAATTCTTCATCCTCATCCAAGCTCCTTCATGTTGATGCATTGCTTGAATTTTGAATTCTTCATTCCATCCAAAGCCTTTGTAAACATGTCGGCAACTTGGTCCTTGGTACCAATATGATGTACTGAAACTTCCTTGGATATCACCTTTTCCCTTATGAAGTGATAGTGCACTTCAATATGCTTGGTTCTAGCATGATAGACAGGATTCGATGCTAGATGAATGCTACTCATATTGTCACAAAAAATTGGATATGTGTCAACCTGCAAATTAAGCTCCATAAATAACTTCTTAATCCGCATTAGCTCCCCTGTGACTTGAGCCAAAGCTCTATACTCAGCCTCAGTGGAAGATAATGCCACCGTGGGTTGCTTCTTTGAAATCCATGAGATGATCTTGCTACCTAGCATGACTAGGTAACCACTTGTACTTCTTCTATCCTCCTTGGAACTGGCCCAATCCGCATCAGAATAAGCTTTGACCTGCATATCATCATCAAATGAATAGAACAATCCTTCATTTATAGTGGCCTTGAGATATCGTAACATTCTTCTTGCAGCTTGCAAGTGTGTAGTCCTTGGACTATGCATAAATTGTGATAACACTCCAACTCCATATGCTATGTCAGGCCTATTTATTGTGGCATAATTGAAAGATCCTACAATAGAGCGATAAAAAGTTACATCCTCTAATGGCTCTCCATCAATGGAGCTTAGCTTTACATTAACTTCCATGGGATTTGAAATAGGCTTGCAATGTAGCATCCCAAACCTCTCAAGTAGGTCTAGAATATACTTCCTTTGTATGAGCATAATACCTTCTTCTTTGTATACAACTTCAATGCCAAGAAAATACCTAAGATCTCCAAGATCAGATATCCTAAACTCCTTTCCAAGCTTTGCCTTGATCTCCTCAATGCCCTTTGTATCATTACCTGTAATGATAAGATCATCTACATACACACACATGTAGACTACAAGTTCTCCTCTTTGTTTGATGAAGAGAGATGGATCCGCCTTGCATTGATTGTAACCACATTTGATCAAATAGTCCACCAATCTTTGGTTCCAAGCCCTTGAAGCTTGCTTTAGGCCATAAAGTGCCTTCTTCAACCTACAAACATGATGTGGAAACTCTTTATGAACAAAACCTAGTGGTTGCTCCATGTATACCTCTTCTTCCAAGTCTCCATTGAGAAAGGCATTCTTGATATCCAATTGGAAAAGCTTCCATCCTTTGCTAGCAGCCATTGCAATGAGTGTCCTAATGGTGCTCATCTTTGCCACGGGGCTGAATGTCTCTTCAAAGTCCACTCCATAGGTTTGTGCAAAACCCTTGGCCACCAATCTTGCTTTGAACCTAGAAATAGATCCATCTGAATTCCTCTTTACTTTATACACCCACTTATTACCTATTACCTTCATGTTATCCTTCTTGGGCACTAGAGTCCATGTTTGATTTTCCTCAAGTGCGTTGATCTCTTCTTGCATTGCCTCTTTCCATTCGGTGTACCTGCTTGCATCCTCATAGCAATCGGGTCATGATCTTCTACTACTTTGTTCATATATGCATAATGTGTTGCCATGTATGAATCATAAGTTAACCTTTGAGTTGGATACTTAACTCTAGAAGACTTCCTTTCTTCACCTTTTGGAGGAATAAACCTCCTTTGCCTTGGGAACTTGATCTCTTTCTTTGACGTGGCTTCTTTCTCCATCATGTGTCCTCCATCATCTTCAACTTCATTACCTTCTTCATCCAACTCCACCAATGTTGCTTTGCCTTTGTTGATTGATTGTGCTTCATAGCTTGATGAAGATCTCCCCCTCCATGGTGAGTTCATGCTTGAACTATCTTCATTGATGGAACACCTTGAGCCGCTTAGCTCTAGGTCGATTTGTTCTTCATCATGTCCATGCTTTTCTTCTTCATAGTCCTCCATACAATCATACTTCTTATACCAAGGGAGTAGCTCATCAAATGATACATCCCTTGATATCCTCAAGTCCTTTGTGTTTGGGTTGAAGCACCTGTAACCTTTATGATCATTTGAATATCCTAGAAACACACACTTTTCTGCCTTTGGTTGTAGCTTGTGCCTCAATTCACTTGGCACATGTACATAACAAGTACATCCAAATATCTTCAAGTGGGAAAGATCAGGTTTCTTACCATAATAGGCTTGATATGGTGTCAAGCCATGGATCCCTGAGGTAGGAGCCCTATTCATAAGATACACGGTGGTATTTGCTGCATCACTCCAAAACATGTTAGGTACATTCATCTCATTAAGCATTGCTCTAGCGATCTCAGCAATGTATCTATTCTTTCTCTCTGCGACTCCATTTTGTTGGGGTGTGTACCTGCATGTTACTTGCCTCTTGATGCCTTGATCCATTAAAAAATCAGAAAACTCATTGGAGAAATATTCTCCCCCTCCATCGGACCTTAGCTTCTTGATATATGTACCTCTTTCCTTCTCTACCATTGCCTTGAATGCTTTGAAACATGTAAACACATCTGATTTGTTTTTGATGAAATAAACCCAAACCATCCTTGTGCAATCATCTATAAAAGTGACAAAGTACTTGTTACCTCCAATGGATTGCTCTTTGGTTGGCCCCCACACATCTGTATGTATCAACTCCAATGGATGTTGGCTTATGTAGCCACTCTTCTTGAATGGAAGTCTCGCTTGCTTCCCTAGTTGACAAGATTCACATAAATGCTTCATACCTTGTCCTTGAAAGCTGGGAAGACCTTCAACCAGCCTCTTGAATTGCATTTCCTTCATTCTTTGTATGTTGATGTGACCTATCCTCTTGTGCCACAAGTCCAACTTCAAAATCCTCTTGTTTCCATATGTGAAGTAGACATGTTGAGTGCAATGACAATTTACCTCCAAAGTGGAGAGTCTCCCTTGCTTCTTTCCTCTTGGCATGACCTTGTAACCTTGCTTAGGGTTCTCCACAAAGCATCCACCTTTGTTGAACCTTACTTGATAGCCTCTTTCAACCATTTGCCCAACGGACACCAAGTTCTTTGTGATAGTAGGTACTTGCAAGACATCCTTGAGACATCTTCCTTCCTCATTGTCATCCAAAGCTACATCTCCAACATGGGAGATCTCATGGGCTGTATCATCACCTGCTTCTACATGTCCTTTACCTTTGGGAACATGTAGATTAGTAAACCAAGAAGCATTGCAACTCATATGGTTGCTATATCCACTATCAATATACCAAGTGTTATCTACTTTGCTTGAATTCCCATTCATGTGCATCATCAAGAGATTGTCATTTTCTGAACTTGTAGAAGCATAATTACCTTGGCCTTTGTATGAAGAACCTTGATTATAGCTCCTTTGGTTTACTCCTTGGTAGCAATATCTCGCATAGTGGCCAAACTTGCCACATATGTAACATCCTTCGCCATCTTGATTCCTGTTTTGTTGATGTCGTCCTCCTCTTCCTCTTGTTCTTCCTCTCCCTCTTTGTGATGTGCCTTGGTCATATCCTTGATTTCTTGAGTGGCCTTGCCTTCCTCCAAACCTTCCTTTGCCCCTTCCTTGTCCTCGTCTTCCTTTGCCCCTTTGATTACCTGCATAGAAAACTTGTGCATCCTTGCTTTTAGTTGAACTTCTACCTATGTTCATTTCTTCGGTGACCATGAGAGCAACCAATTGCTAAAAATTGGGAAGATTATCCCTTACATAAACTGAAGTGGTAAAGGGTTTCCACTTGTCATCATCTCTCAAACCATTGAGAGTATAAGCCACAAGATCGCCATCGTCTACGTGGCTTCCAATGGATCCCAATGCATCTGATAACTCCTTGACCTTAAGTATGTAGTCATTTATGCTACTCCCTGAGCTCTTCCTAAGGTTGTTGAGCTCATTCTTGAGTTGGATCTTCCTTGCTTTGGTGCTTGTTGAATAAATCCTTTCAAGTGTCTCCCATACCTTCATGCTTGAATCCAAGCCTTGGATATGACCGATCATGCTATTGCTAATGTGTTGGGAAAGAATAAAGATAACCCTCTTGTCTCTTTCATTCCATTCCCTAAAGGCCCTTCTCTGGTCATTGGTTGGATTCTCATCCAACCTAGGTCTTGGTTGACTTCCACTAATCAACCCCCAAAGGCCCTTGCCCATAAGATAGTTGGAGACCCTAAATCTCCATGGTTGATAGTTCCCTTTGTCTAGCTTTTCAATTTGAGTGTTGAACTCTCCCATATCTAGTCTTTGATACTTGACCTAGCCCTTGGCTAATGCTCCAATGTGTGTAAAATGAAAATGAGGCTCTGAGGTTACCTCAATCCAAAGCTTTCCTTAGATGGACACCTTGTGCTCTTGAAACTTTGAGTAGAATAGCTCCCCCTTGATGTGAGCTACCTCCAAGAAGCTTTTTTTGATGCAAGTCTTCAACCACCAAATCCAAGAGGTCTTCTTGCTTGTATGTGATGCCTCCAAGATGCCCAAATGCTCTGATACCACTAATGGGGGAAGTATCTCAACCCCTAAGCAAGGATGAAGCGCGAATGACCTCCAGAGGTATCCTTCTTTGACCTTTGCAGACCAAGAATGCTCTTACTCAGAGCTTATGCAGAGAACTCCAGTGAGCTCTTGTAGACCTGTAGTAGACACCAAGAGCTTTCCAAAAAAACAAATTTTACTTCAAAAGGATTCTTACACAAAGAGAAACAATGTCTACAACATGAGCTAGTTGAATGCTCACAACTGCTAGTCAAGTAGAGACCTCACTTCACTCCAACAAGCTTTTCTCACAAATCATATAGATAATGAATCTCAACCTTGGGTCACCTTTAGAGCAATATAATAACTACCCAATGACACCCAAAATCATAGCAAATGGATAAATAGAGAAGGAGAACCAGCCCTTAGAACAGAGAGCAAAATATTTCCAACAGAGCCTACACACAGAGAGAGATATCAATCACACAACTTCACTAAAATGAATGTTGCTCCCAGATTACTCAGAGAAGGCTCCAGAGAATTTGTGAGCGTAAAATAGACTCTAATAGCTATCCAATGAGACAATAGTTACATCAAATGGATACAATATGAGGGAGAACCAATGCTAACAACTCAGGGGTAGAGAGTTGCAACACTGCGTGCGCACACACATAGATATGCCTACTAAAAGAAAACAAACAAGCAAGCAAGGGGCTAGCTTAAGCAAGGGGCTTGCTTATCACAACTCCAGCACTTAGTGCTCACTTTAAATGAGCTAAAACGCCAAGAAGATGGCCCTCAAGAAGTCGGGATACATGCTCCTTTTATAGTGAGAAGTGTGCCCCTAAAATCTAGGAACTACCTTTCCAAATCAGCCTCCTAACTTGGAGGATTTAGTTGAGATGAACCTATAAGATTCTTTATGGGGAGGAGAACTACCAAGAGTGGAGTCTATAGTAGGGTCAAGAGTCCCCTAGAAGGTGGTAGTTTACTCAATTTATTTGAGACAATTTTTGGTTGTAAAAGTGCTACAGTTCAAAAATTCTTTATCAAATGTAGAGTATCATCACTAGTTCCCACATATTATTAAGTCTTCAAGGGTGCTTTGAACTCAAACAATCTCCAATACTTTTCATAAGACTAGTGCAACTAGAATCTATACAATTCTTATCATCGCCAAGTTTAGGTATGTTGTTTAGTACATGCTACATTGCAAACATATTGTCTTTCCATAATCTCTATATGAACTTTCTATAAATAAGCTACCATGGGATGCATATCAACCTCTACTTCTTCTTGTTTGGCTATTTTTTCTTATCGTAACAATCATTTTCATAATGAACATATTTTCCACAATGGTAGCAATTTTCTAGACTTGGGATCTTCCTATACCTCTTGAACTTGATCTACCTCTTTCTTTTGGAATATCAAAAGTGGTAAACTTTCTAGAGCTTGATTGACAACGACTAGGACCTCTTCCTCTATTTTAGAAAAATGCATGATCCCTTAGGTTTTCACTTCTTGGTGTGTGCAAGCGAAGATTCACTTACTTTGTCATAGAGAGTGCAACTAGCTCATCAAAATAAAGCATAGTGCCTCTCATTGAAAATGGAGGTATTTAAAATTTTGTATTATGGTCCTACAACATTTAGCATGAGAGAAATCATATCCTCACCTTGCATGGTGCAATCAAACAATGCTAGATCATCAATGATCTTTCTTCTCTCTTGCACATAGTTAGTAATAGACCTATTCCCCTAGCCTAACTATGTAGCTTTTAATTTAGATGAATTTTCCTAGCCCCTATGGCTGTATCATAGATTTGGTGAATAAGATGCCCCACTTCTTTTAACATACTAGATTTCATAATGTGTGGAATAAGACTTAAAAAAATGCATATGGATATCCAATGGATCATGTTCTTGGATTTCTCTATCGAAGTATTAGATTCCTTTTGTTGGTCTATACTCTGGCTTTCTTGTAACTTAGGGCATTCATCCTCTCCATTTACTTGTCCCCAAAGTACTTTATCCTTACGAACATTTTCTATTCTTTAAGACTAAATGTGGAAAATATCCTTATTAAGTTTATCTCCCACTACTTGGGTAATTTTATCATCCATCCTTGCAACTTGGTAACTTCTTTATACTATTGCAATTTAATGGAAATTTCTAGAAAAAAACATTTACTGGAGTTTTGACTATTTTTCTTGATATATATATAGCAATGAATTTATGATTTCCAATTAACCTTAGTGCATCTTTCCCTTCTATCCACTACCTATGTCTTGTATGCAGTAATATGGTCACTTATGACTTCTCAAAAAAAATTTGGTGCGGTCTACTTTGTTGAATGTGAATGTGAGCCAAGAAAACCATCATAAATCTAGATCAAAACCTAGAAATTGGGTGAAAAGGATCAAGAAAATACATAGGGCATGCAAAATCTCACTAATGGGAGGCCTCAATCACATACACTTATCTGGTGATCATTGCATGAGGTATTTGGACACTCTTCATCTTAGATGCTTTCACCTACATCACCAAGGTATCTCCTAGACAAGTGTACCTTAGTTAACAACCTCACCCAAACCTTTCATTTTTCTCAATTCAATAGTTTTCAATAGGGATAATTTTCCAATTCAGGACCACTAATTCATACATACATCTCATAAACTCTCCTACTACATGTGCTTGACAAGAATGAATAATCAAATGTGAACATAAGATAGAAACCTGACAACATCATATAAAATTTCCAGAAAAGCGATTTACTCCTGATGCACTCATGCTTGGTCTTGATTTTGGGGTCCAATAGAAAATTTTTTATTTTCTATTCATCGCATCCCAATTCAGAGATGGATTACTTATTTCATCCTTCCATTTGTCTTCCATACTAATGTATAAGATTCACGCACTAGTCAAACGAGATCTGCAGCCCATGCACATGCTTTTTGCATGGGCTGCTGACCTATTCTCTAAGGGATTTTGAATTCAAAGGCAAGGCAACTCAATTTCGTCTCACAAGAGGTATTCTATGGAATCGCGATTTTTGGTGTCATTGCTAGCCTTCATTGTCATTGGAGTAGGTGCATCTAGTATTGTCCCATTGTGTATGCTGATGTCCATGAGCTCTCATTCTGCCTTGTTGATGGTAAGCCTACTCTACATCCTCAAATACATCCTCCTTGGTGTTTAGAGCACCAGAAGAAACTTTCTTAGCAGAAGTGCCATGAATTTGAGGCTTGTAGATGGAAAGTTGAGAAGGATAAGCTATAGCATGACCGCTTTTACAATCGTACTTGTAATTTGCTTCATCATGAGGCGCTACTTTTCAAGAGTTCTAGTGACATTCAGCCTAACTGGACTATGGTTTCATACCACTCAGTTAGGATTCTTGGCTAACCCACGGTCCACACGTTGACTATGGTTTCGTACGAGTCGGTTAGGATTCCTGGCTAACCCACACTCCACACGTTTTGATTAAGGAGTATACATTTACATATATGGTTTGTCCCTCTACATCCACTATTTTTACGTATCCTTAGATGAACTGTAAAGGAAGTATAGTATTCCGAAATGGGGAAGGAACTTAGATGTTCTTTGTACATGAATTATGATAATGAAATTAATTACCGTAGATACGTGACTAGAAACTTACACATAGTCAAAAGCATTGTTTGTTTGTTTGTTTTGGAGGCATACGTGATCATAGTAGGAGAATTAAACTGAAAGAGGTATTACGCTTTTTCATTCATATTCTAATTTAGATCGTGTGATAGAAAATAAATATGCAAATGTTTTACCATTTCATAAAAGAGTGAAAGAACTGATTCTCTACAAGAATCATTTGTGGTTAACATTTGTTCGGAAACCTGACATATTACCCACGGAAGGTTTCAAGGAGAACTCAAGAAAAGAATGAAGGTGTCAAATGTTAAACACCTTGTATGCCACTCTAGTTCTTTTTCAACACGCAATATTGAATTTTAACAACATATCACGGTTACATCGAAGTAATGATAGGAAATTGAGATCAGAAACTAGGCTTCAAAGTACTCCAATAAATTATCAAATTGAATATAAATAACTAAACCAACCCATCCAAACTTCAAAGTTTCTTTTTTTGCATCATATCATTATAAGAAGTTCCCATGATTCACTAATTCTGAAGAATTTAGAAGATCCAACCTCATTCCTGTGTTTCTGCATAGAAACACCCTAAGCACAACTACTTACATGAGCTAGTACATTAAGAACCTTATCTTGAGTATCTCAGATCATTGACGAACCCATAGAAAATAACATCCGAGGATAGCTTCCTTATGAAGATATAATTATATAAGTTCATCTCATCAATTGAAGACACTCCCGATTCGATTCCTCAAAGATGTAGGAGCTGCAATATGCACGTGACCTATCTCAGTTTCAAATTCGAGTTCACCTCTATGCTATTGTACTCGACTTGTCCTTTTTGGATCCATCCTCTTCCCATCTTTTACATTGTAATCTCACAGCAAGAGATGTTGTATAGTTCCATCGTATATTTTCTTCATCCTCATTGAGGTATTGTATGTACATGTGTTGGTCTCGAACATTTCATCCCACATTTCATCCCATATTTGATCCGTACTATCTTAGATGGGTCTCCAACTTGAGTCCTTCAATTAGAATCATCACGTCATCTTCAAACATGAGCGTTCTCTGGTTTAAAATATCTTCTACAATCGGCAATGTTTGTCTCAGGAAAGTTGTTATAAATATTTTTCTTTCATTTGTCTACGTCTTTAATTATGCACCAATATACGTTGACATTATATCGTGATCTCGCATCAGTCAGATGGATAGCTTTCTCTAGAAGACGATATAATATCAAATATGTATGCTTTTACGTGGTAAAATGTCAATTCACACACACACACACACACACACACACATATATATATATATATATATATATATATATATATATATATATATATATATATATATATATATATATATATATATATATATATATATATATATATATATATATATATATATATGTATGTGTGTGTGTGTGTGTGTCGATATGTGTATGTATATGTACACATATACATACATACACATACATACACATACACACACACGTGTGTGTGTACACTCACTTTTTCAGGTGCGAGTGTGTAAATTCGTTAGGTGCCCCTTGTACATGATTTATTTCAGCTTCGAAGGAAAATGAAATTCATCCTCAGCTCATCGTCCATGCATCTTTTCTTGTGATTGAAGCAGTGTACTGTAGAAGTAGTAGGTTAGGACCATGTAACATTCCTTAATGTACTCACATCATTTTTATTATTGTCCATGCATTTTTTCTACTTGAGCACCTCATCGTCCATGCATCTTTTCTTGTGATTGAAGCCGTGTACTGTAGAACTAGTAGGTTACGACCATGTAACATTCCTTAATGTACTCACATCATTTTTATTATTACTCTTTGAAAATCGAAGGTTATATACACGCAGCACTACAGAGATTCTTTGTACTTGCTGGCAACATGTCCTGCCAGTACCTCTCACATTGTAACTTGAGATGTTATTGTATCTCCACAGCTACAAGCAGGTGTGATGGTGAGAGCGTTTAATTTCAATCTCCTCAAGAATTACCTATCAGCATCCTCAACCGTGAGGGCGATAACGCGATCTTTTAGACCTTCTTTTCTTTTGCAGATTATAAAATTGTGTAACTTGTTTGGCCTCGATCAGGAATCTCGAGAATATTCACATAAAAATTTAGACCTTGTCCGATGTACGCAGTGTCAGTTGCTCGACGTACAGATTCTCGAACTCGGACCTTATTCCTTGTACAAAGTCTCGAACTCGGACCACTGTAGCCTGTTTGCTTCATCCTCCCACTGTGATACAGAACTCGTATGTTTTGTGGACTATGGGCTGCGCTCTTGTCAACCTCTGCGCAGCGATGTCATACCCAAATCTGTTTATAATGATTTTGATCATCATTATAAACAATGATTTTGATTATCATTTTGATTATTTTGAAATATGGCCCAAATCTTTATAATTTTTTTAATTATCATCATGCACAATGTTTTTTAAATGCCACATCATCCACTCCACGATTTGATCTTTTCTAACAGGGTGTTGGATCTTTGAGATTTACAATGAAACCAAGTGATCTTGCACGATCAAGACAGTTTCAGCCTTAAGCTAGATTAAGTCCATGATCAAAACAGTTGCAGCCTTAAGCTAAAAGAAGGCAGCCTACATATCGGATCTCACTCGCATAAGATCCTACCCTCTAAGATACCATATTGCCCGTTCCAGTTTTCTATCTTCATATGAAATTTTTTTAAGATAGGTTGATTCTGTGGAGGGAATTCTGTAAACATAAGGCATAAGTCTCTCTATGCAAAGGTTGATTCGGACTGTCATTAATTTTTTTACTCTCCTCTTCCCATTCCTTATGGTTCATTCTTTTTTTCGTTTCAATATCCATCCTTGAATATCACTTTTGTACATGTGTTAGGAGGTTCATATGTCATAGTCAATGGGAGAGTATTTGGAAGATGTCTCTACTTAGACGTCGTATTAAGTAGCATACTTCCATTATTGTTCATACAAGATGGTCCAACATACGTTTACAATAAAAACATGTAAAGAAGAAAAGAAACAGCAAAGTTGTTTAATGCCTCTCCTGTGTTGATACTCTTTTGTAAATCAAAGTGACATTTAATATTAGACAACAGATATATAAGTAAAAGAATAAAATGAATAGCATAGTTTAACTTATTTGATTGAGATAATAAACAAATAGATATTCGAGTAACATAAGAAGATTCATAGGGCGCCAAGATATCCGAGCACAGTCGTTTTTTAAAGCTATGGATAGGTCTGCTTTAGTAATACGATGCAGATTGAAGAACATGCAGATACACGCGAGAGAGAGAGAGAGAGAGAGAGAGAGAGAGAGAGAGAGAGAGAGAGAGAGAGAGAGAGAGAGAGAAGGAGGAAGTTGACTGAGAACAAGAGGCAGACTACGAATAATCACATATCTAGATGCTAATTAAAAGGGGAAAAAAAAAAGTTAAATTTTAAAACCACGCCAGCCCAAACAAGAAGGACGGTGAGATTCTCCATTCAGACAGGAAAGCAAGACAAGATGACTATGGAGTTCCTTCTTGACCCTGCTTTTCCAGACAGGAGAAGACAAGAAGAAAGCAAAGAAACACAGCTCGTCAATGAGGAAGACGCTATTGCATCGTTCCGGAGTATGTGTTCTACAGGATAAATAATATCGCATACAATCGTGCAAGTATTTACAAGCAGCACCACAACTTTAGATGAGCACCACAACTTGTTCAACCTGTACTCTACATTATTACGGTGTCAATGACAGCTTGTGATTAAATTAATCCTGATGGACGCAGTTCAAAACACCTCCTTCTATTGAAACAATTGGGAAATCCTATATTCGTGTCTCGATGCAGATATCGATAATAAACCACTTTGTAAAGAGAATGAATAAGGAGCGGTTTACTCGCAAGCAATGCTCACGAAGCTTTGTTCTCCGCACGAGAGACGAATTCTATGCAATCAAGTACATTGCACGAGTTCCCAAACCCCAGTGTGTATTACTACGCTTCAGTATTACCACGCAATAAAGCATGGTTCATGTTGAGAGAGAGAGAGGGGCCAGGGGTGGAGGTCATTCTCACCGGGTATCTACAGTACATACCAATAGTATATGTACTCACTTTGGTATATGTACTCACTTGTAGGAAAACAACCTAAGATAAGAAGCACAGAAAAGAAGCATGTTCAGATATGAAGACGAATATTCAAAGGATGAATCTCCAAATCTACTTTCAAGATTGGCGGCTAGGAAAAGCACATAGACAAATGAAAGAAATGTGCAGGCTCTTTAAGAAAAAACACGAAAATGAGTCAATTCCACGCATGATTGATAGCCATGGGGTCGAGTGCAAAATAGACAAAAGGAATTGTGCTCTTATTATAAACATCTTCAGCTAACCTCTAGGGGTATCTTTGCCCCTTTCTTCTCATAGACAGGATTGTATGGCCACCATCCCGAGTTAGATCCAAAAGAATTTTACAAAATATATTTTCACTTCTTGATGCTCCATTCAGGAGCATGAAGATTTTAAACGATATCTATTCTCTTCCTAATGGTAAAATCATAGGTCAAGATGGTCTCACGAATGAGTTCTTAAAAAGATTCAAATAGATTTTGGTGACCCCATTATGCTTGATCTCACAAGGACACGTGCTCTAGCATGTTGCATCATTGTCTCAATGAAGGCGTGATTAAGTTGATGCAAAAAAACAACTATCAAGGTAAGATTAGGAAGTCGAGACCTATTAAGATGCTACAAATGGGGTACAAGATCTTTGCTAAGGTTTTTGCTAATCACATTGCCTTCCATGTGCACTCATGGATCAATGAGGACCAAAATGATTCATTAAGGGTAGGTGAATCCTTGAGGTCATCCTTGATGCTAGAGAAGGGATTTTTTTTCGAAAGAATCCTTTGGAGGTGTTGTCTTTCTCAAAATCAACTTCACTAAATCTTATGATAGAAGCGCACGGGACTTCTTTCTTCAATCTTTGAAAGACCTTGGTTGTGGCCCAAAGTCTATCAAGATGATCTCGATGCTTTTAGGAAATGCTCTAGCTCACATCAACATTAATGGATATCTATCTCTATCTAATATATTAAATCTCTCAATAAGGCAAGATTTCCCTCTTGCATCTTTATTCTTTGATATTGCTATTGATGGACTAAGTTTTTTGGTTAACCATCTTGCTTATAGTGGCCAAATCAATGAGACTATGTTGCCCCAATATCTCTACTAGATGCTTATTAAAATGTTTGTTGACAATAGGAATGCTTCCCAATAGAAGAAGAAGAAGAAGAAGAAGAAGAAGAAGAAGAAGAAGAAGAAGAAGATGACAAGTCTTCCTTGCCGCAATCTATGTGTGCTCCTCTCTTACGTGTGAGAGTGTGTGAGAGCTCTCTTCCTTATGTCCTTTCTCTTGACATGGTATCAAAGCCAATGTAGCTAAAGAGGGCTCATGGGGAAGGATGAAAGTGAAGAGTATGTGAGAAGGCATGGAGAACGTGTGATTTACAAATGATTTTAGATTGCTAAAATATTTTGTGTAAAGCTATTTTGGAGGTTCACCCCTTTAGGATCACTTGTTTTGCTCGGATTTTAGTTTCAGAGCCATTGTGACCTCTATTTCCAGCCTCCACGTTCAGGCTCACAAAAAACAAGGTTGATTTCCAAAGATCTAACTTGAATTCTATTTCTCATCTCTCAAACCAAAACTTGGGAGAACGGTTTCTGGATGACATCATACTATGCATCATTTCAACGAGTATCCTATTCTTTCTCTCCACAAAACCATTCTATTCTGGTGTGTAATCAATAGTGAGCTGATGGGAGATACCTTTGTTTTCAAGAAAAGACTTAAAGTCTTTTGACATGTACTATCCTCCTCTAATACTTCTTAAAATCTAGATGTTTGACTAACTTTCATTTTCAACCATAGATGTGAACTTCTTAAAAGTAGGAAAAACATCCGACTTCACTTTAAGGCCATAAATGCATGAATATCTTGAGAAATCATGACTAAAAGTAACAAAGTACCTAAAACCTTGAATAGGATCTATTCTCATTGGATTTCTTTGTAGATTTGATATATCCAAGTTCTTTAAAGGAAGTTTGTGAAGCTTTCCTTCAAGACATCCTTCACATGACTCTCCATCATCTCCTAAAGCAAAAGTAGGAAAACTCTCCACCGTACCTTGATGTTTGGTATGCTTGAGATTTGTGTAACTAATATGACCAAATCTAGCATGCCATAACTTTATGTTCTTCTAACCCAAGATTGATGAAAGGTCCTATAGGACCCGATTTGGGGTCGATTATGCCTCTTGACTCCCGTTGGAATATATCAAAGTGCTATAGCATCCCTTGAATCCCATATCGATTACTCTTCTATAACATGTAATTTGGTAATAGTATGGAATCTTGATGATGAAGTGGTTCCTTCTTCTTCACTAACCTCTTGCTGAGAAAAAATAAGAACAAGGGTTCTTCTAGAAGATGAGGTAACATCGTCTCCAACTTGTCTTGGACTTGGATAAGTGTCATTTAAAATATTCCACAAGTTTTTAGATACTAACATATTCACTATCATAAAACTCCACATTGGATAATTAGACTTTCGCTCAAGCTTGTCTTTCGTCTCAAGTCAATAATCAATCATCTTGTTAAGGGTGTATGTCAACTATGCTCTCATACCAAATGTCTGAAGTGAGGTGGGCCTCAAATAAAAATATTAATCTTAGATTTACAAGATGCTCAAACACATAAACTTCAGCATATACACCTTAAGACTCAAAATAGATGAGTGAGAGACAGAGAGAGAATAGAAGAAATTTTCAATGTGTACAGTAAGCTTAGATGCTCACCTGCAATAAATTATATTCCAATGTCAAATTACAATGTGTAAATATGAAACAAATTGATAATATGTGAATCTAGGTGAAAATAGGAACTAGATACTGGAGATTGTGTGCCTAGGAGATATGAAGAATGTGTGTGTGAGAATATGGATAATATGAAGAGTTTCGAATAGTTTTATAGAGAACTTGATTTTTTATTAACCTTAATCACAAACTAGTGTGAAAAAGTGGGGATAGTAATAGACTTGTTACTCACTGTAACTCAACAACTCATGCTGATGGTTGGCTGAAAAAAATCCTCCAAATACTCCAAATGTAGAGCACACCTCCTCCAACAGTGTAGGAACTCTTCCTCAAAAGATAGCACTTGAAGGTGACCCTCCAATGCTAGTCTTGAGTGTGAGAAGAAGATCAAACAATGAGCCTAAGCCTCACTTTTATAGCATTGGCTGCCCTTCTTAAAGGGGACTTCCAAATCATACAATCAGTACTAAAATTGGAAAAACTATGATCAGAAAAGATTCATGCAAAAAAATATACATGAAAAAAAATGCTTTTCTTTTTTTCATGCTAACCTAGCATGGTGGCGACATGGTTTGAACCCACATCACTAGCTCGAGAAGTACTTGTCTTAGAACAGGATGCCTTACACCATTTTGTTGTAGGATCTTATAAAGACCATAACTAAAAGTTCTATATATTAAGAATTTTGGACGTTTCTTGACATTGTTTCCAACACTAACAAGCATTGGTCATGCATTGATCATAATCATTTTTGTTTGTGTGATTGAGATTAGGATAGTGATTGAGATTATGATTACAATTGCAATTGAGATTGAGATAAGCTCAAGGATGGTCACGTGGATGAACCTTATCATTGGAGATGCTTGATAGAATTTGTAATGCAAATTTGAACTACTTGTAAAATCTATACTAGATAATAAAACACACACACACACACTCTCTCCCTCCCATTTCTTATTTCTGCACGTACTTTGTTATAATCTATTTTACTCTATTATATCTTGTATTGCCGAATTCTATTATTCTGTGTGAATTGTGATTAAAGATTAAGAGATGTGTTACATGCACATATATAGTAATAGACTTACACACCACACAAAAACACAGAAACATAAACATATACAACCAATAAACATGTACACATATTTACATACCACACAAACACATCACATACACGTGCATACATGCACACATATATACACAAAACACATAGAAATACAGGCATGTGCATGCACACACATATACACACAACACATACCTAGGCACAAGCATGCATAAGCAAATGTATACATGGAGATACATAGAATGATGCACAGATGCACAAAAAGATACACAACATGCTTACATACATGCGCATGCAAACATACACAACACATATATACACTCATACATAGAACAAACATATCATTACATATACATACACATATATGAATGCACATAAACATATACCATAAATGCAAACATGACAAGAGAAAGGAGATAAGGAATAGATCTCTCAAACACTCTCACACAAGAGAGGAACAGACATAGATTGAGGCAAGGAAGACTGATCTTCTTCTTCTCCTTCTTCTTCCTCTTCTTCTTCTATTATAAAAAGAGAATATATAAGAATGAACTAATACAACAATGCAAACAATCAAGTATATAAAGAAAAGTACATAAAGAAAACCATAATATCCATGAATACGTGAGTTGGCAAGAAAACAAATGTGCCATCACTCTTGGTAGATAAATCTGGTACAACGCACTAAAAGGTGTCCCTTATATATATTAGAGTAACCCCTACATGTGAGAGAGATGAAAAATGGTATGTTTCATCCTCGATCATCACATGTGAGATTCATATCTCAATACTCCCCCTTAAGCTCAATGTCATCTCCTATAATCCAAGCATCTTTGAAACCATCTTTAGCTTTTCTGCTCCAAGTGCTTTTGTGAAACTTTTAGCAACTTGCTCATCTGACCTCAAATATATGAGATCAATATCACTTGCTTATACCTTTTCTCTGATGAAGTGACAATGTACCTATTGTATAATTTATGGGTTCAAAAGGTTAAACATCTGGATAAAGGTTAGAATATGATGTATGTTTGCTTTGGTCTAGCCCTTGAATTACCCTTGGAACATGCGTTGAACCTTTGAGTGAAACTCTTGGTTTTAACCCTTGAGGTATTTATCATATGAGCTACCAATTGAATGGTTAGAACCTTAGGTTTGATTTATCGTAAGGTGTGGGAACCTAGTCTTGGGAGAAGCTTCTCTAGGAGCCACCTTGTGTGTACGTGAGAGAAGAATCCTCATTTGATTTAGAAGGCATGTGATAGACCTTGCGAAATTAGAAGGCATGTGATCACCCTTGGGAAAGTGTCCACATGAGGGACACTTGGCTAGACACTTGGCCAATCTCAAGGACGTGCACCCCCTTTGGCTGGAGGTATATATATGGGTGGAGTTGGATGGGTGGATGCATGCTCTCTCTTACGAGTGTGGTCTTGGTAGTTAGATTTATGAGTAGTAGTAGTTGTATTTCACAACATTGGTATCAGGAACAGGTTTGAGCAAGTTAGATTATCTCTATTTCTGTAATGTAGTGCAGATCTCTCGAGTTTCAAATATCGATTCGTTAGCCTTCTTTGTCTTGATGGCGATCATAGCAAAATCAACGCTGCATATGAACCCCAGTAGAGGCTATGACTCTCCTCAAAAGGCTGCACACAATGCGTGAATGACCAAGCCCTATGTCTGATGACGTGGATAGCCATGTATAGCACTGTAATAATCTCTGTTTGTTCGAGTTGAGAACTTGAAAGGAACTCTTAAGCATATCTAGAGAAGAGGAAAACTATAGGTTGTAAGATATCGTAAGAAATCCTCTACTCCAAAATGTGCTTTATGAGTAAGAAGCAATTTACCAATATGGTTAAAGAGGTAACCATTTAGCAAAGCTTACGATTAACTACATCCTTTGAAACAGATGCATACTTATGTTAATAGATAATATCTAGTATGAGAATACTAGCTCTATTATCACATGACATAAATAAAGATAACTTTGGTTGTATTAGATTAAAATAAATAGTTATATGAAGGCTTAGTCTTCAAAGTCTTATCAAGAACAAATGAAGACTTGGTAAGAGTAAAACTTACAAAACTTTTGGTGGTACTGTGAGGAACAAACTCTCCATGGTGAGACTAAGATGGACAAAAACTTCTTAGTAAGTAACCCTTGAGTAAGAGCTAAAATTATCTACACTAAAGGTGAGATTGTAAACCAGATGGTATGGGACGTCTAGGTTTACAATATCACTTAAGTGGGTTCAATGGTATGGGACACTGAGCTTAAGGATAATGGAAGCTTAAGCTCAAGGATATTCTAGAGATTTTTCAATCAAGGATTGAGCATAAATAAACTTCCCATTTGGCTAGGAAATTAAATGAACATCAATTTCCTATAGTTTTCGAGGATGAAAACTCCATAAAGTGAGGAAGAAAGTTATCATCAATATGATATTTCTAAGAAATCTTGAATGATTTGGGCAGACTGTCATGACTTCCAAAGAATCCATCCCTGATTTGGATCAAATTCTTGCATATGCTGACCCGTCATTCATCACTTTTGTTTTCATTCTCATGTGAGCTATAAAAGATTGCCCGAGAATTACTTCATATGAACAATTATCTTGAACGAAGAAGTGAAATTATTCTCGAACACCACCTATCATTATAGGCACATGTGTGCATGCACCTAATAAAATTTCAGAGCCATTGTCCGCTGTTCTCATCCTCCAGCTATGCTCTTTGTCAATTGGCCATCTAAACTTGTCAAAAAATTTATTCGAGATAACGTTTATCTCTAAACCCGAGTCAATGAGAGCCAAAGCTAAACACGAATATTTTTCATCTCCAATTCTAATTTTCACTTTTGGGGTTCCTCTTGGCCAAAAGGTTGTGTTGAATTTACTTTCACTGTCTAACATCTCGTCATCAGGTTGAAACGATCCTAAAAAATTTCTATTTACACTCCCAGTTGTAAACTCTTCATCTTCTTCATAATCACTCTCACTTAATGTTACTGCATCATTCATAGCTAGAGTTTCTTCCACCACATCTTGCCTATCTTCGTCTTGTGTCAATAGAAAACGTCTCCTTCTAATTCGTCGAATAAGACTATCCTTGAACTTCGGTTTTGCTATTGAAAACACTTGTTCAAGGGACATTGTTACTTGACTTTTTAGAAGTATATCATTCAAGATTTGCCAAGCATCATTCTTCTTTTTGGGCTCTGAAATCATTATTGCACGTGGAGCTATTATTCCTTTCTCTTTCCCTTTCTCTTCACTTTGTCTTTTTTCATCTTTTTCTTCGGTTTTAGTATTTTCATTTTCAGATTTCTTTTGTTCATCCTCGCTTGGAGTATTCTGATTTTCCTATGATTGCATATTTTCCCGCATTGGCTTTTTCCCTTCTTTAATTTTCCTTCTTTTCTCCTCCTGAGATAAGTTTGTATCTTCAAATTGTACTTTTTTATCATTTTTCTTCGCATTCTCTCTCGTCTGTCTTCTAGTCACCGTGCTATCTCCTTCATTTATATCATCTTGCATATCCTCTCATCTCCGTTTTTCCTTGACATTGGCAATGTGAGAATAAACAGAGCCTTGATCCACAGGAGACCGCCATGCTATTTTACACATTATTTCATCTCTAGCCCTTACCAGTGCCTCAATTGAATAAGGATTTTGGCTTAGCATAGAAAAAGGCCTATCATCAGCTAGCCCTAATCTAGCAGCCAAGGTACTGTCAGTTGCATTAGAGATCGTTAAATTTTCATACAACTTTTTCATACCTCCTTTGTCCCAATTGACGGATAAAGGAAGTGGTGACCTATAATCATACAATTCCCTATCAATCTCTACTAATAATTGATTTTCTTTTGCACTCTTTAATTCATCACTAGAATAAGTTGCATGTTCGTGGCTATCACACCACACACACCGTTTTTTGCCAGTCCCTTATCTTTCAGTGTTCCTTGGAAAGGCTATCTGAGCAGAGAACTAAGTAGGTGGACCTGGCTGAAAACCCGGCTGAGGAGGAATGTATTGTGGCATGACTGGCTGTATGGATGGTTGACCTACACCACTACTACTAGCTCCAGGCTCATTGAAACTCATGGAACATACTTTATTATTCAATTGGGCAACCTCTTTGGAAAGAGATGCATGCATATTCATAACATTCTCCATTTGTTTACATAGAATGTCTAGTTGAAATTTGATCATAGCTTTAGGGGCAACTGTACGTTAGTCATAGCCATAGTTGCAAGCATTGGCATATCAATTTTCCCTACAATAGGTATCTCCCTAGGCTGGGAAGCATTAGATTTAGCATACAACAGTGATTGTCTTTGCTTCATTTGGGCGATAGCCTCTATTTCCCTTTTCACTTTTACCCAGTCGTCGGTAAGGCCATATCTTTTGCCTGGATGTTCTATTCCTCTCTCTACCTCAGGACTCAATATCTTAAGGAAATGTATAATCAGGTCCGGATTTAATGCATTTCTATCATCTTCAAGGTGTTGAGCTAATCGTCTCATGAACTCACCATGAAGATGAGTTAAAGAATCATTCCTCTTTAAAGAGTTTACCCGTTGCAAACATCCAGCACGGCTATGCTGACTAAAATCCTCAAGATAAAACATCTTGTGTAATTCTTTCCTAAATTCCTCCCAAGGTTTATTAGCATAAACTTGAATACTTTCTAGGATAGAACTAGAAACTACACGACCAAAGTACTTGACTAATACCTCATCAGGTAAACCTTGGATTTGCACTTGTTCTTCAAATGTATCCAGGTACTCTATAATATTTAAGCTAGTAAATTTTCCTTTTTCTCTTAAGATGGCTTGTACTATGTGTGTTCTTTGTTTCTTTATTATCATGTTCTTGAATATGTCCTCCATTTTGTGTTCTTGATAATGCTTCGAATGGAGCAACAAATCTCTAATGGTAGGTTCTAATCTCTCTCTAAATTGTCTTAACCTATCCCTAGATGATAAAGCCAGGAATATTAGCTTTACCAAATCCTAGGATTTACTATTGAAACTTTCTTTTCTCAAATATATTTTCAATTTGTTTAGTTTAACCTAAACTTATATTATCTTTTGACTTGATCTTTTAGTTTTATAATTTGATTTCTCTTGTACCTTGTGAGTTTTTAGGTTTTCAAAACTTTACTTTAATTTTCAAACCTTTGAATGTTTAATTCCAAAGTTTGCTCTAATGAAAATTATATGTGTAGATAGGTTTTATAAGTTTTAAGTATATTTTCTTACTTTAGATATTTTGGATTTGTAATGTAATAGGTAAAACAAGAATTAATACTAAGTTCTTGAATAATATTTTCTTAATTTGATTTTGGATTTTAATAAAGTAGGAAAGAAATAAAAGAAACTACTTTAAATCAAAAGAACTTAAACATAAAGCTCTTTTTGTTCTCTAAAATAAAATTCTTTTTGTGCAATAAAATAAATGTGAAGCAAACAAACAATCTTTCTGTTTAAAATAAAACCTCTCTTTTTGTGCAAATAAATCTTTTCAAGTATTTTATAAAACTATCCTAAGATCTAATATGACGTTGCTTGCAATACTTAAACAAAACTAATCCTTCCTAATGCAAGAATGCTTCAATGCTTTTCAAATGCAAGTGTAATGTGACCAATTTCTAATGCAAATGAAACAACCCTCTTTTTTAGTGATGTGATTGTACGAAAATAAAGGAACTTGAAAAATCATCTTATGTGAAGTTGCTCGATGCAGAGGTTCTAATGTGCACCGTGATATTTCTTTACACAAACTTTTTTTTAGTACATCAAACCTAAGTAAAAATCTAAAATTGATTGTGTATTCTTGGTCTTCTTGTAAGTTGATGGGGGAGGGGAGGGGAATGAAGTGACGAAGCTCTTCTGTCTAGAATATCCATTTTCCCATGGAGGTGCTCAATGCCCTAAGGAACAACCTTCAACAGCCAGGGAAAAAGAGTTGGTAGCAACATGATCTTCACTTTTTTTTTTGCAGCTTCTTCCTTCACTTTCCTGCATACAAGAAAAAAATAAAGTTAATTATTGTAATTAAGATTGAGAATACAACCAAAAAACCCTAAGCACACTAGCATCATGTTTCATGTCAGGTTCACCAAAGTTGTGGAGGGGTGTGAAAGGAGGCAGCCACGTATCGGAATTGACTCACGCTAGCCTCTCTATGTGACTACATGCTGGGTGTTTCTTTGTGTGCTTCAGGATCTAGGTTGAGTTTTCAAAGTGTGGGGAAGTATTAGCTAGAGTTTACTGGTCTATTGAAGTTTAGCCTATGAGTCTATGGTTTGTATGGAAGTGCAGTGCTATACCTAGAACTAGCATCTTGATATTCTTTCAAGATTAGTTCTTCCTCAGTAATACGATTATAAACTACCTCAGTAATACAATTTTTAACAATGTCAACTTCGTTGTTTTCAGATTGAGTTTTTCTTTTAGTAGAAGGTGAAAAGAGAATTTCTCTTTCCTCACAATCTGGGAAAGCAATTGAATAGAAGGTTCTAAATCTAGATAATCTATAAGGATAAGATGAAGAATAGAGAGATTTAGTAACTATATGATATTTAACTACTTCATCAACTTCTAATTCTACATTAGTCTTTTTCTTGTTGGATTGAATAGTAATATTGTATAATGGAGTAGGTAAAATAGTCCCCAAAATATGAATTTCTTTGTTTTGAGTAGAAGATTTACTTGAGGATGCAATATTTGTAGACATAAAAAGTAGAGTTTCTATGGTCCGTATGGAAGTGTGTCTCTATCTTTAGAAATCGTGTCTAAATATGATGGTGAAATTAATTCTTTGTTAGTTATTCTATCTTTAATGAGTTCAACTACGATGTTTTCTATTTGTTGAGGATGAGTATTTCTTTTTAAGGTTGGAGGAAATAAATCTTCTCTATTTTCTGGTTCAGGTAAAATGATTGAGAGTAAAGGTAAAACTCTAAATAAGTTACGATCGTATTCTACAGAGTGTAAGCTTTCATCTACTACTCGATCTTTAACTATTTCTATTACTTCTAATTCGTTACTAGTCTCGTTTTGAGTAGATGTATTTTCAATAGGTGCAAGTAAAAGTGTTTCTGAAATAAAAGTAGAATGTATACTGTGCTCACTCCAAGTTTTACTTGAAGATGCTTTATCAACAGACATGAAAAATAAAGTGTAAATTGATTGATAATAGAACTTTATGATGGTAATGCTAAAACTTTAGAATCACAACAGTCCCATACAAGTGCTTGTAATAAATTCTAATACAGATTTTAGAAATATTCCTTTATAAAATTTCTATATAAAAGCTTAATGCAAAATTTTATAATTCAAAGATCATATAATGAAACCAAGATGAGCGTCATAAAAGGAGCTTCTATCTCATAAATCTCGTCAAGTCCTCTTCAGTGCTCGTGAATTCTTCTTCAAAATGATCTGCATAGAGAACATTAACCCAAAATAAAAAACATAAGTATGTTTTTATCAAAATAAAACACTCATTTACTCTTATACATCCTTTATATTCACAGATACTAACATGAACTTATATACATTCTAACATACATTTATTTTCTTCAAGCTAACATACACTTAGATGCATGTTATCTTATGCTAATTCTTTCTCTCATACTTTTATATTAATACATACTCTCATCAATGCACATACATATATTCTTATCATATATATATATATATATATATATATATATATATATAATTAGTTAGGTAGTTTATGTAATCATATTCCTAATACAAGCTCATTCATGCTAATATACTTTACATATATTAATGCACTTTACATGCACGTTTTCATCATACCATTCATGCCATGCATACTAATCATGCACTTATGCATAAGTAAACAGATGTATTTAACTCATGCACACATCTACTTCATATAGGCATATGCACATACACTTACTCATATCACCTATCTACTTCATTTATGCACATGC
This sequence comes from Ceratopteris richardii, assembly GCA_020310875.1. Taxonomy (NCBI): domain Eukaryota; kingdom Viridiplantae; phylum Streptophyta; class Polypodiopsida; order Polypodiales; family Pteridaceae; genus Ceratopteris; species Ceratopteris richardii. Next base: position 85,241,999 of record CM035411.1, read on the forward strand.
ATTCGTCTAACACATGCACATGCACATACCTCTCATGCACATGCACACACCTTTCATGCACATGCACATACCTCTCATGCACATGCACACTCGTATGCACTCATGCATACAACTCTTTCATATGCATATGCACTAACTCATATATGCACATGCACTCTCATACAACTCATTCATATGCATATGCACTAATTCTAATATGCACATGCACTCTCATATGCACTCATGTATATGCACTCATCTAGCTCATGCATTTATACATATATACTCATCATTTAAACACATGCATATCATGCACACATCTTTCATTCACATGCATACATGCATCACACATACACATGCATACCGTCACTTCACATGGATACATGCAAACACATACAGTCACTTGCATACATGCATCACACATACACATGCATACATTCACTTCATACATTCACATACATCACTTACATACATGCAAATGCTCACTCACTTATATACATGCACATGCACACATCACTTATATACATGCACATGCACATTATACCTACACATGCATACATGCACTTCACATGCATACATGCAAACACATACATTCACATGCATACATTAATCACTTATATACATGCACATGCACACACCTCTCATGCACATGCACATTATACCTACACATGCATACATGCACATCATACATACACATGCATACATATACATGCACATCATACACATGCTACTCACACATAGACATGCATTGCATGCATATTCTTATCATACCTACGCATGCATACATGCACACAATTCACATGCATACATCCATCACACATACACATGCATACGTTCACTTCACATCCATACATGGAAACACATACATTCACATGCATACATGCATCACACATACATATGCATGCATTCACTTCATACATTCATGTACATCACTTACATAATGCACATCCATACATCACTTATATACATGCACATGCACACATCACTTATGTACATGCACATGCACACACCTCTCATGCACATGCACAATATACCTACACATACATACATGCACTTCACATGCATACATGCAAACACATACATTCACATGCATCACAATTCACATGCATACATTCATCACTTATATACATGCACATGCACACACCTCTCATGCACATGCACATTATACCTACACATGCATACATGCACATCATACATACACATGCATACATGCACATCATACATACACATGCATACATGCATACATATACATGCACATCATACACATGCTACTCACACATGGAAATGCATTGCATGCATATGCTTATCATACCTACACATGCATACATGCACACAATTCACATGCATACGTGCACCATACTTCACATACCTACACATGCATACATGCACATCATACATACACATGCATACATGCATACATCTTTCATTCACATGCATACATGCAAACACAATTCACATGCACACATGCATCATACATATACATGCATACATGCAAACACATACATTCAGATGCATACATGCATCATACTTCACATACCTACACATGCATACATGCACATCATACATACACATGCATACATGCAAACACATACATTCAGATGCATACATGCATCATACATACACATGCATACATCACAATACACATGCATACATGCATCATACATATACATGCATACATCTCAATTGTAATTGAACTTGACAAGGCTTAATATCAAAGATTGGCTTTTCAAAAATACCTTCAATTAGATTTACTCTAAAAGATCCTTGTTATGTCACTTGATAATAGAGCTAGTTTATACCTCAACTAGATATTATCCGTTTTTGACATAATGAGTAATATGAACAAAGAGCAATTCATATGTCAATCAAATCTTTATATTTAAGTAGATGTAAATGACATTTACCATTTTGAATAGTCCTTTACTTCTAGGACAATAGAAAATGGTAATTAGGATGTATTAGAACCCTTGAGTCTTACCTTGTCTTCATGTCTTGCATTTCCTTGGAAGAATAATGGAAAACTTGGAATAGTTCTTTAGTTCTCTCATACAAGGAACTTTCTTGAATAGGATAACTAATGCTTCCATCTTTCAAAACTAAGATTCTATTATACCATATTTTCTCTTTCTTAGATTTTGGGAATAGATGATCTAATTTACAACCATTGTATCATGGTTCTAAGAGAGAAATTTTTGTACTATTACCTTAAGTCTATGGCCTTGGTCATTAGGCATGACATGGGTTTTTATAGAATAATTCCACAAGAGGGATTTCAGGCTTAATGATTGTACTATTTCTTGGCTTGTAATAAGTTAATCATATAGGAAGTGAATGGTAGTTTTAATATGGCTAGTTCGCTCTACTACCATTATTCCTATAATGGACATTGTAACTACAGATTAAGCTAAACCTTCCTCTAATACTACAAACCCATGTACTACATATGCATACATAGTGTATGCTAAAACATTTTACACCTTTATTGAAAAAGGTGTAGCATGCATAAGGTTTAGAAACTAAACCCCTCCTTAAAGCATGCAAATGTTCCAATTTGGAACTTTGTTCATTCAAAGGATGGTGCAAAATATCCATGGATCTATCTTTTTGTGCATGTGCGTTGCCATAATGTATACATAAATCATGAACATATTAATGCAAAACCAATCTTTCTTTTCCAAAACCATATGAATTGGATGCATAGTGCAAATCATTTCTATGGCTTAATTATGTATGTCACAAGACAAATAAGGCCACCTCAATCTATGTACCCTTTTTTCAAACTCATGTCTATTAGAACATGCATTGCATGTTCTTTAGTCTACAAAAGAAAAAGGTGCAAATACTTACATGGAAATTAAGCTCTTTCCATCCCTTGAATTTACTTTGGTGTTTCTCCCGGTGGTGAAGTAGGCTTGGACCATCCCGTCTTGTCCAACATTGAAGTTTTCCTTGGGTATTTTGATACTTACTTGTGCACCCATGTATGTATATACATTTGAAAGCATGCATCTATGAATGCAATTTTAAAGGGTAGAAGCTATATGCATAGTTAATGGATGTCACATTGTGATTTCTATATGAGAAGCAACACACATCATTCATATATGATGAAAATTAGAGCATGGATACTTATCATAAGCTCCCACTGTGCTCCTTGTGTGCTCCTTGGAACATATATCTCTTGTCTTTATGTTCGTCTCATAGTGCATAGCTTACAAAATGGATGTCCTCTTCTAAAATACTTAAAAGAACACTTGTCTTGGTGTTATAAGTATTTACTCATGCGGTACAAAAGAAAATGAAAATAGAACTGAATTAATGTGATGATGAAGCTCCATTTCATAGCTTCTTGAATGAGTATCCTCCCTATATCATAATCTCCTCAAATCTATAAGATATTATGAGAATACTTAACATTATACATCCATTTAGGCAATAGAGAATTAAATTATGCAAAGAATAAGAGAAATGAAAATGAAATACTTCCCTGAATTCAATTTCATGAAGTTGCATGCTCCTCCATGTTTGGGTTAGTATCTTCAACACAAATCTCTAAGGGAGAGAGAACTCTCTTTGTTCTCCATCATCTTTGACTATTGAACTCTACTACATTATGCACCTAAATTTAGTAGTGAAAAATTTGGGGATGCATCACTCACAAATGGCTACTTTGAATTGAATCACTACATCCTCTTAGAGAAGAAGGATGATTGAACTATCAATCCCTTTCATGGAAACTCTACCCAACTTGATAAGTTAAAACTTGGATAATACTACTAGTAAATTCATGAGTGCATGTGGTTAGCTCAATCTCTTCTCTTACGAGCATTCATAAGTCCAAATCGAATGTTGCAACAAACTATGCTTCTCATTTTATAGTCAAAACATTGCATGCAAAAAAATGCCAACTCATCTTCTTCTACAAACATGCAAAAAATCCCATATATGAGGGTTTTAATCATGGTGGAATCTCTATATAATAAAAAATGAAGTTTTATCTTACCTAACATAAGCGAGAGAGAAGAACATCTCTTCCTCTACATCTTTTAGCCCTCGTGGCATGAGCATGTCGTTTGCTATCTTTACTCACATGTCCATGTGAAATACGCATTAATGGAGGCTTACCTTCTTCGTTAGTTGGACATGCATGGGTGTCCGTGAATCCATCAGTGGGGCTTCATATGAGAAAATATTTTAATCCTCCAAAGAGGAATGAAAGCTTCCTCATAGGCTGCACCAAAGAAAGCTCCCTCGTAGGTTGGACCAATTCCTCATGACATCTTCTCAGGCAAGAGACGATCTAGAGACTAAAGTCTTCAAATGAAAAGGTTCAATGGAAAGGAGAAAATCAATCTAGCTCTGATACCATGTTGTGTGAGAGATCCATAACCTCCACACAAGCTAAGAATACTAACTAGTCTCACACTAGGAAGAGAGATACATTTCCATCTGACCAACCCCTCCAATATATAGCTCCAAGTCCAAGGGGGTAAGTCCCTCTCAAGGGGACATGTGTACCTTCCATCACATGGGTCCCTAAGGTGTTCACATGGTTTCCAAGCTTAGGAAATCATGTTGGTGAAAGTACAAGCCTACACATTCGGCTTGTAGTTCATACACATATGAAGCTCCATGGAAACAATTGCTAAGAAAGAATTCATCTTTACCATTTGTAAAAGTCATTCTTCTTTACTTGAGAACATTTGTAATCACTACCCAAAATTCGTGGAATTGTTAGTTAGGAAAGTAACCACTACATTGAGGGAATATCTCCTACAATGAAGGATCGCTTTTTAGAGAGAGAGCCAAAAGTTGAATTCAAATTCAAATTTGAACGGAACACTTATATAAACTCACTTGAAAAAGTCACGGGATATAGCTTCATTATCCGAGCTCTTCATTTGCCATTTTGTATGTGTGTAAGGCCTACATTGTAGCCTACATCATTCTCCATCATAAGGCTATGATTACCAAGCCTATGATCTTGTACATCATTGTTCATTAACACATTATATCTACATTATTCATCTATGAGATCTCTGTTATAGTCATTTCTAACTGTCAATGTGTGCTGCTCATATGTCACTGATTTCTCCACCAAATTCAATGATCTAAAGCTTACTAGAATCAAATCCACGTTATCTACATGCTGACAAATCTTGAAGCAAATCCATTCCGCCAATTTGGAGAAAACTGCATTGGAACACTCACTAGTCAAACTTTGTAGAGGTCCTAAAAAATCGGGGGTAATGATCTATTTGCTAAATTGATTTCTCTGTGTATAGTGGATCATTTCAAGTGATTTCACTTGGAAGCATTAGATCATTAAGCTAATTACCTCTAAAAGGAATTTTTCCAATTCCTACTATACTAACAGCACTCAGCATTACAAGCAGTAGGTGTGTGATAGAAAATAGAAGGTTTTCTTGGATTCTTCTATTTGGAAGTAGTCTGTTTTCATTCAATCTTTTCACGCATCGTTTCCAAAGTGCATAGGAACTTTTATGGTGTCATTGGAAAGCTAAGAGGGTCCACATATCAACTCTAAAGTCACAAAGGGCTGGTACTAAGCAAGATTTGGCTGTACCAAATCATCACTTGAAGTGTCCATCCATCTTTCCCAACAGTGGTATCAGAACAAAGTTAAGGTAAAATGGGAGATGGTTTTCATTCTTTCATTGATAAATTAGACAGGAACAACTATCAGGCATGGTCTTTGAGGATGAAGACATACTTGCAAGGAAGGCGCCTCTATGGGTACATCTCAGGAGATGAGGAGAAGCCCATATGAGAAGCAAAGGACAACCTACAAGGGAAGAACACAAAAGACTCAACACATGGTGTGCCAAGGATGCACTAGCAAGGACTTACTTACTCAACTCAATCTCCGATTTTCTTCTTCCACATCTTAGGAATTGTAAGACATCCCAAGAGACTTGGGAAACATTTTCTTCTTATTTCTCTTCCAACACAAGGTCCAGGAAGAATCAATTATGGATTGAATTCACAACTCAAAGAAAGCAACCGAAGCAAGCTATCTCATAGTATGTGACCAAAGTTAAAGATGTAGCGGATCAGTTGGCAAGCATAGGAGAAGAAATTGAAGAGGAGTAGATTGTAAGGCAAGTAGCCAATGGTATTAAAGCTTATGACAAATGGGAGAGCTTCACAACTGCCATGAACTTGTACATGGACATGCAGACTCTTGACCTTACCACACTCATGGGGCAACTATTCACCCATGAAGCCAAGCTCAACAAGAATGGAGATTCATCAAGAGGTAATAACTCTTCTGCCCTATACACTGATAAGAATAAGTCTAAAGAGGAAGGCAAGAACAAGAAGGTAGGAGATGAAGGAACTACCTCCCAAGCCAACTGAGGTAGATCATCAAAAGGAAGGGGTAGAGGAGGTAAGCAAGGTAGGGGGAGACCTTATAACTCCTCACCATGCAACGTTTGTGGTATATCAAATCATACTATAGATGAGTGTTTCAAGAACTCCAAGAACTAGAGAGGTACAGGTTATCAAAGAGGTGGATACACACAATCAAGAGGCATATTCAATCACCACCAAGGATACAACAACAACTACAACAAAAACTACAATAGCAACTATCAAGGAGGATACAAATCCACGAAGGATTACAATAACTACACAGAGGAGCAAGAAGATTCTCTTCTGATTATGTACATGACTTCAAAACCAGGTATAAATGATGATCATCTCTTCTACATTGACTCAGGATGCTCAAATCATGTGGCAGGCAATGTAGCTCTTCTCTCTGGCCTCGAGGAACCAAAGGGTGAGCATCAGGTACAAACAAGTGATGAAACCAAGCACTCATTGATTAAAGTTGGAAATGTTAAGACCTCTCATGGGAACAAAAATCTGTTGAGTAGGGTTCTATATGTACCAAGTATTACCAAGAATTTGATGAGTGTTTGATAGATTGTGGAAAAGGGTTTTTGCATTAGATTCAACCAATATGGAGCATTTGTGGAGGATCCCAAGCATGGGTTCAAGAGAATTGATAAAGGAGAAAAGACACGTGGCCTTTTCACTTTTGAACATGAGAATACAAGGAACATTACACTTTCATGTGTCCACCAAATTCAATGTTCTATAGCTTGTTGGAATCAAATCTAGGTTATCTACGTGCTGACAAATGTTGAAGCAAATCCATGCAGCCAATTTGGAGTAAATATCGGGGGTAATTATCTATTTGCTAAATTGATTTCTTTGTGTATAGTGGATCATTTCAAGTGATTTCACTTGGAATCATTAGCTTATTAAGCTAATTAAGTACCTCTAAAAGAAATCTTTCCAATTCCTATTGTACTGGTAGCATTGAGCATTACAAGCAGCAGGTGTGTGATAAAAAATAGAAGGTTTTCTTGGATGCTTCTATTTGGAAGTAGTCTATTTTGATTCAATATTCTCACACATCATTTCCAAAGTACATAGGCACTTTTATGGTGTCATTGGAAAGCTAAGAGGGCCCACATATCAACTCTGAAGTCAGAAAGGGCTGGTACTAAGCAGGATTTTGTTGTACCAACTCATCACTTGAAGTTTCCATCCATCTTTCCCAACAGTGGTATCAGAGGAAAGTTAAGGTTAAATGGGAGATGGTTTTCATTCTTTCATTGATAAATTAGACAGGAACATCTATCAGGCATGGTATTTGAGGATGAAGACATACTTGGAAGGAAGGAGCTTCTATGGATACATCTCAGGAGATGAGGAGATGCCATATTCAGAAGCAAAGGACAACCTACAAGGGAAGAACATGAAAGACTCAACACATGGTGTGCCAAGGATGCACTAGCAAGGTCTTACTTACTCATCTCAATCTCTGATTTTCTTCTTCCACATATTAGGAACTGTAAGACATCCCAAGAGACTTGGGAAGCATTGTCTTCTTATTTCTCTTGCAACACAAGGGCCAAGAAGAATTAATTGTGGATTGAATTCACAAGGCAAACAAAGCAACCTAAGCAAGCTATCTCAAAGTATGTGAACAAATTTAAAGATGTAGCAGATCAGTTGGCAAGCATAGGATTCTTCTATTTGGATTCTTCTATTTGGAAGTAGTCTATCTTGATTCAATGTTTTCACAAATCATTTCCAAAGTACATTGGAACTTTTATGGTGTCATTGGAAAGCTAAGAGGGCCCACATATCAACTTTGAAGTCAGAAAGGGCTAGTACTGAGCAAGATTTGGTTGTACCAACTCATCACTTGAAGTGTCCATCCATCTTTCCCAACAAATCACAAGAAATCACATGGCTTCTAAAAGAAGACTCCCCAACCACAAAAACTAAGAACACTAACTAGACTCATACTAGGAAGAGAGATGTGTGTCCACCCAACCAACCCCTCCAATATATAGCTCCAAGTCCAAGGGGGTAAGTTCCTCTCAAGGGGACATGTGTACCTTCCATCACATGGGTCCCTTAGGTGTTCACATGGTTTCCATGCTTAGGAAATCATATGAAATAACATGGCTTCTAAAAGAAGACTCTACAAGTTCTCACATACAAACCAAGTGGATAGGAGAAGCTTCCTATCAGGTCTAAGGTTACGAGTCAACGTTAGAGAATTAGCCCTAAGGTTCAAGACCCATCTAAAAGGTGTAAATAAACCATAAATCAAAAGATTTTCAAACCTAGAAACTGAAGGGTTCTACCCCTTAGACCTATGTAGTTATAAAACATTTTACCTCCTCAAGGTAGAGGGCACTCAAAAAGCATGGTCCGATAGAAAAATGGGTATAAAAGAAAGACTCACTTCATGCTTCTCCCATCCGAGATAGGGAGGGGATCCGATACCATCTTTTAAACCCCAATAAACCTCCCAAATTTTGTTAGAGAGTTTGCATGGATCTCGAGGTCGATGAAGAAGACTTGCTGACTGATTTTGTGGAACACGTGCATATGGAGATTCATCAAGATCATTTGCTTCCTAGTCATGAACCTTTCTCTTTATATCTCGGTAACCATACATTCATGGAAGTTCCCTTCATGTGTGCAACATGTAACCCATTCATTTATCTAACTAAAAGAGACTAAGGGAAGGGTTCTACCCTTCTCCCAAGGTCACTTCCATGTAACAATGCACCTGAATGTGCTTACTTTGAGCATGGAACACAAGGTTCCTTGCAATTATCAATGCGCCCTGAGTGTTAGTGAACATGGTGGTGGCGAAAGACTGACCAACACCCAAATTAGCCATAAGGTGTCTCAGCACACATAGTCAACACTCACTATGAAAGTTGCCCTATACAAAGTGGCCATAGTAGGCTTCTTCTTGCTCAACCAAGATATGCATGAGCTACTAAGCATGAAGAAAGAACCACTAGTGGACTCACATGTCACAATAAAAAGCCCAGTCAGAGTTAGAAAAAGCATTTAACTCTAGCAGTAGCAATCCCCCCTTGGGATTAAACAATCCAAGTAGCCGAATACCACTCAAGTAGAAAAAAATGCACTTAACCGCAAACAATGCTTGACACTTGGGTAGTGCATAAACTTGCTCATCTATGAGACAACAAACTGAATTAGGCCTAGTTATGCATAAGTAAATCAATCATCCAACAACCTTTTGATAGAGAACAACATCTCCAGCATCATAAAGACTGAATCCTTAACCTCGTTCCAATAGGAGTGGCAATAGCTTTGCAGTCTTCAAGGCCAAAATATTCCAATAATGTGTCAATATATTTTGTTTGACACAAATCTATTCCAAAATCAACTTGCATAAACTTAATGCCCAAATATTGATGCAAATACTCTAAATTTGAGATCTCAAATGAGATATGCAAATGAGCCTTAAAAAGAGCACTATGCTTCTCATTAGGACCAGTGAGCAGCATGTCATCAACATAGACAACAATGATGAGAAGCACATCATATGCACGCTTAACATATAAGGTGCTCTCAATTGGACGATTCTCAAAATCACGTGCAATCAACTAGAGATGTATCTTTTCATACCAAACATGTGGTGCTTGCTCAAACTATATAATGCCTCTTTCAATGTGCACATTTTGTTTCTGTGTCCTTTCTGCACAAAACAGAGGGCTAAAAAACATTCACTTCTTCATGTACATCACCATTCAAAAAATGTGATTTTAATGTCCAAATGATGTACACTCCAACTATTATGCATTGCAAGGGCATAGATGCTATGAAAAATAGTCATTTTGCATGTGGGTGCAAAGGTCGCATAAAAAACAATGCCTCTTCCTTGAGCATAACCTTTTCCAACAAGCCTAGCATTATACCTATCAACTGTTCTTATGCTTCAACTTGTATACCCACTTACTCTCAATTGCCTTCTTGCTAGGAGGTAGGTCACATAAAGACTAGGTACCACTCTTCATAATAACATCATATTGTGATTGCATAGCAACCATCCTAGTTTTTGAGTTTTGTGCTAAATCAAACAAAACAAGATCATTCACATCCCAACGACTAGAGTCAGCTATAAAATAAAAATGTGATGCAAAAGAAGCACTATAAGAGCTTGAATGGGTACAATATGATAGAGGTGCATCTAATTTGCTATCTCGCAAAGTTTATACTAGCCATTTAGGCTTAATTTTTTCCTCCTCTATATCAGTCCTCTCATCAACAAAAAAATCATGTAAATATGCATTAAAATGGAATGATCTGGATCATCATGTGGAACCTATAAATGTTGCAAAATAACCTCATTTGGACCAGCACTAGATTATCCACTTGTAAAAAGAGGCAGTTAAGTGTCATACACATCTTTGGAGCTAACTGATGCATCCTTAGTACATGAAAGTAATGGCGAAATTGCATCTTCCACATAAACAACATCATAGTCTATGGATGATAGAGATGATATCCTTTTCTTTTAGAATTGTACCCAACCAAAATACATTTTAGTTCTTTATCATCCAATTTCATGCATTGTTGTTCAGGCACCAATGCATTTGCTAGAAAACAAAAGACATACAGATGAGTAATAGATGGCTTGCAACCATGTCAAGCCTCATATGGAGTGATACAGTGAAATGATTTAGTGGGACACCTGTTAAGTACATATGTTGCATAGACAATAGCTTGAAGCAAAAACTATGTTGTAAAGCCTGACTCTTGACCATACACCTCACAATCTCCATGAGTGAATTGTTCTTCCTTTTGGAAACATGATTCTACTGAGGTGTATACAACACTGTATACTGATGTTTTATCCCATTGTTAGCCAGAAGTGCTTTAAAATCAGAAGACATATACTCTCCTCCTTGATCAAAATGGAGGGTGCCATTTTCTTGCCGATAGATTTTCAGCTAGAACTAAAAACTGTTTGAAGCACATAAAAACTTTAGAGTTTCCTTTCAATGGATATACCCATCCATTCCTGGAAAAATCATCAATGAAATTGACAAAGTAAAGGTAGTTCCTAAAAGAGGGTGTCCGCACAGGACCACAAACCTCACTATGAACAAGTTACAATTTCTGAGTAGCTCATACTGAACCATTTTTTAGGAAGGAGGAGCACTACATTTTGCCCAAAATATAGCCTTCACAGACATTTTTATGAGGTGCCTCAAGTTTGGTCAGAGATGACACCATTTCGAATTTTTGTAGGCATACCAAACTAGCAAAATTCAAATGAACAAAGTGTGCATGCCAAAGCTTTGCATTTGTGATAGCCTATGAATATTGAGCTGCATATGCTGAATCATTCACAAATTGTGCATAATATATGAGCTTATACAACCCAGACCATAAAATTCTAAAAGTAATAATGACAATGTTACTTGATAGATCATGAAATGTACATCTATTATAAATAAATTTCACAACCAAGCCAATATGTGCTAATGCTCAAATTGATGACAGATATTTCTTGATCTTTGGCACAAACAAAGTATCCACCAATGTAAAAGAACTACCATCAATAGTATTTAAAATGATCTTAACAACTACCATGATAGAATAACAGAAGTTGTTGGTGCATGTGACAATATTCCTTATAGGGGAAGGCTCAAGTGAAGTGAAGAAACTATGCTACAAGGTAATATGGTTGGTTCCCCACTATCAAAGTACCAAAAAATTGAGTCTACTACAGCCATACACGATTAATGAGAAGATGGGTCATAACTACAAACAATACTAAATGCCCATTCTTCATTCTACATATGATTAGAAGACTATGCTTTGCATGTAGATGCCTCTGCAACAACCATTCTAGCCTCTTTCTTCTTTGCCTCTTTTGTAACTCATTCTTGACAACTCTTTATGACATGATCATTTCCTTTATAGTATTTGTAAAACAATTTCTACTATTCTGTTTTATTCTCATCTTTGTAATAATTCTTTGATTGTGTAGAATTAGAAGATTCCTGCTTAGTAGTAGAAGAGCTCCATATATATTTGCCCTTTTGATTGTGAAGAGATGGATTTGAACTTGTGGAAGATGAAGTCGTGCTCCAAAAACATGGCACTGCACGAGCCAAATAAACTATAGGGATATGTAGTGGGCCCTTTTAGCTTGCCAAAGGATGTATTAGACACCCTATGTACCTTGGAAGATCACTCTCAAAAGGATGAATCAAAACAGATAAGTTGGAGTAGATTCAAGACCAAAAAACTAGTTATTTGGTTTATACACGTTCAATGTTTTGCATACTTCTCTTGCCATAGCAACAATTGACTTAATTCCTTTTGGGGAACTATTATTAACTTAGTAAGCTAACAATCACGAGTGATTCGATAAAAAATTATGGACCTATTGGAGAATTCCTATCCTATTCGCAGAGGAAAGTGTAGAAGACCTTCTCAGGATTAAGACTTTTACCAACAGCTGAACCTTCAAATGACAATTGGTATCAACTAAAAACTCCAATGAACTTGAAATGTTGGTCCCTCAAACTAGAAACTTATATCTTTCAAATGCGCTATGAAACGCTCAATTTGGAGTAGGTTTGGCTTGGAAACTTTTTGCCTCAAAACAAGTTGCATGTTCACTCAGTTAGGCTAACAGTGAAAACTCAATAACTTAGAGGCCATAAAGAAGGATAAAACCATTGTGGACAAAGGACGTACTCAAGATAAGATTTCAAATAAATGTTTAAAATCTAAAATTGGATACATATATTGAGAGATATGACTCTCACAAGTAGACTACCTAGAAATTGGTATGCGATTGGACATAGTCTATGAGAGTGAAGAGAACGAAATGGCTCGAAGCAAATGAACTAGCCATAAGGGGACTTCCATGCCTTCTCCCTCTATTCTTGAGTGTCCTGCCTTGCCTCGTTTATAGCCAAGTGACCAAAAACTCTCATGATGAGTTTGAGAGCTCTTCTCCATAACTCTTCCACTACTTTGAGTAGCCACTCCTCTTCCAGTTCAGCTTTTTTTATTTTGATTTTCTTTTGATTGATTCTCTTTTGATCTCGACTACTTCTTGAAGTAAATGCTTCCATTTTTCATTTTTTTATTTTCCTTCCATTTGAAGAAAATCCTTTTTTGCAAAAATAGATACGACCTTGCTTCTTTATTTTTTAACACTCCCCCTCAAGCTCACATGTGAGCTTGCAGCTTCAACCATTTCTTGCAAGCTGAATTCCTCCTTGAACCTCTTTAGCTTAGAAGCATCTAAGGACTTTGTAAACATGTCTATAACCTGATCATTAGTTCTAATGAGCTTAATATCCACATCCTTTCTCAAAACTTTTTCTCGAGCACAATGATAATGCACTTCTATGTGCTTACTTTGTGCATGAAACATTGGATTGTTTGTCAAGTGAATGCTTGGCACATTGTCACCATAAATTGGAATGGTCTCTACTGATGGAGGAAGTATCTCAACCCCTAAGCAACGATGAAGCGCGAATGACCTCCACAGGTATCCTTCTTTGACCTCTGCACACCAAAAATGCTCTTACTCAGCGCTTATGCAGAGAACTCCAGTGAGCTTTTGTAGACCTGTAGTAGACACCAAGGGCTTTCCAACAAAACAAATTTCACTTGAAATGGATGCTTACACAAAGAGAAACAATGTCTACAACATGAGCTAGTTGAATGCTCACAACTGCTAGTCAAGCAAAGACCTCACTTCACTCCAGCAAACGTTTCTCAGAGGTTATACAGAGAATGAATCTCAAACTTGAGTCAACTTTAGAGCACTCTAATAGCTACCCAATGACACCAAAATCATAGCAAATGGATACATAGAGAAGGAGAACCAGCCCTTACAACAGAGAGCAAAATATTTCCAACAGAGCCTACACACCAAGAGAGATATCAATCACACAACTTCACTAAAATGCATGTTTCTCCCAGATTACTCAGAGAATGATCCAGAGACTCTGTGAGTATAAACTAGACTCTAATAGATATCCAATGAGACAAGAATTACATCAAATGGATACAATATGAGGGAGAACCAATGCTAACAACTCAGGGGTAGAAAGTTGCAACACTGCCTGCGCACACACATAGATATCCCTACTAAAAGAAAACAAACAAGCAAGCAAGGGGCTAGCTTAAGCAAGGGGCTTGCTTATCAAAACTCCAGCACTTAGTGCTCACTTTACATGAGCTAAAACTCCAACAAGATGGGCCAAAAGAAGTCGGGATACATGCTCCTTTTATAGTGAGAGGTGTGCCCCTAAAATCTAGGAACTACCTTTCCAAATCAGCCTCCTAACTTGGAGGAATTAGTTGAGATGACTTGGGGAGTGGTTGAGTGACTTTTCTTGATGGAATCTCATGGCTTTTGGCTTCCTTTGATTGATCCACATGTCCATAAAAGATTCCCCACGAATTTTTAGCTTGAAGCTTGACTTTTAACACTCCCCCTCAAGCTTCAATTCTTCATCCTCATCCAAGCTCCTTCATGTTGATGCATTGCTTGAATTTTGAAACCTTCATCCCATCCAAAGCCTTTGTAAACATGTCCGCAACTTGGTCCTTGGTACCAATATGATGTACTGAAACTTCCTTGGATATCACCTTTTCCCTTATGAAGTGATAGTGCACTTCAATATGCTTGGTTCTAGCATGATAGACAGGGTTCGATGCTAGATGAATGCTACTCATGTTGTCACAAAAAATTGGATATGTGTCAACCTGCAAATTAAGCTCCATAAATAACTTCTTAATCCACATTAGCTCACATGTGACTTGAGCCAAAGCTCTATACTCAGCCTCGGTGGAAGATAATGCCACCGTGGGTTGCTTCTTTGAAATCCATGAGATGATCTTGCTACCTAGCATGACTAGGTAACCACTTGTACTCCTTCTATCTTCCTTCGAACCGGCCCAATCGGCATCGGAATAAGCTTTGACCTGCATATCATCATCAAATGAGTAGAACAATCCTTCATTTATAGTGGCTTTGAGATATCGCAACATTCTTCTTGCAGCTTGCAAGTGTGTAGTCCTTGGACTATGCATAAATTGTGATAACACTCCAACTCCATATGCTATGTCGGGCATGGTTATTGTTGCATAATTGAAAGAGCCTACAATAGATCGATACAAAGTTACATCCTCTAATGGCTCTCCATCAATGGAGCTTAGCTTTACATTAACTTCCATGGGATTTGAAATAGGCTTGCAATGTAGCATCCCAAACCTCTCAAGTAGGTCTAGAATATACTTCCTTTGTATGAGCATAATACCTTCTTCTTTGTATACAACTTCAATGCCAAGAAAATACCTAAGATCTCCAAGATCAGAGATCCTAAACTCCTTTCCAAGCTTTGCCTTGATCTCCTCAATGCCCTTTGTATCATTACCTGTAATGATAAGATCATCTACATACACGCACATGTAGACTACAAGTTCTCCTCTTTGTTGGATGAAGAGAGATGGATCCGCCTTGCATTGATTGTAACCACATTTGATCAAATAGTCCACCAATCTTTGGTTCCAAGCTCTTGGAGCTTGCTTTAGGCCATAAAGTGCCTTCTTCAACCTACAAACATGATGTGGAAACTCTTTATGAACAAAACCTAGTGGTTGCTCCATGTATACCTCTTCTTCCAAGTCTCCATTGAGAAAGGCATTCTTGATATCCAATTGGAAAAGCTTCCATCCTTTGCTAGCAGCCATTGCAATGAGTGTCCTAATGGTGCTCATCTTTGCCACGGGGCTGAATGTCTCTTCAAAGTCCACTCCATAGGTTTGTGCAAAACCCTTGGCCACCAATCTTGCTTTGAACCTAGAAATAGATCCATCTGAATTCCTCTTTACTTTATACACCCACTTATTACCTATTACCTTCATGTTATCTCTTCTTGCATTGCCTCTTTCCATTCGGTGTACCTGCTTACATCTTCATAGCAATCGGGCTCATGATCTTCTACTTTGTTCATATATGCATAATGAGTCGCCATGTATGAATCATAAGTAAACCTTTGAGTTGGATACTTAACTCTAGAAGACTTCCTTTCTTCACCTTTTGGAGGAATAAACCTCCTTTGCCTTGGGAACTTGATCTCTTTCTTTGACATGGCTTCTTTCTCCATCATGTGTCCTTCATCATCTTCAACTTCATTACCTTCTTCATCCAACTCCACCAATGTTGCTTTGCTTTTGTTGATTGATTGTGCTTCATAGCTTGATGAAGATCTCCCCCTCCATGGTGAGTTCATGCTTGAACTATCTTCATTGATGGAACACCTTGGGCCGCTTAGCTCTAGGTCGATTTGTTCTTCATCATGTCCATGCTTTTCTTCTTCATAGTCCTGCATACAATCATACTTCTTATACCAAGGGAGTAGCTCATCAAATGCTACATCCCTTGATATCCTCCAGTCCTTTGTGTTTGGGTTGAAGCACCTGTAACCTTTATGATCATTTGAATATCCTAGAAACACACACTTTTCTGCCTTTGGTTGTAGCTTGTGCCTCAATTCACTTGGCACATGTACATAACAAGTACATCCAAATATCTTCAAGTGGGAATGATCAGGTTTCTTACCATAATAGGCTTGATATGGTGTCAAGCCATGGATCCCTGAGGTAGAAGCCCTATTCATAAGATACACGGCGGTATTTGCTGCATCACTCCAAAACATGTTAGGTACATTCATCTCATTAAGCATTGCTCTAGCGATCTCGGCAATGTATCTATTCTTTCTCTCTGCTACTCCATTTTGTTGGGGTGTGTACGTGCATGTTACTTGCCTCTTGATGCCTTGATCCATTAAAAAATCAGAAAACTCATTTGAGAAATATTCTCCCCCTCCATCGGACCTTAGCTTCTTGATATATGTACCTGTTTCCTTCTCTACCATTGCCTTGAATGCTTTGAAACATGTAAACACATCTGATTTGTTTTTGATGAAATAAACCCAAACCATCCTTGTGCAATCATCTATAAAAGTGACAAAGTACTTGTTACCTCCAATGGATTGCTCTTTGGTTGGCCCCCACACATTTGTATGTATCAACTCCAATGGATGTTGGCTTATGTAGCCACTCTTCTTGAATGGAAGTCTCGCTTGCTTCCCTAGTTGACAAGATTCACATAAATGCTTCATACCTTGTCCTTGGAAGTTGGGAAGACCTTCAACCAGCCTCTTGAATTGCATTTCCTTCATTCTTTGTATGTTGATGTGACCTATCCTCTTGTGCCATAAGTCCAACTCCGAAATCCTCTTGTTTCCATATGTGAAGTAGACATGTTGAGTGGAATGAGAATTTACCTCCAAAGTGAAGAGTCTCCCTTGCTTCTTTCCTCTTGCTATGACCTTGTAACCTTGCTAAGGGTTCTCCACAAAGCATCCACCTTTGTTGAACCTTACTTGATAGCCTCTTTCAACCATTTGCCCAACGGACACCAAATTCTTTGTGATAGTAGGTACATGCAAGACATCCTTGAGACATCTTCCTTCCTCCTTGTCATCCAAAGCTACATCTCCAACATGGGAGATCTCATGGGTTGTATCATCACCTGTTTCTACATGTCCTTTACCTTTGGGAACATGTAGATTAGTAAACCAAGAAGCATTGCAACTCATATGGTTGCTACATCCACTATCAATATACCAAGTGTTATCTACTTTGCTTGAATTCCCATTCATGTGCATCATCAAGAGATTGTCATTTTCTGAACTTGTAGAAGCATAATTACCTTGGCCTTTGTATGTAGAACCTTGATTATAGCTCCTTTGGTTTCCTCCTTGGTAGCAATCTCTAGCATAGTGGCCAAACTTGCCACATATGTAACATCCTTCACCATCTTGATTCCTGTTTTGTTGATGTCGTCCTCCTGTTCCTCTTGTTCTTCCTCTCCCTCTTTGTGATGAGGTGCCTTGGTCATGTCCTTGATTGCTTGAGTGGCCTTGCCTTCCTCCAAACCTTCCTTTGCCCCTTCCTTGTCCTCGTCTTCCTTTGCCTCTTTGATTACCTGCATAGAAAACTTGTGCATCCTTGCTTTTAGTTGAACTTCCACCTATGTTCATTTCTTCGGTGACCATGAGAGCAACCAATTGCTCAAAATCGGGAAGATTATCCCTTACATAAACTGAAGTGGTAAAGGGTTTCCACTTCTCATCATCTCTCAAACCATTGAGAGTATAAGCCACAAGATCATCATCGTCTATGTGGCTTCCAATGGATCCCAATGCATCTGATAACTCCTTGACCTTAAGTATGTAGTCATTTATGCTACTCCCTGAGCTCTTCCTAAGGTTGTTGAGCTCATTCTTGAGTTGGATCTTCCTTGCTTTGGTGCTTGTTGAATAAAGCCTTTCAAGTGTCTCCCATACCTTCATGCTTGAATCCAAGTCTTGGATATGGCCAATCATGCTATTGCTAATGTGTTGGGAAAGAATAAAGATAACCCTCTTGTCTCTTTCATTCCATTCCCTAAAGGCCCTTCTCTGGTCATTGGTTGGATTCTCATCCAACCTAGGTCTTGGTTCACTTCCACTAATCAACCCGCAAAGGCCCTTGCCCATAAGATAGTTGGAGACCCTAAATCTCCATGGTTGATAGTTACCTTTGTCTAGCTTTTCAATTTGAGTGTTGAAGTCTCCCATATCTAGTCTTTGATACTTGACCTAGCCCTTGGCTAATGCGCCAATGTGTGTAAAATGAAAATGAGGCTCTGAGGTTACCTCAATCCAAAGCTTTCCTTAGATGGACACCTTGTGCTCTTGCAAATTTGAGTAGAATAGCTCCCCCTTGATGTGAGCTACCTCCAAGAAGCTTTTGTTGATGCAAATCTTCAACCACCAACTCCAAGAGGTCTTCTTGCTTGTATGTGATGCCTCCAAGATTCCCAAATGCTCTGATATGACTGATGGAGGAAGTATCTCAACCCCTAAGCAACGATGAAGCGCGAATGACCTCCACAGGTATCCTTCTTTGACCTCTGCACACCAAAAATGCTCTTACTCAGCGCTTATGCAGAGAACTCCAGTGAGCTTTTGTATACCTGTAGTAGACACCAAGGGCTTTCCAACAAAACAAATTTCACTTGAAATGGATGCTTACACAAAGAGAAACAATGTCTACAACATGAGCTAGTTGAATGCTCACAACTGCTAGTCAAGCAGAGACCTCACTTCACTCCAGCAAACTTTTCTCAGAGATTATGCAGCGAATGAATCTCAAACTTGAGTCAACTTTAGAGCACTCTAATAGCTACCCAATGACACCAAAATCATAGCAAATGGATACATAGAGAAGGAGAACCGGCCCTTACAACAGAGAGCAAAATATTTCCAACAGAGCCTACACACCAAGAGAGATATCAATCACACAACTTCACTAAAATGCATGTTGCTCCCAGATTACTCCGAGAATGATCCAGAGACTCTGTGAGTATAAACTAGACTCTAATAGCTATCCAATGAGACAAGAATTACATCAAA
Organism: Ceratopteris richardii; assembly: GCA_020310875.1. Taxonomy (NCBI): domain Eukaryota; kingdom Viridiplantae; phylum Streptophyta; class Polypodiopsida; order Polypodiales; family Pteridaceae; genus Ceratopteris; species Ceratopteris richardii. The sequence goes on from CM035411.1 coordinate 85,261,855, forward strand.
TGGATACAATATGAGGGAGAACCAATGCTAACAACTCAGGGGTAGAGAGTTGCAACACTGCCTGCGCACACACATAGATATCCCTACTAAAAGAAAACAAACAAGCAAGCAAGGGGCTAGCTTAAGCAAGGGGCTTGCTTATCAAAACTCCAGCACTTAGTGCTCACTTTACATGAGCTAAAACTCCAAGAAGATGGGCCAAGAGAAGTCGGGATACATGCTCCTTTTATAGTGAGAGGTGTGCCCCTAAAATCTAGGAACTACCTTTCCAAATCAGCCTCCTAACTTGGAGGAATTAATTGAGATGACTTGGGGAGTGGTTGAGTGACTTTTCTTGATGGAATCTCGTGGCTTTTGGCTTCCTTTGATTGCTCCACATGTCCATAAAAGATTCCCCACGAATTTTTAGCTTGAAGCTTGACTTTTAACATCTACCTACACATGAAGATCAACCAAGAGTTTTTTAATCCACATAACTTCACAAGTTGCAAAGGCTAATCCTCTTTATTCAGATTGTGTAGATGATAGTGCAAGAGTAGGTTGCTTCTTTGAGCTCCATGTGATAGGTTTGCTACCTATCATGAACACATAACCTGAAGTGGATCTTCTGTCTTCCTTCGAACCAGCCCAATCAGCATCATTGAAGCCCTTTACCTACAATTCTTCATCATATCTATAAAACAAGGCATGATTTATTGTGTGCTTCACATATCTTAACACTCGTTTGGCTGAATTTAAATGTTCACTTGTTGGAGTTTGCATAAATTGAGAAAGAACTCCAATGATATAACACAAATCTAGTATTGTGATTGTAGCATAGATCAATGAACCTATAATTCTCCTGTATGTAGTTACATCATGTAACTTCTCTCCATCATTTGAGCATAGCTTCATATTTGTGTCCATAGGTTGAGTGAGTGGTTTGCATTCACTAATTCCAAATCTGAAAAGAACATCTAGCAGGTACTTTCTTTGTATCAAGTAGATGCCATCTTTCCCATAGACTACCTCAATGCCTAAAAAGTATTTCAACTCACCAAGATCTGAAATTTTGAACTCCTTAACAAGTTCTCTTTTTATATCTTGTATTCCTACAACTTTACTTCATGTTATGATGAAATCATCAATGTATGTGCAAGTATATACGTGCTTGTCTTCTTCTTTCTTCATTTAGAGAGAGGGAACTGCACTACTTGAACTATACCCACACCTTGTAAGGTGCTCAACCAATCTTTGATTCCAAGCACGTGGTGCTTGCTTCAGCCCATACAAAGCTTTCTTCAATCCACAAACAAAATCTCGATTCTTTTTACCTTCAAATCCAATCGGTTGACTCATGTATACCTTTTCTTGAAGTTCACCATTGAGAAAAGCATTTTTTATGTAAAGCTGGTACAATGGCCATCTCCTTGTGCCACTCACTGCAATCAAGCTTCTAATTGTTCCCATCTTTGCAACCGGGCTGAAAGTCTCTTCATGGTCGCTGCCGTGACTTTGTTGAATCCTTTTGCTACTAGTCTAGCTTTATGCCTAGCTAGAGAACCATCAGCATTTCTCTTTATTTTAAACACCCATTTATTTGGAACAATCTTCATACCTTCAACCTTTGGAGCTAGCTCCCATGTGTGATTGTCCTTGAGAGGTTTGATCTCTTCTTGCCTAGCTTGCTGCCATTCTTTCTATGTACATGCTTCTTCATATGCATTCGGTTCTTTGTTTTTGAACACTTGTGTCATATATGCAAAATTCTTTCCAATAAAACTATCATAGCTCAGCCGTTGAATTGGATACCTTGCTCTCGAAGACCTCCTTTCATTTCCTTTTGAATATGTCTTCTTCAACCAGTTCAGCTTTACCTTTGGGGTAATCACCTCTTCATATTCTTCTTCACTTGCATTTGAATCACTATTTTGGGCACCACTTTCAGCTTCAAAGCTTTCATAAGCTGATGTTGGTGATGAGGAATGACTCCTTAGTCTCCCCTTCCATGTTAAGTGCAAGAGAACAAGGATTACGACCACCACATGCTAGAGAGATCACTCTCCTCCCAACCAAATGCCTCTATATATAGCTCTCTCTAAGGGACTGCCTTCTTGGGCAGGTGGATACTAACCATCCATGTGTCAGCCATGTAACTGCATGTGCGCCAAGTGTCCTAGTTAATTGCAGTTAACTCAAGTGGATGCTTCTAGAAGGTTCTAGATCTCTTTGGGCAAAATACTCTCCCCATGTCCCCCATGGGGATTGAATCCAAGACCTCCTCCTTCACATCCTTGAGACTTAACCACTAAGCTAAGTGGATCACTTGTTCACAAGAGCACAAGACCTCCTAGTAAGTCTAAACTCGAGATCTTTGCTCATACACACGGGTGACCAAAGGATGTCCGCTTTCAGATCTGTCTAAACCGGCCAAATCCTTGGATCAGAGACTTACTTTATTACATTCTTTCCCATTTGGAAAAATATTTTCCTCCTCGAAATTAGAGCTATATATCTACTATAGGCAACCCTCGAGCCTCATGTTCTAGAACTAGAAGAACATGGTCATGTTCTAAAACTGGAAGAACATGTCTCATTTCTATGGTGGCATCCCTGTCCAAAAAATTCAAAACATTGTCTTGCTTTGCACTTTGATAAACTGATCAAAGTTCAAAGTAGTGAGTGAATAACAAGGGTGGATCTAAAAACACCCCTGGCTAATTCATAGTTTCTCGATGTGTGATCTAAGCACAAACATGTGAACTGGGTGGATTCAAATTACTAGTTTATTTCTGGGCATGACTGGTGCATGGACTAAGTAACGAAGGTGGGATTCTTATCCCTCACAAGACTTTGAGAACTCTTGATTCACTTGAATTTTGTTTTGGAGAACTAGAAGTTTTTAGTTGTCCCAAACATCTAACTTTGATGTTAGTGCAATGGTTTACTCCTATCCAACAGTTACTTGATTTTTTACCCGACTAGAGGACTACTTTGTCCTAATTAGTTTTTCTTTTTATGTAAACTATCACAGAAAGTTTACCGTTTTTTATTGAATTATACTATAACTTGACCAATTCAAATTCAAAATGAAAATTGTCCAACTTAGAACACTTTTCTCAAAGAGTTTAGCTAAAAGCTCTTGGGAATTGTCAATCCGTTGAGCAATTCCTAACTTCTCTATTCTAGAGTATACTCGACTCTAAGAAATCATTTATGCTATAACTTGAAGCAAACTCAAATAAATAAGTCCACTTAGACTTATTATCTTTTCAAGATTAAAAAGGTTCTTATATAGAACATCTGTCTAGGATTTTTAATTAGTTACATGGTTCTTACGAGCTAACCTTTGACTTTTGTATAAAGAATCAGATGCCATATCTGAGTCAAATCCAAAAGATTCTGAAAGCATAAAGAAATAACTAAAAACTCTGTACAACCAATTCAAACTTCGAAGATATGTAAACTTGCTATGAGTCAAAGTCTAGATGACCCAAGACTTTAACTTCTTAAAGCTTTGTTTCAAAAGGGTATTAAGCATTTTTCTTTCTCTAAGAGAAATAATCCGGATTCTCAAAAAGATTCAAAGCAATTTGAAAACATCATTCAACCATAAGATACTAGTGTGGTTACCAACATCAGTGTGTCGACCCACGGAGGTTCTGTTGATGAATTTTGTATTAAAATAATGCTTCACTTGAGACTAAGTTATATTCGGTCTTTTTGACTCCTTATTGTGAATGCAATTCTTGTGCATTTCTTTGGGTCAAAAGAGTGAATTTACCAAGTTACAGTAGGAACTTGATACTTGACATAGTCAATCAAATCCTTGGTTGAAAGGATCAACTCAAGATAAAAGTCTAAATTTTTTCAGAAATTTATGAAATATTTCCGACTTAATAACACTTTATCTTGAAGTGTCTTAAGAAGATCTTGGAAGTTACTTACTTCATATCTTTTGTTTCCTTTATCTTGAAGATATCTTGAAGCATCTTGAGATACTACTTTTATCCTTTCTTGAATTAAACTCCTTCTTTGAAGTCTTAATTCTCTTGAGGATCAAACCTAACTTCAAGATCTAAACTAGGACTAAAAGATAATTATCATCCCACGGTCCAATGTCCCATACCATCTTTCCTACATCAATATGAGTATAAAATTTGGTGTCCCATACCACCCTATTTTATATTCACATTAATGTGTGGATGATACTTATCCTAAAGTCTAAAAATCTCTTGATAGAGTACCTTATCTCTTCAATTCTTTTACAAGAATTTTAAAGTTTCAGGCATTACCTCTATCTATATTTTCTAGGTTTTGATTCCTTCACATGGTCGTCTCACAATCATGTGCTTTAACTTGGAAACTTGAAAACCTCTTGATGGAGCATCCATCCTTCTTTGCTAGGGTTTTCAAATGAAAACCAATCAGAATTCCAAGTACTTGAATTTTCATAGATTCAAGTTCAATTGGTTTATCCTTAACCGATTTGTAGCGACAAGAGCATTTGACTTCTTGTCTTTAGATTCCTTTCTTTAGTGATGCTTTAGGTACCTACCCCAGGGACTTTATATAGGAATCTCTCTATTGCCGAAGTCTTAAGCATCCGCTCATGCTTTTTGGATTTGTACCAAAAATCCCTTTAAGGATAGGCAAACATTGTGTTTTACCTTCCACAGACTTAAGTATCATGGTTGCAGACTACATTCTTGGAATTTCTTCACTCTGTTCAGACTTGGAACAACTTACTCTTTTCACATTTCTCCATTGGATAAATGGAGCTTGAGTGAATATATCCCAAAAGGAATTTGCCAATACTTGGGCAATCTACAGAGTAGTTCCAATCGCATGTTCTTGGACAATCATGGCCAAGCTTGATCAAGTCTGGTTTATCTTGCGACTAGAATAAAGACTTAGTCTTTATCTTTAAGATCTCCTAACTATCTAAAGCTTGTTTGCTTACCTACAAGATTTTAAGAGATCTTTCCCTTACTCAAGTCCAAGCATACACTAATGCCTCACAGATTCCAAAACTAAGAATCTTTGATATACCTTTAGGTTATATCAAAATTTGGACTTTAAGTACCACTTCTGGTGGTTTGGGATGTCCAAGGAAGTAATTATTGTTTAAATATCACGTTTTGGATATGGTTTCCCATGCCACTATGAAAGTTTAAGTTTGAACTTTCATTTATGTGATATAGACTCCTATTCTTGAGTTTGATACAAGATTCATTATTATTGTTCAATCTTTAGATGTTACTAGAGTCCTTTAAACATATTTCACCAATCAAATTTATGTTTAAAGTCCAAGCATCTATTGATGATTGATCCAATAGTAATGTTACTATGACCACATAACTTTTGAACTTTATGGCTTATTCAGGAAAAATTCATGGATTGGAGATCCATTTCTTGGAGCTTTCTATTCCTAAATGAAAAGTTCACACTTGCTTCAAGTCTTTAGGAACTTAACTTATTTCCTAAAGATTGCTTAGCTAGTTGCATCATTTACTAGAGATGTAACTATAGAACCTAACATCCTCTTTTTGACATCAAAGATCAATTGATGTTGAGGTTCAACATTTGATTTCCATCACTCCTTGGGATGAAATCAAATGAAAACTTATAAAAGCTTCATAGGTTTTTCTTGGCACCTTTATATCTTGGCAAAACATTTATATCTTAAAGAGGTTTTGCCTTCATTTCATTTTAGTGTTTCTCTTTTAGGAAATATGTCAATTCCTAAAACTCACTTATCGAGGTATCGTCAAGAGATACAAATCTTGAAACCACAAAGAAACTTCTTAGAACTTTTGAAATCTTCTAAATAGAAGAGTGTTTCCAAAGTTTCCATGTTTTCATGGCCCTATGCATCATTACTAGAGATGCAAAACATGAATGAAACACAAATCTATTGAACTTCAAAGTTCAATTTGTATTTAAGTTCATCGATTTGGTTATTGAGTTCCATGGAATTGAAGAGTGCTCACGGAACTTGGAAACATAGTTGAAGTTATCATCCATCTTGGGCCGCTTGAGGAGTTACATAAATTACATAACTAATCAACTTAAGCTTATCCGCATGACTTTCTAAATATCACCTATACTTAGAGAGATCATTATAAGCTTATCTTCCTGACTCCCTAAGTACATCCAAGACTTAGATTCATCATACATTTCAAAAGGTTTGCAAGTAATTTAATTTTCTTGGTCATCAAGAAAATTTAATACTTAACTTTCTCCTAGTGCCTACTTATACATAGTAAGACATCAAACATACTTAATTGTCATTAAATATTTATTTTTGATAATGGAGTATCAACTTGGGAAGGAATCGACTAATTACTTGAGTTGCAAACAAGAACTAGTATGTCTTTGCAACTAACTAGTCCTCTGTCTTCCCTAATGTCAAGCGGTGAGCTTTATAAAGTAAGCTAAATACTAAGAGAGTACATTTTCATATCTACTTGCAAACAACATCTTGTTCTATCATGCAAATGCATGTGCCTACATGCAAATGCATATGCTCACATGCGTATACATGCATGTTCTTTGCATGCCCAAAAGAATAATGCAACAATCATGCATGAGCTTGATGCATGACTTTTCCTTGTACTAAGAATGTATATCATGCAATCTTGATGCATGTATATCCTCTCCTTTGTCCTAATGCACTATGATATAAAAACATATCCTTGTGGTGCGATAAAAAACTTGCTCAATGGAAAGGAAATCTGGAATTAAACTACCAAAATACATTCTTCGATGCACAAGGATCATTTTTTTAAAATCAAGTCTTTCCTTAATGCAAACTAATGCTTGGAATGAGTAATGGATTGTTTCATTATCCTAATCTAGACTTAATCGATTGAAATCTTGGCTATTTCAATGTGCATCTAGGATTAAGTGTAGAATAATGAAAACAAGATATTTCAAGCATTAAGGCCAAGTAGAAACTAGAAAATACTTAGCTTTGATCATAGCTTCGTCCATCCTCTAATCCTTTGGAAAAGGCATCTTCCTTCGTGATTGGAGATCAAGAGTCGAACCCTTCGATCAAGAGCTTGCTTCATTCTTCCTTTGTCCTTCTCAGGCAAGTACTAGATTCCTATTCGGGTTCGATCGAGAATAGCTTCTCAAGAGAAGTGTTCAGGTGGGAGATGGCTTCAAGGCTCGGATTAAGCAGAGATCATATGGAGAAGATTATAACAAAAGTATACTACCAGAACTAATCACCGAGAGCAACTTGTTCTAGAGGTAGAGCGCTCCACTCATTTCGTGAAGGATTTGGGTTCGAACCCCATCGATTTCTTTTTCTCTGTTACTATAGCTTCTGTAGCCCGACATTTGTAATCCTCTTCTTTGAGGTAGCCCGCCAAATAAATTCAGAAGCAGTTGATGCACACTCTAAAACAACACACTCCTCTCATGAGCGGCTGAATTTGTGGTAACAAGGGTGGAGGTAAGTTGTAATGATGATCAATGAAAGAAGCTAATGGAGAGAAGCATGATGAAGCTCACTCCAAGGTCACCATGGAAGCTCTAGCTCTGATACGAATGCAAGAGAACAAGGATTACGACCACCACATGCTAGAGAGATGACTCTCCTCCCAACCAAATGCCTCTATATATAGCTCTCTCGAGGGGACTGCCTTCTTGGGCAGGTGGATATTAACCATCCATGTATTGGCCATGTAACTACATGTGCGCCAAGTGCCCTAGTTAACTCGAGTTAACTCAAGTGGATGCTTCTCGAAGGTTCTAGATCTCTTTGGGCAAAATACTCTCCCTACGTCCCCCATGGGGATTGAACCCAAGACCTCCACCTTCACATCCTTGAGACTTAACTACTAAGCTAAGTGGATCACTTGTTCACAAGAGCACAAGACCTCCTAGTAAGTCTAAACTTGAGATCTTTGGTCATACACATGGGTGGCCAAACTATATCTGATTTCAGATCTGTATGAACCAGACATATTCTTGGATCAGAGACTTACTTTATTACATTAAGATTTCTCCATGTGATGTAGAAGCTTCTATTGAGGACATGATTGCTCCTACTCCATCTACATTTGTATCTGCATGAGTGCATCTCCATTTTCTATCCAGGAGGCACTCCCTTTCTAGTCTATTTCCATTTCATTTTATATTTCCTTTGTATTTGGGTACCATGCCATGTGCTTCTACCAGTTGTATTCATTGTCCTTTCAGAACACTTATCCCACATATGATGTACTTTTGAGAGCCCCTCCCAAATCTATATAAGGAGGGCCTCTCCCCTCACTGGTACTTGGTTAGAAGCTTGAGGAGCGTACTCCATGCTCTTGGCAAGATCATTTCTAATCCACATGAGTTTACCCATTTCATGGTCTACTCATTTTGTGTCGCACACATCCTTTGTTTTGTGAGAGTACTTTACTTTTCATTTTGCTTCCGTGTGTGTACTCTCTACATGGTATCAGAACTACAGGTGGAGGTCTTGGTGGTTCTTTTGGTGGTGATTTTGGAGGTGATGATGGTGTGTGCGGCAACATTCTTTTGGTGGTGAAGATTTCATCATCATCTTCATGCTTTGATAGCATTTTGAATGTCATTTGCCCTCCCACCCTCCCTTTCTACCACTCTTTCCCACCCTCCCACCCTTGCTCGTTATGCTTGTGGACGTGCTTCATGGTCTTCCAACCTTCCTTATGCCATTTTGGATGCATCTCCACATTTTATAGTGCTTATAAGCACTCTTTAGCATACAGATTTGAGGTCAAGCTCAAGGCATTGGTTATTAATCTCAAGTATTAAAGTGTTCATGGCATTACAGTAATTCTCGAGTCCAACAATGGCTGGAGAGGCCACAACGGCAGTAATAGCAACCACTGTCATGGTCATTGCCAAAATAAGTACTCCCTATGCCAAGTACATTGTGTAGGAGATTTTCCATGCCATATTCGCCTTTGCTAGTGTTAGCGCCTCCGGAATCACGTAATTGTTAGCCAGTAGTGCATCAGTACGCACAACGGAGAGATGAGTGAGCTTCGGATAGCACAAGTTGTCGTGTAAGTTTCTTCACTGATGCACGTGCAAAAAAAGCTTCTCTGAGTTCTAAAACTTATAGAGGAAGATGTCGCCATAGCCAAAACTTATAGATGAAGTGTACTTAGAACGGTTTACTAGAATGCCATTATTCCTTCTCTATGAACTTTCTTTTGTTTTGTGTAGTATCCAAAAGTTGTTCCTGCAGGACCACCAGCCAATATTCGACCAAGTAATGACGAAAGCTACTGAAGGTTATGGTGCAATGAAGTCCGGATTTTGTGGCCTCTGACACCGAGGACTGATTGCAGCATTTGCAAGGATGCCGTGATAAAGTAAAGGCCGAAGCACAGAGTGGATAGAGACAGCAGAAAAAGATTCTCTGAGCCGTCTAGGGGGTATCAAGCGATAGCACGGTTGTAGCCATAGCCTTGACGAGTGCAAAGAAAAAGACAGAGAGACAGAGAGATAGAAAGAAAGAGAGAGAGCAACTTCAACACAGTAGAGAAATGCTATGCATAATCTCGTAGAAGCAATGTTGATGCTAATCTCTATATCTATCAAAAGGAGTCTTTAGTAGCCATCATCATTCTCTATGTAGATTACTTGATCTTGACCGGTCCAGACGAAGAACGCATCCAATTTATCATCACACAGCTTCACCTTGAGTACTCTATGACAGATCTTGGATTACTACACTACTTCTTGGGTATGGATATTTGGCAACCAAAAGAAGGTATATTCCTATCACAGAAGAAGTACTACTCTGATCTACTTTCCAGATATAACATGGACCAATGTCGCTCAGTTTCTACACCACTTGATCCAAACATCAAGCTTATACTGGAGGAATCATCATCATTTGTGGATGTGCATACCTATCGACAGCCTGTTGGCTCATTACTCTATCTTGCCAACACTAGACCAGCTATTGCTTATGCAGTTGGTCTTCTCAGTCAGTTTGCACATCAGCCTCATCAGACTCATTGGGATGCTGCTCAGAGACTACTTCGCTACCTTGCCCTCACCCGACATCATGTTCTTTCGTATACAGGGGCCTCGAACTCACCAGATATTCAAATTCAGATTAGGCTAGTGATCTTGATTCTCAACAGTCTACTTCTGGGTATATATTTTTGCTTGGCTCAGGACCCTCTCTTGGGCAAGTAAGAAGCAGCCTACATTTGCACTATCATCCACAGAGTTCAAGTACCGAGCATCGAGCTTTGCAACATGTGAGCCCATCTGGCTTCAACGTTTATCTGACATTGGTGTTTTGCAGGATACTCCAACATGTGTTCGCACAGATAGCGAGTCAGCCTTAGCCATCGCCAAGAATCGAGTGTTCCACGCTCCGACGAAGCACATCGAGATCCAGTACCACTTCATCCACGAGAAACTCATATCTCAGGAGATTACTCTCGAGCAATGTACCTCTCAGGAGAACCTGGCGAACATGTTCACAAAGGTTGTACCTCCGGTTCCGCTTCAGTGCTTGGTGGACCTTTGGAGCATTCAACCGCTCCAAAATGGAGTTGCAGAGGGGGTGTTGACGATATGATTGCTCCTACTTCATCTAGATTTGTATACGCATGAGTGCATCTCCATTTTTTATCTAGGAGGCACTCCCTTTCTAGTCTATTTCCATTTGATTTTATATTTCCTTTGTATTTGGGTACCTTGCCATGTGCTTCTACCAGTTGTATTCATTCTCCTCTGAGGAGACTTATCCCACATATGATGTACTTTTGAGAGTCCCTTCCAAATCTATATAAGGAGGGCCTCTCCCTTCATTTGTACTTGGTCAGAAGCTTGAGGAGCGTACTCCATGCTCTTGGCAAGCTCATTTCTAATCCACATGAGTTTACCCATTTCATGGTCTACTCATTTTGTGTCTCACACATTCTCTGTTCTGTGAGAGTACTTTACTTTTCATTTTGCTTCTGAGTGTGTACTCTCTATAGCTTCTGGACCTGCCATTTGAGTGCTTGTTTGCTTAAATTCTTCTTGGACAACACCTGCATCATCTTCACAATCTTCTTCAAGAATCTTCTCTTTCCCTTTGTCTCCAAACTATTGTCTTAGCTCATCAAATACCACATCTCATGAGACTCATAGCTCGTTTGTCAGCAGATTGTAGCACCTGTATCCCTTCTGCTCCGATGAATATCTAATGAGAATACATTTTTTTAACTTTGCCTCCATCTTTGTCCTTAGTTCTTGAGGGATGTGAACATAACACGCACATCCAAAAACTTTGAGGTGTGTAAGATCAGGTTGCTTACCGGAATAAACCTCCTTGGGAGTTAGATTATGCACTCCAGCCGTTGTGCACTTGTTCATCAAATAAACAGCCATACTAGTTGCTTCAGCCCAATAGTTTAGTGGCACCTTCATCTTGTTGAGCATGCATCTTGCAACTTCTGGGATATGTTTTTTTTTCCTTTCAGCTATTCCATTTTGTTGAGGTCTGTACCTACATGTAAATTGTTGCTTGATGCCATTCTCATACAAAAAATCTAAAAATTCTTTGGATAAATATTCTCCTCCTCCATCAGACCTCAAGGTCTTTATGTAGCCTCATGTTTCCCTTTGTACCTGTGCTTTAAATCTCTTGAACATGGAGAACACATTTGATTTTTGTTTTATGCAGAACATCCATACTTTTCTTCAATGATCATCAGTAAAAGTGACAAACTATCTATTACCAGCCACTGATGGTTTTTGTGATGGTCCCCATACATCCATGTGTATCAAGTCGAGGACATTCCTTGCCACATAGTTGCTCTTCTTGAATGGTTGTCGCGTTTGCTCTCCTAGTTGGCATGCTTCACAAAACTCATGTAGTCCAACATCATTGAGTCATCGAAGACCTCTTACCACTTCATGGTTGCTCATGTCCTTGAGCTTCGGAATGTTGATATGTCCAAACCTTTTGTGCCACAAATCGATTTCAACAATCCTCTTGTTTCCAAAGTGAATATACATCACCTTTCCATGTGGTTGTTGAAGGTTGAAAAGTGAACATCCTACCTTCTCTCCTTCCTTGAGCAATGAACTTGAATCTTTCTTTTGGATTCTTTATAAAGAAACTTTTTTCATTGAAGATAACATGATATCCTTTCTCTACCATTTGTCCTACTGAAATCGAATTCTTTGCAATAGTACGAACATGAAGAACATCAGCCAATACCTTCTTATCTCCAAGCTTGATATCTCCAGCATGCTCAATTGCATGTTGAGTTTCATCACCGGTCTCCACACATCCTTTTCCACTTGGAGCTTGTAGCTTTGTGAATAAATCTCCTTGGCATGTCATATGGTTGTTGCAACCTGAATCTATGAACCATTTTTTATCATCACTTCTCGAGTTGTTGTACTCATGCTTCATGCCAAGGATGGTTTGTTTGTCTCCTTCACTTGATGTACTCGCATAGTTATTTTGGCTCCCTTTGTTGCCTCCACTCAGCCTTTCCTTATTTTTCCAACGACCATTTGCATAATGTCCTACTTTACCACAATGATAACATGTTATATCTTTATGAGGATTGTATGAACCTTGACCTCTTCCTCTATTTCTTCCTCGACCTCTTGCATGTGTGTTGTCATTTGAATTATCCTTGTTATCCTTTGAGTTGTGTTGGCTGGAATTTGTGTTGTTGTAGCTTCTTCCTCTTCCTCTCGAGCCTCCTCTTGAGTTCCTTCCTCTACCTTGTCCTGTATATAATATTTGACTATGGCTGTCCTTACCTTTGTTGCCTTCTCCTTGTTGAGCAACCTCTTCAGCCACAAGATTTGGTATAATCTCGTCGAATGTTGGTAGAGGGTCCCTATAAAGAATGTTTGGGATGAGGGGATTCCACTTTTCTTCACTCCCCAAGCCATTGAGGGCTGTTTGGACGATGTCTTCCTCTTCTATCTTGCATCAAATTGATGCTAGCTGATCTCAAAGCTCCTTGATCCTCAATGTATACTCACTAATGCTTTGGTTTGAGCTTTTCTTCATGTTGTTGAGCTTGTTCTTGAGTTGCATCCTCCAAGACCTTGTTAAGGTAGCATACACCTTCTCCAATGCTTCCCAAACCTCCTTGGCTGTTTCTAAGCTTTTCACATGACCAATCATATTGTTAGAAATAACTTGTGAAATGAGGGACATCACCCTTCGATTCCTCTCTTCCCAATCAGCAAATTGTCTCCTTTGTGTCGGAGTAATGTTGGGATCTTGAAGGTCCACCAATTGTGGATCATCTCCAATAACTAGACTCCATAAACCTTTACCTTTAAGGTAATTTGTCATTCTATACCTCCAAGATTGAAAATTATCTTTGTCTAACTTCTCAACTTGTTGTCGTAACTCAACCCATAAAAATTTCCAAGATTGAAGTTTACCTCAAATATGTTGTGGCGCTCTTCCTTGACTTTAGAAAGCTCCCCCTTGATTTGTAGCTTCTTCTGTGCTTCACTTCAGTTCCAATGCTTTGCCTCTTCAAACTCCAATGCTTTGATACCAATTGTTAGAGAATTCCTCTCCTATTCACAGTGGAAAGTGTAGAAGGCCTTCTCAGGATCAAGACTTTAACCAGCAGCTGAACCTTCAAATGAAAGCTGGTATCAACTGAAAAATCCAATGAACTTGAAACTTTTGTCACTCAAACTAGACACGTATATATTTTAAATGAGCTATCAAACACTCAATTTAAGTAGTTTTGGCTTGGAAAGTCTTTGCCCCAAAATAGGCTGCTTGTTCACCTAGTTAGGCTAAAAATTGGACTTCACTAAAAACTGAATAACTCAGAGTGTATAAAGTATTCGATAAAAGTGTTCCTCATAAAAACGGAAGTACTCAAGATAATCCTTCCAACGAATGTTTAAACTCTAAAATTGGATACATATATTGAGAGATATGAATCTCACAAGTAGACTACAGAGAAATTGGTATGCAACTGGACATAGGCTATGAGAGTGAAGAGAACAAAATGACTCAAACCAAACGAACTAGCCATAAGGGGACTTCCACACATTCTTCCTCTATTCTTCAGTGTCCTCCCTTGCCTCTTTTATAGCCAAGTGACCAAAAACTCTCATGATGAGTTTAAGAGCTCTTCTCCATAACTCTTCCACTACTTTGAGTAGCCACTCCTCTTCGAGTTCAGCGTTTTTGGATTTGATTCTCTTTTGATTGATTCTCTTTTGATCTCTAGTACTTGCTGAAGTAAATGCTTCCATATTTCATTTTTGTATTTTCCTTACATTTGAAGAAAATCCTTTTTTGCAAAAAATATATACGACCTTGGTTCTTTATTTTTTAACAGGACCACATAAAGAGAAAGAAGTTTGACAAGTTGTAGCATCACCCCGATTTTCATGGGCTATAGCCGTACTCAGACCGGTGAGCAGTTAAATGGTAATATCTCATGATTTCAAGAGCCAATGCTTATCCAATTTTGTAGGCATATACTAGACAATATGAGGATTCTATCAAGCTTTGAAGAATGGAAAATGATGAAGTATAGACTGAGAACTAGCTCTGAGAAAAACACTGATCTGATGGAGTGCTGATAGAGAAGTAGAGAATGAAGCGATATAGTCCACTTTAAATGAACATACCTCATGGTAGGGACATAGAGTACCTTACTGAGTAGGTTGATGTTTCCATCAAGTGCTTTTACACTTCCTATTTTCTCCACAAGGTGTCTTGTATCATCTCCTATTTGTACTTCATGCTTGTTCTTTGGATCTTCTAAATCTGATAGGAAGGCCACATTTCTTGCCACATGATTGGAACAACCTGAATCTATGTAGAAAACATGCTCATCCGGTTTACCTTTTGGCATGGCCATATTCATGATTACCAATGGGTCCTCTTGATTTGAGTCTTCTATGTAGTTATTGAAGTCCCTTCTTCCTATATTGCCTCCTTGGTAGTTTGAATGGTTGTAATTGTTGTGGTTGCCATGGTAATTGCTGAACCTTCCTATTGAGTAGCCATAACTTCCTCTATTGTAGCCTCTGCCTCTTTGATTCCTAGAATTCCTAAAGCAATTTTCAGTTGTATGATTAGTTAATCCACAAATAGAGAATGAATTTAGAGTCTTGGGATCTCCCCCTGCCTTGTCGTCCTCCTCTACCTCTACCACTACCATGTCTTCCTCTACCTGCATAGTTAGCTTGATGTGTACCTGCTTCATCATCCACTTTCTTTCCTCTTCCTTTGTTTTCTTAGACTCTCTTTCATCAGTATACAAAGCACAAGATCCATTACCTTTGGAGCTTTCTCCATTCTTGATAAGCTTCAGCTCTTGAGTAAGTAGTTGTCCTATGAGTGTATTGAAATCTTGTACATGCATATCCATGTATAGATCCATAGCTATGGTGAATGCTTCCCACTTGTCATCTGCCTTCCAGCCATTGATGGCCTGTCTTACAATTTTTTCTTCATCTATTGCCTCTTCAATGCTTCCCAACTCATTCGCTATGTCCTTGAGCTTTGTGACAAAATCAGTCACATTTTGTTTGGGAGCTTTCTTGAGAGTTGTGAAGTTTATCCATAGTTGATGCTTCCTAGCTTTGTACTTGAAGAGAAGAAGGCTTCAAGTGCAATCCACACTTACTGATATGTTTTACAACTTCTAATGTGAGGCAAAAAATATGGAAGATAGAGTTGAGGAGATAAGACCTTGCAAGTGCATCCGGCATAACTTCATCTCTAGCTATATAACCATATATATTCATGCTTTGAAGATAGGCCTTCCATCCTTAATGATCAGGCTGAGTAGTTACCTCTATCCAATTTGTCAATTGATGAAGGAAATACATCTGCCATATTTGTCCAACCTTGCTTTGATACCACTGTGAAGAGATGGATTTGAACTTGGAGAACATGAAGTGGTGCTGCAAAACCTTTGCACTACACCAGCCAAATAAAATCTAGGGATATGTAATGGGCCCTTTTAGCTTGCCAAAGCATGTATTAGATACCCTATGTACCTTGGAAGATCACTCTCAAAAAGATGAATCAAAATAGATAAGTTGGAGTAGATTCAAGACCAAAAAACTTGCTATTTGGGTTCATACACCTGTTCAATGTTTTGCATAATTCTCTTGCCGTAGCACCAATTGACTTAATTCCTTTTGGGGAACTCTTATTAACTGAGTAAGCTAACAAGCATGAGTGATTTGATAAAAGATGATGGACCACATAAATAGATAGAAGTTTAATAAGTTGTAGCATCACCCCGGTTTTCACGGGCTCACTACAACATATTGGTGGTATAGCAAGGCTTTTAATGAGGAAATTGAACACGTGCATTTTTTCCCTGACGTCCGTGTACGTGTTGATCTGCGCGACAGAACTAAAGCGCCCGTATAGGCACCGATATATGCATCAGTATGAGCATTGGTATGAGCATCGGTATAAGCATCGAAAATATCGACGCTCATATGGATGCATATACTGGGTGGACCATCACGCATACCGGCACCCACTAGGTGTACCAACGCTTATTCTAATAACGTTGTTGAGAGTACGGTCGCTTATAGTGACAACCATATGTGCAAACTTTGTTTTGGGTAGAGTGTGTTGTCTTTTGCTACAACAACATTAGCATGATGTTTTTTAGCAAAAGACAATACACTCTGCCCAAAAAAAAACTGAGTACATGTGATGTGTACTCTAATGGCAACCAAAATATGATTTTATAAAGCAAAATATTATTGGACACAAAAGAGATAATGAGAGTGAACCCTGAACCATGAACCATGTACAAAAAAACGTTATATATTTCATAAATGAAGCATGTACAAAAGTATGACAAACCACAATCATATATGAGGCTTTTACAAAATGTGGCAAAGCACTACCATACAAGAATAAAATACAAAATTCTGGTGCACGAGTGCCATACAAACTCTTGCACACCAATGTCATACACATGCACAAAATTATCAAAACATCCATATCTGCAGTACTCCAACAAAGAACATTCATGAAATGAGATAAATTCACATGAGATTTACAAACAACAAGTAAAAACTAAGTTTATGAATTCATCATCTCATCGCAAATGCTCCCATGAAACGATCGCACCGCATCCATCCAAGTCCTCCAATAGTGCAGTCAATCCATGAAGATATCCATAAGCCTCCTCCGTTCGTGTTCGAGGACGATCCATTGCCAGCTCTTACAACAAATATACAAAACATTAGAGGAACATACATGACAAGCTTAACACAAACAAATTGAATAAACCAAATGGTACTTACAAACTCGTGATGCATTGTGTCATATCTGCCAATGTCCAAATGTGAGGGTCCAACCATATCTAAACATGTGGCTGCGACATCTCGCTGTTGGGGATATCTCTCAAGAGTCTGTTGGTGCTCATCACGAATCCTATTCCACTCCTCAACATCTAACCATACAAGCTTTGGTAAGCCTGCTGTGAAAGCATCACAAGCCTCAGATCATCAATGAGACAACTTCACGTGCGGTGTGCAGAATCCACTTTGAACTCACAAGAGGTTGCCCGTGCTAGCCGGAACTCCTAATAAATGGTCTCTATGATATAATTTTCCGATCTTTATCTTATTCACTTAATTTCAACATGATAGAGTGTCCAAACTGTATGCAGCAAAGCTCTCATATACACTGACACATTTCTTTTCCGGCCCCATCCATCATCGGAGCTCCATCTCGGATACTATACACCTTGGAGTCATCATGGTCATGAGCATCCCAAGGTGCACGTGGTGTTCCATGTGGTGTACCATGTGGCATACCTACATCTGAGGTACTCGCTCTAGGAGTAGAAGTGGGTGACGCAACATCCATCGCACTGCCTCCACAACAAGCACCTCCTCTAAATCCACTCCTAGAACCTCCTACTCTAGAGCATGACCTCGACCTAGGGGACTTGCCAACATCTGTATCGCATTGAGGTGTCAAACGCACACGTCTACTACTAGAGCTAGTAGGGGATGGCTAAAAAGATGGTCATGGTGGAGTCATAAAGCTAGGAGATATACCTCCGGCGGGAGTAGCACCACCCGCAAGAGTGACGCTGGTAGGAGTGACTCTGGCAGGAGTGAGGCCGACAAGAGTGAGATCAACAAGAGTGAGGCCGGTAGGAGTGAGGCCAGGGGGAGTGCTACCACGAGCGATCCATAAACTGTGATGCAAGTTATTTGCAGATCCTCTGAAAGACAACCTTTTAAAGCTACAGGGAGGACAAACTGTAAAAACTTGTACTGGATGCATGAGGTGTCTAAAGACTGCTTTAACACAAAACGACCATCTTTGAGGGCTCAAGTCTCATGCAACTCTAAAATTATTTTCTTCACTTATTGTTGTTCCATGAAGAGCTAAATAAACCAAATGGATTTACTCCATCCATAGCTAGGCCTAGACGTATGTTTCAAAGCTCACTAACAAACTCTGGCCACTTACTATCTATGTGTTTGCAAGCATCAAAGTCAGAAGGCACACACATTAGACCATTTGTGGACCTCCTCTTTCCATGCCATGACATTAACTCAGCTATAGATTTGCATCTAAACATGTTCTTAATTCGTGGAATCATAGGAAAGTGGTGAAGAACCTTTGTGGGGATTGCTTCGCCTAAAAGGTCTTCTCTAAATCAATTTGCTCCACACTTTGGACATTTTTAGAGATGCTCATACTCATTCCGAAAGAGGATGCAATCATTTGAAAAAGCATGAAGCTTAGTGTAGTCCATTCCAATGGATTGTAAAAGGTTTTTTGCATCTCCACCTGTTGGAGGCATGTCATTTCCCTCTGGCAAAAATTGATCTTGAAGAAGCGTGCAATAAGCAATTAGAACGATATTAGTAAATAAATTTATTTTGATACAATAATGAAAGTATATTTCAAATCCACTTACCTGAGCAATTTAGAGACACTACTATCTGACCATCCATAAATGAATTGCAGATTGAGCATCACAAGTGATGCACGTAGTACATATATCTTTGCTCCATTGTACCGTGGTAAACGAGCTATTCTTCTTCGCATGTTTTCATATTCTTCATCGGCTTCTGATCATGGAAATTATGTTGTGTCCATGAAACTCTCGACATCTTCTCCAGCATCATGATCTTCTTCCATCTCATAAAATGCTTCGAGCATTTCTTCCATGCGTTCATTCCGTGTAATGCTACTAGTACCTTGTACTTCTAGCTCCTTTTTTGTTCTCTTTTTTCCACGAGAGGTTACCGGTGCAATGTTGTTTGAGTCCATCTACTCACCGAGGGGGACCATGCGAATGGTAGCATAGGTTTTGTAGTCCACTTTTATCAAAAGATCCATACTCTCTAACATCAGTACAAATCTGTCATTTTCAATAAATTTGATACTTGCAATGAGTGCAACGACATTCTCTCCTCCGGATCCAAAATAGCCATCTAATACAATATGGACATTTTAAAACATTTGATTTTTTTATTAAACCTAAAAACCAGAATCCTAAAGACTTAAACCTGAAATACTAAAACCTAAAGAGCTAAAAAAACTTAAAACACTAATCCTAAAGACCAAAAGACCTAAAACATGTATATGTATATATGTGAGTGTGTGTGTCTGTAATATGTTATAATCCTAAAATTCTATTTTTTATATATATTAAAAATCCTAAAGACCTATTTTCTATATATCAGAAAAATTCTAAAAACCCTAGACCATAATGCTATTATATATATATATATATATATATATATATATATATATATATATATATATATATATATATATATATATATATATATATATATATATATATATATATATATATATATATATATATATATGATGTGTATATGTGGTATATGTATTATATATAATTCTACTTTTTATATTAAAAAAATCCTATTTTCATATATTTAATTATATATAAATAATTAATTTATTTAAAACACAAGCTCTTTTCATACTTATTTATCTATACAATTAGCCTTATATATATATATATATATATATATATATATATATATATATATATATATATATATATATATATATATATATATATATATATATATATATATATATATATATATATATATATATATATATATATATATATATGTGTGTGTGTGTGTGTGTGTGTGTGTGTGTATGTATGTGTATATATATTTACTGTGATAAAAAAACCTTAAAATCCTATTTTTATATAATTAATTATATATATTTAATTAATTTATTTAAGACACCACCTCTTCTCATATTTATTTATCTATACAATTATGCTTATATATATATATATATATATATATATATATATATATATATATATATATATATATATATATATATATATATATATATATATATATATATATAATTCAGACATTTTTCTTAATTTTTTCTTTATTTTTTCCTTATATAAATTTAATTGAATTATATGTATGTAAAAACTCGAAAACCCTAATCATAAAGATCTAGACCTAAAATATGTGTATTTGTGTATGCATGTGTATATACATGTATATATGTATTATATGTGTATATGTATGTGTGAATATATGTTATGCATGTATATATATATGTGTATGTGTATATATATGTGTATGTATATATGTGTATATATATATGTGTGTATATATATATATATATATATATATATATATATATATATATATATATATATATATATATATATATATATATATATATATATATATATATATATATATATGTGTGTGTGTGTGTATAGATATGTGTGTGTGTGTATGAGTATCTGTGTATGCATGTGTAAATAGCCTAAAATCCTTAATCCTACTCCTATATATTTGATGTGAAAAAAACCTTACAATCCTAATTTTATATATTTAATTAGAACACTAGCTTATTTCATATTTATTTATTGATACTCAAATCGTTTATGTGTGTGTATATGTGTGCATGTGTGTATGTATGTGTGTGTATGTATGCATGTGTGTATGTGTGTGTATGTATGCATGTGTGTCTATGTGTGTGTATGTATGTGTGTGTATATATGTGTGTGCATGTGTGTATGTATGCATGTGTTTATACGTGTGTTGTGTGTGCGTATGTATGCATGTGTGTTCATGTGTGTGTGTGTGTGTATGTATGCATGTGTGTGTATGCATGCATGTGTGTGTATGCATGCATGTGTGTTTATGTGTGTGTATGTATGCATGTGTGTATATGTGTGTATGTATGTGTGTGTATATGTGTGTACATGTGTTTGTGTGTATGTATGCGTGTGTGTATGCATGCATGTGTGTATATGTGTGTGTATCTATGCATGCCTGTGTATATGTGTGTATGTATGCATGTGTGTGCATGTGTGTGTGTATGTATGCATGTGTGTACATGTGTCTGTATGTATGTGTGTGTGTGTACATATGCATGTGTGTATATGTGTATGTGTGTGTATGTATGCATGTGTGTATATGTGTGTGTATGTGTGTGTGTATATGTGTGTGCATGTATGCATGTGTGTGCATGTATGCATGTGTGTATATGTGTGTGTATGTATGCATATGTGTACATGTTTGTGTGTATGTATGCATGTGTGTGTGTATGCATGCATGTGTGTATATGTGTGTGTATGTATGCATGCATGTGTGTATGTATGCATCTGAGTACATGTGTGTGTGTATGTATGCATGTGTATACATGTGTGTGTGTATGTATGTGTGTGTATGTATGTGTGTGTGTATATGTGTATGTGTGTGTATGCATGCATGTGTGTATGCATGCATGTGTGTATGTGTGTATGTATGCATGTGTGTACATGTGTGTGTATGTATGTATGTGTGTACATGTGTGTGTATGTATGTATGCATGTGTATATGTATGCATGTGTGTAAATGTGTGTGTATGTATGCATGCATGTGTGTATATGTGTGTATGTATGTATGCATATGTATGTGCATGCATGTGTGTATATGTGTGTGTATATGCATGTATATATATATGTGTCTGTATGTATTTCTATCTCTCTCTCTCTCTCTTTATCTCTCTCTCTATCTTTCTCTTTTTCATCTCTCTCTCTCTATTTTTCTTTCTTTCATCTCTCTTTATGTCTCTCTTTATCTTCCTCTCTTTCATCTCTCTTTATCTCTCTCTCTCGCTTTCTCTCTCGATCTCTCTCCTCTCTATCAATAGAGAATAAAAAAATCACTTACAGCTATGCCCCTCTTTTGGATCGTTGTCATCAAAGCATATTGTATGTCATCTATCGTCAAATTCCAAAGAATCAATGCCAAAAAACTTCTGCAAAATCAAATAGAAGAAAAATTATAAAACATAAAGCATAGAGAAAGACAAAGGGTAAGAGTATGCGCACCACGTGCGAAGATGTGAGATCTAAAGAGAGAGAGAGAGAGTGTGTGTGTGTGTGTAGAAAGAGAGATCTCTATGTGTGTGTGTGTCCACAAGACAATGCAGGTCACAATTTGGTTTGCACACGCATGTTCGACAGAAGCAAGTAGTAATCAGAGTAAAACACGCACAAAATGTTGCGTTTTGCTCTCGGGTTCTTGGCATGTTTAAAACACAGCCTTGCTATGAGCATCGCTATGGGCGTCAGTATGGATGTCAGTATGGATGTCAGTATGGGTGTCAGTAATTACTGATGCTCATACCGACGCCTATATCAGCGGTCTTGAGGCATCCCGATGATCCATTTTAAATGGTCATACTGATGGTCAAGTGATCGTTGGTATGATTAAGTGGACTTTTCTAATGTTTATACCAACGTTGGGAGTGACCATCCGTATAGGTAGCCTCAGTATGCCTCTCATATGTTGTAGTGGTTGTAGTAGTACTCAGACCCGTGAGCCAAGAAATGGTAATATCTTGAGATTCCAAGATCCAATGCTTATAGAATTTGTAGGCATATAATAGACATGGTGATTCTATTAATATTTGAATAATGGAAAATGATGAAGTGTACAATTATAACCAGCTCTGAGAAAAACACTAATCTGATGGAGTGCTGACAGAGAAGTAGAGAATGAAGCAAAACAGTCAACTTTAAATGAACATAGCTCACGATTAAAAAACTCAATTGCAATGAAACTTTTGTGAGTATATAGTAGACTTAAGGAGCAAACTTTAACAACTTACATCATTGAAAATGATGCACCAAGCTCTGAGAAATCATCTCTGCAATCTATTTCAGAAAACTAAGAGATATGGTTGGGAACAGTACACTTCACAAAAACATGAAATTATGAACTCAAATGATCATGAAAATGATCATGGCAATCGACTTAATTCCTTTTGGGCAACTCTTATTAACTTAGTAAGCTAACAATCATGAGGGATTTGATAAAAAATGATGGACCACATAAAGAGAAAGAATTTTAAGAAGTTGTAGCATCACCTCGATTTTCACGCGCTATAGAAATACTCAGACGTGTAAGCGGACAAATGTTAATATCTCAAGATTCCAAGATCTAATGCTTATGAAATTTTGTAGGCATATACTAGAGAGTATGCTCATTCTATCAAGCTTTCAATAATGGAAAATAATGGAGTACACACTAAGAACCAGCTTTGAGAAAAACACTGATCTGATGGAGTGCTGACAGAGAAGTAGAGAATGAAGCCATATAGTTGACTTTAAGTGAACATAGCTCACGATTGAGAACCTAAGTTGCAATGAGAATATTTTCCTTATATAATAGACTTAAGGAGCAAACGTTACTAAGTTCAATCATTGAAAATGATGCACCAAGCTCAGAGAAATCATCTCTACAATCTGACTAAGAAAACTAAGACATATGGCAGTGAACAGTACACTTCACAAAAGCATGAAAATATGAACTCAAATGATCATGAAAATGAAAGTGACTTGATTGTAAAATACAATGGAACTAGTGATACATATGTGTGCCTTGAACCCACACTTTGATATGGCATAAATCTCAGCTCTTGGAGGTCTAAAAAACACGACTAAAGTGCCATGTATTTATAGTGGTGGTTGGAGCCAAATTTTGAATTTGAATCTTCCTACAATCACTTTCTAATCTTTTTCTCCTACTCACTAAATCTCAAATTTGTGGCTTTTCTCCTTCCTACTCATCAAGTGGACTCAACCACTTAGATTTATTTACTTTTACATCAAGTAAGTACTCAAAAATTACAAGAGGGAGTAGGTGAAATGAGAGTTTTATATATGTTTGACACAAAAAGATGAAATTGGTTGCAAAAGCACTATGAAAGTGCATTTGGAGGCCGAAATGAGCTTAGATCATAATTTACGACCCTAATCACCCTTTGTATGCTCACCAATTTTCGTGAGATTCTAAGACTCTAATTGGAGGGGTGTCGACAACACCCTAGATGAAGCTGCAACCTGCTCTAATACTAATTGTTGGAGTTTGAGGCTTGCGAAAGCACACAAACAACACAATGAGGATGAAGAAGCTTGGAGCACAACACACAATACTAAACGTATTTCCAAGACAATATACAAAGATAAGTGACATGTTAGGGTAATAGGCAGATATATAGAAGTTGGCAGGGAAAAACCTTCTAAAGAGGGGAAAAAGTGCCCTAGTGGTCCTAGTGTGTTCACACACATCATTATCAAAATATATCAAGAGAACATCCTACCAACTTTATTTCCTTTGGTGACCAAGCTTCCATTCTGTTTGTACTCTTGTATATCTAAACCATCAACATTGAATGTGACGTAATCCCTAGTCAACGTTTGTGCTCTTGTATATCTAAACCATCAACATTGAATGTGACATAATCCCTAGTCAACCATATGTCTACCAGAAACCAAATTCTTTTTTATATTGGGAACATGCAATACATTAGCAAGATGTTTTACCTTCTCTTCTTTCATAGATAGTGCTATGTTTCTTGTATGCTCAATGGGATGTTATGTCATTGCGTGTTACAACAGATCCATGAACAGATAATTTCTACAAACTACTAAACCATTCTACATGGCTGATCATGTTATTTGAAGCATCTAAACCAACATGCCTAACATTACCATTCAATTTTGAAATATTAGAAGACATTGTTTTCCTGATGTGATGTTGGACCATGAACAACTTCTTTGAATCATCTACACTTGTGGATGCATAGTTTTTTTGGTTGCTTTCTACTATTTTGATTCTTCAACCTGCATTAGTCACGTTCAAAGTAACCAAGTTGTTAGATTAAACTCTGGAGGAAGCCCTCCAATTTTAGACTCCTCTCTACACGCAATTCAAGAATGAAAATATTCTCAATCTCTGTGATTACCCATAAAGGGTAATACTCAAGCTCTCTCATATGTGTGCCACTTGGCACTCATGTGAGTATCATACTCAACAAGTACAAGAGAGGTGGTTCACACCTCTTACTCATAACTAATGAGCTATACTCCATGTGACATTTCCTTCCCTTTAATTCCATTTTGGTCCTCAACAATGGTATTGGAAGGTTTGATAGAAAGAGAGGAATAATAGAAATATAAGTCGCAATATATCCCCATGTGTCAAAAACGCATGGTTATATCTCCGTGTTGCTTCTCCGTATCTTTACCCTTAAGATGATTCTTGGGAAGGTAATCAAAATTTGGGAAACCGTCTCTGAAGGGTGCTAACCTGCTCCCATGTGGCACTATCTTCTGAACTATCTTTCCACTTTACTAGACACTCTTTACATAAGTGACTTCTCGTCCCTTTTTCTCGAGTGCATAATATGCTTTCAAGATCATGTGGAATAGATTGAACGGAAATAGGCGCAACTACCTCACTGTCTGGAATGAGGTTCTCAGATTCACCCAGCCTTTCTTAAGTCGGCTAACAGGAAGAACTAGATGTATTTGACTATCCTCTAGAAGTTGGAGCTCGTAAGCAATCTTTCCTATTCTCTTAAGTATTTGGAAAGGTCCTCAATACCTAGGAGATAGTTTGGGACAAGGTCCGATCTTCATGGTTTCAAGTCTAGATGGAATTCTAAGATAGACTTGCTCTCCTACCTCAAAGTTGATGTCTCTCCTTTGAGGGTCAGCATAGGCTCTAGCCCTATCTTGAGCTCTCCTAATGTTGTCTTTAGCAAGCCTAAGCATATCATTCATCTCTTCCAAGAAGTCCTTTGCAGCTTCAACTTTTTCACTTTGTAATCCTCCTACATAAGGAGCTCTTGGCTGAAAGCCATAAATAAGCATAAATGGACTATGCCCAATGGAAGAGTGCTTGGCATTGTTATATAAAAACTCTACTATAGGTAAGTACTCTTCCCAATTAGTTTGCCTTTCATTTACATATGCTTGAAGCATATCCTCTAGGATTTGGTTTACCCTCTCGGTCGCCCATCCGATTATGGATGCTCGGCCGTACTAATGCTAAGATTTGTATCCAAACTTTTGAAGATTCCTCTCCAAAATTGGCTAGTAAACTTCGTATCCCAATCAAAAACTATGCCTAAAGGAAGATTGGTATAGATTCTCTATAAAGAGTCTAGCCAACTTAGGTGTCTTTAGTGTAGTCCATGTCGGAATAGACCTAGCCATTTTGGCTAACCTATCCAACAATTACCCAGATCGAGTCATGCCCCCTCTATTTCTTAGGTAATCCAACTACAAAGTCCATGGAGATACTCTCCCACTTCTCATTGAGAATATCCAATGGGTGGAGTAGTCCTCCAATCCTCAACCTCTTAGCTTTATTGACCTATCATTTAGTGCACTTTAGCACATACTCTAGGACGTCCTTGTGAATTCCAAGGCAGTAAAACTGCCTCTTAACCACATCACAAGTCTTGCTAACTCCTCGGCGTCCTGCACTAGGTGTTTCATATCACTCATACAAAATGTGCCATCTCATATCAAGATCTCTAGGGACACACACCTTACCTTTATATAATAGATATCCATCATGGACACTGTAACTCTTCCACTTGAATCCTTCTTGAGTACTCATCGATACTCCATCCTCACTTGAAACCCATATATCATGATCCCTATTCTCTATGGCTTCCCAAATCTTAGAATATGCAAGATCAAGCTTACATTCCCCTCTAATGAACTCAAGAATCTCACTAGTGATCTGAGTAAAACTGAGTCCATTGTGCTTATAATATCCCTTGCTTTTTTTGGATCCATTTTAATTCTATTTCGGGAGTCTAGATGTCCACGGTATCTAACCCTTGTTTTGAAAAACTTCCACTTTCACTCCTTAGTAAAGAATGAATTTTCCCTTAACAATTGAAATACCTTTCTTAAACGTTGCAAGTGCTCTTGTTCTGATGCACTATAGATCAGAATATCATCCAGCAAGTCTACTACAAAGTTTCCTAGATAAGGCCGTAATACACTATTCATGAGCTTCATGAGAGTGGCACTACATGGAATATGGGCGCATAGCGACGGTTAAGGCGACACAATTTCGTCGCTGTAAAATTGCAAAATGCATTGCAAGGAGCGTCGACCACGGACCGTCAATTAAACGACGAGCCAAACGATGTTTTTTTCGACGTGTGGCACGACGGGGTGTGTGATGCTCGCATAGAGCGTCGCTAATGTGATGGTTTAAAAAAGCCTCACATAAGCGAAACTTTTTGCATCGCATAAGCGATGCTTTTTGCATCACATAAGCGATGCTTTTTGCATCGCATAAGCGACACTAAAAAATGTCACTTATGCGATGCAAATTCCATTGGTTTTTACTACTCGTTACCATCACTTACACGACGGTTTGTTGACGAAAACAAATGAAAATGTTTGAGGCTCTTTGATCGGCATATTCACGCATCTAATCAAAGAGCTCTCCAACGTTCACAATTGCATTGCGCTTATGAGCTGAAACAAGTATATGCAAATGTTGTTTTGTCTAAGCTCTATCTTATTGTCTCTCTCTGTCTCTATTTCTCTCTTTCTACATCCTTCTCTCTTTGAATTCTCTCTCTCTCTCTCTCTCTCTCTCTCTTTATTGCACGTTATTCAAGAAGCTAACCAAGCAAAAAGTATGGCTAACTATTGTAAGTATAATTTCTATTCTTTGTATATCATTTGAATTGTGTTATTTTCATTAGATTGCAAACTCACACTTATTGATATGCACATATACACTTATACATGATGAAGATGCACGCTCACACATATACACATATACACATGCACATATATACCCATAGATACATTTACACATACACGTACACATACACACACATACACATGCATAGGCACAAACATTTCTACAACCACATAAAAAGACTTACATATATATATATATGTATGTATGTATATATATATATATATATATATATATATATATATATATATATATATATATATATATATATATATATATATATATATACATAGATAGACATATTAACATATACTTAAATACATGTATATGCACATCCACATGCGTACACATTCACATGCATGCACATGGATGCAAATGGAAATGCATCCACATGCACATGCATGTTTCATACATATACACATGCATATACATACATTTGTATATGTTTATACACATACACATACATATGCACATTTTTATATATACACACACATACACATATATATACATATATATGCACATACGTACACACACATACACACATGCACACACACATGCACATGCATACATATACACATATACATGCACATACACACATATACACATAAAGTTACACATATACATGCACATACATATACACACACATACACATGCACATGCACATACTCATATACACACATATACACTTACACATGCACATGCACAGACATACATATACACACACATATATATGCACATACATAGATATACACACACATACATATACACTTACGTACACACATATGAATGAATTATATAATTAAAGTACTAAAACACATGCTTAATATAAACAATAATAACAATCAATAGAACAAAACTTTTCATTACTTAATACCATACAAACAATTCAAAACATAACTGAAATGAAAAATATATAGATATAATATATGTATATATATATATATATATATATATATATATATATATATATATATATATATATATATATATATATATATATATATATATATATATCAATGTAAATTCATATGCACCAATGTCATAATCAAGAATCCTAATCATCGTCATCATGATCATGATCATCATGATCATCATCATCATCATCAGCAGCATCATGATCATCCTGATCATCCTCATCCTCATCATCATGATCACCCTGTGATGATGGAGATTGTCCCTCCTGTGTTTGTCTCTTCACCTCATCCATATCTGCCTCACCATAATACTCCTCTATTACATATAACAAACATAAATAAGTAAAACAATTAAACCATTCTTTAAAGTAAAATAATTATATAAAATTTAATAATACTCACAAAGGCATCCGGATGATCTCGCATATACTTACTCAAACGCCGATATCCAAACTGTGTAGCATACTCAATCTCATGTTTTGTAGGATATCGGCCATAATCCTTTGGCTGCATTGAAACAAATAAAGAAATATTAGTTTCTTGCATTTTAACTAAAATAAAAAATATACTCACAATAACACATATACTTACAAATGTAGCTACAAAACAATGATGGCCCATCTGGCCTAGGTGCGATGTGTGGCCTGACTCAACTCTCTTCTTTGCAGCAACGTGTCTATTGAAGAAAAAAGAAATACATAAGTTAATAGTAATAAGTTACTAAAATATATGAAAATTATAAATATTAACTATTAATTTGTATACCTTATGCTGAGGAAATGACTCTTGAAGACGTAGATGTCTACAAAAAAACAGCCATGTCTCAGGTGGTATGTTTGTTCGCCTGTTATTTTTTTCCACCATACAATATCTCCTGTTAATTTAATCTCAAACAGAAAAAAAATCAGAATACATACACATATATACACACACATACACATACACATACCCACATACACATATACATGCAAAAGTGTATGCATACATATACACATATACATACATATAACATAAACACACATATACATATCCACATATATACCTCCACACTCATTAATACAAAATACATGCATTTATCCCACAATAATGTGTATTTGTGTATATGTGAATATGTGTGTATGTGTAAATGTGTATATTTGAATATGTGTGTATGTGTAAATATGTATATGAATGTTTACATATGTAAATAATCAGATTATTAATATCAAATACCATTATTTGTAGATTATGATCAATCAGATGCAACTCCACCATCGTCTCCTCATCGTGCAACGACTATATACCATAAGTATATGGAACATTTAATTTTAAATATATTTTATGGATACATAACTTATATATTTTTTTGTTTCTTATTATAATCAGATTCTGATTAGTCAAAGGGTACTCCACCACCTCCTACCCATGCAACGACTTCACATGTGTCCTCCGATAGGAATTATGATGAATTTTACTATCAAGAGCATATTATATGTTGGTGTAACTCTTGTTACGTATCAAAAACCATGATTGGAATGTATTGAACATGAGGTAGAGTATGGTACTTTTGAGCATGCACCATCACTTGGTCAATGTGATAATGCTTGGGTATGTATTTTTTATATAAATTAATGTATTTTATTTAAAAATCATATACAAAATCAAATTACGGTTGATATACAAGAATACTTGCTTGATGATAATGATGATGATAATTTTTCATATAATGTTAATATACATCGTACACGTCATGGACTTGTTGTTCATCAATTACAAGGAGTGATTTCTAGAAATCCTCTACCTCTTGGTTTAGAGACTAAAATGGCTGGAGATTATCCATTGTGAGCTCATGATCATTCTCTAGTACAAACATGTGATAGAAGAAGATATGGAGGATGAAATAGAGGACCACTTCATTTAGATGGAGAGGTTTTCAACTTTTGGGGTAATCACTATATGATTGCTCCATCCACTATAACTAATGTTGGTCGTGGTCTCTTTATTGTAGAGGATTTGTATGTGCCTCTGAACTTTGAAGTCCCTCTTATGTCATTTTGTGGTCCTATATATGGATGGGGAGATTCACATCGACTTTCACATTATATTCAAAGCATGAGTAGTTATGGAATTTGCTTGAACGCAGCATCCCTTACTAGTAGAAGGATTTTACATGTAGAAAATGAAAGATTATATATTGATGGAAGACCTTACACGCATGGAAATATAGCAGGTTTAATAAATAGTAGTCGAGGGTTGCACATTTGAGGAGCGTGAAAATAGTCATGAATCACCATACATGAGTAGAGATGTATCAAGATACATAGTTGTCAATGCTATTACTACATTACATGCTGGTGATGAACTATTAGTGAATTATGGATGGCGTAGACCTCCAAGAGCACCTTTTAGCTAGAGAGAATGAAAATTTTCTATCCATATTTAATAACTTATATATTTAATTTTATGTTTAAAGTTTACTTTTTACTCATTTATGGAATACTAATGAATTTTATTTATATGTGTAGATTTCAATGTATGATGTTGATGATATTCCTCCACACCATTCACAATTGATAGTACGACATCATTTATCAGAAGCTTCTATGAGGAGGCTACACAAAAGTGATCATGTGGAATATGCAAGGTTGAAAGATCTATATTCGAAAGAAGATAAAGTACACGATTTTTGTGGCAATGATGCAGATGATGGCATGACATATTTTATTGAGGATTGGTATCAAAATGACAGTGAGAGCATTGATATTTCCAAAATGAGAAATATCTTCGAGAGCAATAGGGAGAACTATCCAGCTTGGTCCATGACGATGGAGGCACACCTCATGAGCAAAGATTTGATGGCATTCATTACAGGAGAAGAAGAAAAGCCTGAGTTTGAAGATCCTAGTGTTCCAACTACGGAGGAACTTGCAGGTTTGAAGAATTGGATGAGAAAGGATGCTCAAGCTAGGAGCATCATTTACATGGCTGTAAATGATTATCTTCTTCCTCACATCAGAGGATTAGAAACTGCAACAGATGTGTGGAATGCTTTGGAAGATCATTTCCAAAACAAAACCAAGTCTTGGAAGTCCTCATTATGGGCACAATTCACAACTTTCAAGAAGAAGAGCTCACAATCAATTTCTGATTATGTGGCAAGGATAGAGGATATTGCAGATAGCTTGGGAGTAGTAGATGAAGACATTGAAGAGGATAAGTTGGTAAGGCAAATACTTATAGGTCTAAGAGGAGATGAGAAGTGGAAGCCTTTCATATTGTCCATAGAATTGTCACTTGATCACTTTACTCCTGATCTTAATCAATTGCTAGGACACATGCTATCTTTTGAGCACGACATTAAAGGAGACAATGATAGGAGTGCAAGTCAAGCTATGTACTCCAAGGACAAGAAAAAGAATGGCAAAGGGAAGCAGTCAACTGATGATGAAGGAACTTCAAGTCAAGCTAACTTTACAAAAGGAAAGATGAACTTCAGAGGTAAAGGTAGAGGAGGTAAGAACAAAGATAATACTAAAGCTTGTTGGATTTGTGGCAAAACCAATCATTTGGCAAATTATTGTTGGTATAACAATCAAAAAGGTGGAATTAATAACCAGAGCTTTAATCAAAGAGGTAGAGGAGGCAGAAACCAAAGAGGCAACTTCAGAGGAAGAGGTGGTAGGACATGATATGCTAGAGGAGGTGATAGAAGTTTTCAATCTCAGTCCTACAACAACAATTATTATAATTATGCATCAAATCAGAAGGATGATATGACTCTTATCTTGAATGCAACTCATGAAGCAATAGGAGAAGACCAAAGGGTGTTTTATATTGACTCAGGATGTAGTAATCATCTGAGTGGCAATATATCATTGATGACTAATATGGAAGCAAAGGTGAATGGACATACAGTACAAACAGGTGACAACACTAAGCATAAAGTGGAAAGCATTGGATCAGTGAAGACAAAGAATGGAAGTACACTCTTGAGCAAGGTACTTTATGTTCCTACTATTCCTAAAAACTTGATAAGTGTAGGGCAAATTGTGGAGAAGTGATATGAAGTTAGATTCACAAATGATGGTGTTCATGTGCAAGATCAAAATCAGGGATATAGAAATATCATTGCAGGTAAAAAGGAAGGAAGGTTGTTTACTCTCAAAGTTCAAGGTAATGTGGGACATGTTTGAGTTAGACCTATGGCATAAAAGGCTAGGTCATTTCAATGAGAGAGCCATAAAGGAAATGTCAATGAATGATGTGGTGCTTGGTTTGCCAAAAGTTGAAGGGCAACATATGGTGTACAAGTGTGAAGCTTGTCAATTAGGTAAAGCACACAAACGTTCATACAATAAATCAGGATATAAGTATTCAAATATGCTTGAATTGATTCATACAGATGTGTGGGGTCCTTCAAGGGACTATAGCATAAATGGATCCAGATATTATGTGTTGTTTGTTGATGATGCAACCAAATGGATTACTTTATATGTAATCAAGGACAAATTAGAAGTGTTCAAGACATTCAAGCATTATCATGCTTATTTAGAAAGGATTATAGGACAAAAGCTTAAGAGGTTGAGATCAGATGGAGGGGAAGAGTATTTTTCTACAGAATTTGATGATTATTTGTGGAATGCAGGTATAAAAAGAGAAGTAACTTGCAAGTACACTCCTCAACAAAATGGAGTTGTAGAAAGAAGAAATAGAACTCTTGTAGAATTTGCAAGAGCAATGATGAAGGAAAAGAATTGTCCAAACTACTTATGGGCAGAAGCTATCAACACTACAACATACCTTGTGAATAGGTTACCTTGTAAGGTTTTGGATGGAAGAACTCCATATGAAGCATGGTGGGGTAAGAAAACTACTCTTGATCATTGTAAGGTATTTGAATGTTTAGCATATGCTTATGTTCCTTCACAATTGAGACATAAGCTAGAACCCAAAGCAGAAAAGTATGTGTTTATTGGGTATGATGATAGACAGATGGGTTACAGATTGTGGAGTCCATCCACAAAGCAATTTCTTGTTACCAAAGATGTTACATTTGATGAGCAAAGCACATGGTATACAGGGTCAACAAATGATTATGCAGGTGTTGAAGAAATACAAAGGAAAGGGAAGACAAAAGTAAGTGTGTATGAAGAAGATATTGATGATGTTGATTATAAAAGTAAATTGCAGGACAATGTTGAAGATGGGCCAAGATTTGATCCAGAATCAAATGTGGCTGAAACTTCAAGAAGTGCACAGGTCAGAAGATCCTTAAGAGAAAGGAAAGAGCCTATCAGGTATAGCTATGATACATCTTTCCTAACAACAAAAGATTATGCTTACATTCTTAAGACAGAAGAGGATCCAATCACATATGAAGAAGCTAAAGGTAAACAGAATTGGGAGAAGGCAATGCAAGAAGAGTTTGATGCTCTACTTGAAAATGAAACATGGGAGTTGGTGCCAAGACCAAAGAATCAGAAGGTCATTGGATGTAAATGGGTGTATAAAACAAAAAGTTTTGCAGATGGTAAAGTGTCTAGATACAAGGCTAGACTTGTGGTCAAAGGTTATGCCCAAACTTATGGGGTATATTATGATGAAACCTTTAGTCCTGTTGCTAAGATGTCTACAATTAGATCATTGATTGCTATTGCTGCTTGTAAAGGATGGAAGTTATCACAATTAGATGTGAAGAATTCATTCCTCAATGGATATATTGCAAATGAAGTATACATGGAGTAGCCAGAAGGCTTCATGGATTCAATTGGATCATATT
Organism: Ceratopteris richardii; assembly: GCA_020310875.1. NCBI lineage: Eukaryota > Viridiplantae > Streptophyta > Polypodiopsida > Polypodiales > Pteridaceae > Ceratopteris > Ceratopteris richardii. Next base: position 85,296,559 of record CM035411.1, read on the forward strand.
TTGTGTGTAAGCTCAAGAGAGCTTTGTATGGGTTGAAGCAGGATCCAAGAGGATGGAATTAGAGGCTTGTTAAGTTCTTGAATGAATGTGGATTTCAAGCATCAAAGGTAGATAATAGCTTGCTAGTGAAAGCAAGTGAAAATGGATACATATACATGTGTATTTATGTTGATGATATTATTGTCACAGGTACAGATGCTCAAGGAATCAAGGAACTTAAGAAACAAATAGAGAAGGAGTTTAAGATAAGTGATTTGGGAAACTTATCTTATTTCTTAGGAATGCAGATTGTATATACTCAACATGGAGTATATGTTACACAAGAAAGATACCTGAAGAATCTTCTGGTCAAGTTCAATATGGAGAATTGCAAGCCTTCAACCACACCATTGGAGGTAAATCATAAGTGGAGCAGGTATGGAGGTGAAGAATTCAATGATATGAAGAAATATCAGAGTTTGATAGGTAGTCTAATCTATGTTACCTTGACAAGGCCAGATCTATCATATGCAGTAGGTGTGTTATCACAATTCATGCATTGTCCGAAGAGAACTCATTGGATTGCAGCTCAAAGGGTACTCAGATATATCAAAGGAACCCTAAGTGAAGGTCTGTATTATGGATTTACTTCTGATACAAGAATCAAAGTGTTTAGTGATGCAGATTGGGTAAGTGATTCAGATCATAGAAGGTCTACTCATGGGTATCTCTATTATATCGGAGATAAACTAGTTTCTTGGTGCTCAAAGAAGCAACATACAGTTGCTTTGTCATCTACAGAAGCTGAGTATAAAGGAATGGTATAGGCTGCAAAAGAAGTGATATGGTTAAAGACCTTATTGAAGAGTTTTGGAACTGATCAGAGTACTCCAATTATTCTTGGAGATAATATGAGTTCATTTTGTTTGGCAGCTAACCCTGTTTTTCATGCCAGGACTAAGCATATAGAGATTCAGTATCATTTCTTGAGCAAAAAGGTACTTGATAAAGATATTGAAGTAATGTATACTCCAACAAAAGAACAAGTTGCAAATATGTTGACAAAAAGCTTGGATGGACCTAAGCTACAAAGGTTCAAAGAGATGGCAGGAGTAAAGAAGAATGGAATAATCACAAATAGTGATTGAGGGGGAGTTGTTGGAACAAAACAATCACAAATTGATGATTACAAAGAGCTTGAAGCAATTCTATGATCAGATTGAAGTTCAAGAAGTCATTTGAGGAAGTGAAGAGATCTCAGAAGTGAAGCCTGTATACATATGTACATTACAATTGGAAATTCTTGTAATATGAGTATAGAAAATCCTTAGGATGATAAGGAGTAATGTAATAGATGCGAGATAAGTCTAGAACCGTATGTATATAAGTCAATGATGTAAAGAAATACATGAGAGAGTCATTAGAAGCCAAGTGTCATTAAGGTAGATGTGTAGAGAGTGATCTTCACGAGTTAGCGTCAGGTCTTTCTCTGATTTCTCTCAATCTGATCATGTGGATCAGAAATCCTTTTGTACACATCTAATTTGGAAGTTAATGAAGCTATGACCAAAGTTTCATAATCTAATTCCTTTCATGCTGTGAGTATGATCAATAGGAACATTTGTATGTAAAATCTACAGATAGACTTCTCAGAGTTGCACACTTTTTTGTGTCAATGTTTTGCTTAGATCTCAGTGCGCAGTGTAAAGTTTTTTATAAGTCAGCACTCAAAATCTAAGTTAGAAGATAAGGAAGCTATGGCTAAAAGCATTAAGCAAAACGGGATCTGTGCTGTGAGAAAACAACTTAAGAAGTTGACCATGTCAAAGTCGTCATTTCTGAAAGACAGTTTTTGACATAGGTTTGATCTAAGTGATCAAATTAGAAACCTAGTAGTTCTTTTGAAGAGCTAATGCTCAATATAGTTGCACAAAGGTAGCATGGATATGTGAGTATCATTTGAATGATTAAAATCAAAGTAATAAAAAAAGATTGAAGTCTATTTCTGAAGCAGACTCTTGAAGATGAAGAAAGCTTCATACAAAGAAGTATTTCTTAATATATGTGGAAGATAATTTGAAGTTTGTGTAAAGTTTGATTTTTCTTGATATAGAGAAGTTCTTAAGTAATGCTAAATCAGACATTTGGAGATTAAAAGGTCTCCAACATAGATATGAAAATCTGCAAACCACAATATACAAGAAAAATTAAAAACGAAATCAAATATACACAGCTACACATGCATATAGGCATATACATACATACATACACATTCATACATATATACACATACATACATAAATACACATGTATACACACATACATATACATATATGCATACATATACGCATACATATATGTACATACATATACACCTATAAAACACATATACATACATATCATATACACATACACATATGTATACGCATGCACATGCATATACACATCCATATACACATACACATAAGCATACACATATATAAAATTATATGCATATATATGTATATTTATTTATTTACTTCTTGTAATATATCTTTCTTTGATGAACTTATAGGTTATGATCTGAAAAGTTTTTACCAAGTCAGAATATTCTTCCTACCTCACATGATGAAATGAAGAAGATAATCAACAATCTTGGAATAGATTATCAATGTATACATGCATGTCCTAACGATTGTATTTTATATAGAGGTGAATATGCAAACTCTTTGACATGTCTCAAATGTCAATGTCCTCAATATAAGGGCGAAGAAGGTAAAATCCCAAAAAAGGTATTGAGACATTTTCCATTGGCTCCATGGATTAGACATATGTTTCAAAGCCCCAAATTATCAAAGCTTTTGACATGGGGACATGATCATAAAAGTACTCATGGAATAATCAGAATTCCTCATGATAGTGTTGCTTTTCAGCATATTGATTCTACATGGCCTGAATTTGCACAAAATCCATAGAATCTAAAGTTAGGAGTTGCATTAGATGGGGTTAATCCATTCTCCATGAATTCTAGTAAATGGTCAACATGGCTAGTGGTAGTCATAAACTACAATCTTCCACCATATCTTAGCATTAAAAAGGAACATTTAATGCTTTCACTTTTAATCCGAACCAAAGACAAGTTAAAGATATGAATATATACCTTGCTCCTCTCATTGACGATCTCCAAGAATTATGGAGAGGTATTAATGTCATTGATGTATCGAAAAGCATCAATGAAAGACATATTACGGTTCGTGGTATTGTGGCTTGGACTATTCACGATTTTCCAGGATATGTGTTTGTTCAGGTACTGATGTAATTTTTTTATTCAATATGCATATAAATAAATATGATTAATCTAATTATTATATTTTTATTGTTTTCATGATGCAAGAATATCTACTTAGGGTTATAAAGCTTGTTCATATTGTGGTGATTAGTTGAGATAGATCTATAGTAAGAATCTCAACAAAAATATTTATCTTCGACATCGACGATTCTCGCCTGATGATCATCCATTAAGATCTAAAAGAGAAGTGATACATTTTAATGGAAAGCTTGAAACTGGTCAGTGTCCAAAACCTACGATGCCTATGGATTGGTATAAAAACTGGACAGATGGACCTCGCATAGATCCAAAATCAGAAATCTTTAGTGATGATGAAGATAATGAGTATGTAAAGAGAGGTGAAGGAAAATTGGCACTCGCAGAGAACATATCAATATGGTATTCTTTGGAGTATTGGAAAGAGTTAAAAGTACGTCATCTTCTTGATCCTATGCAAATATTCAAGAATATTGGTTATTCACTATGGCAACATCTTCTTGGACTAAAAGATACCATAGCATCAAGGAATGATTTGAAAGATCAAAAATCAAAGCCAAACCTATGGCCAGTTTTTGATAGACATCGACAGGAAACGACTTATGCACCTGCTCCTTGGGTACGTAAAAAAAAAAATACAAACTATCAACAATAGAATTCAATTGATTAGGACTCCTACAGGATATGGAGCATCTTTTCAAAACATGTTTACTATGGATGATAAGAGCTTATGTGGGTTAAAGACCCATGATTGGCAAAAATTTTTGAAACATATTTTACTTTTGGTTATCGATGGATGTACAACGAAAGGAGTACAAGATGTGATCTATCGTCTTGGATTGCTTATAAGGTAATTATGATACTTTTATATTTAATATGTATCAATATTGGATACCTTTTATTTTTGAATTAACTTCTTTATAATTTTTTTAATGATATGTATAGGTGGATTACATCAAAAGAGATTGACCAAAACTCGATCCCACAAAAAAAACATGAATGCAAAGAGCTACTATGTTTGATGGAGAAAGAACTTCCTACTTCATTTTTTGATATTAGGTTCATTTATTAGTCCATCTTGTAGATGAAATAGAGATTGCAGGCATTGTCAACACTCGATGGATGTTTTTTTTTTTTTTTTAATAAAAGGAAGTTCGGCAATTGCCTACTCTCCCGGACTTGAATTAAATTAAGAAACAAAGGTACAATGGAAGGGGACTAGTGCCCACGGGACCCCCCAAATCCCACAAAGCAGGGGAAGCTTGAATGAATCCTAGGTTGCATTACAGAGAAGGTTAATCACCCTCTCATCGCCCTCATGCGGGGCCCACTTGGGTTTGAGCTTGTTGTTGATCAAAAGGAGGACTTGATGGTGCCTGAAGGGGGGGGGATTTCTTACTGTTAACAATCCTTTTGCCAAGGAGGAATAGTGATTTCTCAATCGACCACTCCCTGGGGGGATCGCCGAAGTTGAGAGCGCACCTCTCCCGCCAAATTTTCCACAAGACTTCCCCTCTGATGGCGTTCCAGAGTGTCGCAGAGCAGCCGATCGCTTCTCCCAAAAGGACTTGTTTCCAACTAAGCTGTTTTTGAAGTCTGATTTTCATTCCAACCGTCTGCCAGATTCTGTAGGAGTTGGGGCAAGTAAGGAAGATGTGTGGGACATCTTCGATAGCCCGGTGGCAGCGTTTGCACCAAGGAGGAATCCCACAAAGTTTGCTAGCCTTATGGTTGGTCCAAATTCCTCGATGAAGAATTTGCCATAAGAGGACAGACTTCTTAATTTCTATAAGGGGGTGCCAGATACCCATGAATTTCATGTCCCACCGAAGCCGCGTCCAAGACAGGCACCACTTCTTGTTGAGGCTGATCTGGTGGTCAGCCGTTTCTTTGATGTTCGGGATTTTGAGTAGGCTATTTCCATTGTGCCATTTGAGACCAAGCGAGTTCGGTGTGTCGTGTCCCATGAGAAGGCGAGCCTTGTGACGATCCCATGCGAGGCATCTACTTTGCAAAGTGTTCCATTCTTCGTAGGAGATGTTTATGCAAGGGTCAATATCCTCGAAGTTGATCCAGCTGTTGGTGTCATGTTTCCAGAGGTGTTTCCATTTTTTGAATCCTTTGTTCCATAACCTCTTGGCATTTTGAAGGTTCCACGACTCCACACTCCGGATGCCATGTATCGGAAACCAGATAGAGTCATTTTGTCTGATTCCGGCCGCCCACTTCCAGTCCTCACTAATTCTTGTGAAGTTTTTGACTTTATTCCAGCCCTTCCAAAGGGAGCACACGATATTGGAGCCTTTCGGGAAGACGGGGATCGGGGAGAATAGCAGGGTCATGATGTCAAGATTCTTCCAGTTTGGGAACCCCATGAGAGCCAACTCATTCTTGTTTCTGAAGATCAACTTGGCCCACGAGGATGTTTTGGGTCGAGCGATTTATGGGAATATTAAAAGGTTATGTGTGACAAAGAGCGAAACCAAAAGGATCCATGGAAAAGGGTTGGATGGTTGAAGAGTGCATGTATTACGTTAGTGAGTACCTTGAAAGAGTTCATGAAGAAGCTCCACATGCATGGAACGAGTGTTCTTCAAAAATAACAGATGAGGTATTATTAGGGAAGGGAGTTCCATTTTTATTTATATTTCAAGAAAAAAATGATGTTTCAAATACATTTGTAGCATATAATAGCGAATGCATGCAAGCATTCTGAAGCGAGTACGAATAGGAACTTTACAATCTGCAAAGTAAAAGGCTAAGAAACAAAAGATATAGACGTAATCTCGATAGTAATGAGATTACAAATATATCTTCTTTCACGGATTGGCTATATAGTCATTTGCAACACGCCAACACAAATAATGAAGAAATCTCTGATGAGCAGAGAGAGTTAATGATAGCTTGTGAATGAAAGGTAATTTTATTTTAATATTTTGTTTTTTTCATATATGTATATTAGTTTCTATTTACTAATTTAATTTCTTTTGTAGGCTCAAATGCTCACTAATATGTGGGCTTTTGGACAGCATATTAGAATCAAAGCCATTGATTCTTTACGTAAAACAGAGGATTCTAGTATTGTTGCTTCTTTCAAGAAACTATCACGTGCTAGCTCAAAAGACATGAACCTTATAGATGGCGAACTTGGTTATGTAGGAACTATTGTTGGTATAAAAAAAATTTATATTTTTTATGATAGAGTTAGTTATTTTCTTAAGCACCTAATTATGCGTTTTTGTTTTTATATATTTTGATAGGTCATTTTGAAGGTTGACTGGTTTCGAGCCGAGTATAAAGGTAGTAATTCCACATTAAGAAAGGAATTATCTGGTTTTTGGGCAATTGATTCTTCCAAGGTAATGCAATCTACTAAAGAACCATATATTCTTCTTAGGCATATTGAACAAGAATTTTTTTTATAACAACCTAGATGCTCACCCTTGGTGGAAAGTCATTCATGTTCAACCTAGAGGTAGGTCATTGTTTGAATAGTTTATTGTTAAAGAGATCGAAGAAAGTCCTCTTGATGATTTAGCATTAGATACTGATATATCAACATTTGAAAGATAAATTAGAATCATTATACGTGATAATGATACTAATCTTTTTGATGAAGAGGATAATACTCTACATGCTGATTCTACAGATGAGGAAGAGGACTTACCAAAAATCGATATTAATCCATCAATAGATGTGATTCATGAGAACACAGATTTAACAATAGAAGAAATAAATGAAATCAATAAGGATAATGAAGATGAGACTATATTGATGTCTTACCAAATGATGGGATTAATGAAAACATATGAGCAGATTAGATAGTAAATTCTACTCTAGTTATGGATCAATAACTTGAAGCTTCTGAATGGATATCAGATAATAGATTCTTTTTTCAACTTGAATAATGATGAATCCTATTAGAGAGATGAAACAATGTTCTTTTAATTTAGAACATGAAGCTCGGGTGTATGCCTAATTATTTTATATATAGCTTTATGTTCGAGGAGCAAATTTTTATCATGTATGTATGCATATGTGTATGTATTCATGTGTAATATATGTATACATTTGTTAGTATGCATATATATGTATTTCATGTATATGTGTGATATATGTATACGTGTGTTAGTATGCATATGTGTATATATCTGTAGAGGAGGTATGGGGGTATCCACTTTTAGCAAGAGCAAGCAAGATGCACTTCCAGTACTTTGCCTACTCAAGGGAGGTCCTCCTTAGGGAAATATACCCTTTAACATTTCGGTGAGTAGGTAGATCGCAATTATTTCACAATATTGTAAATATTCAAAGAGGAGATTAATGATCAATGTCAAAAGTGGAGGAGTAAACCACTACTTAGTTTGAGCAGGTGATTACAATATAAGCAAATGAAATGCTCTAAAACTTGATTCTCTAGGCTAACGTGCCATTCGAGAACAAAACAGAATCAATACAAGAGATCCATCCAGTAGATACAATGAACAAAACTAGATGCAGACTGCACTGATCAGTACAAAAGTATGCAGACTTGCTCTAAGGGAAAAAAAGCATGAAAATACCACTGAGTCACATTGAATGACAAAACCAAGCCACTTCTTCACACTATAGTGCTATTAGCTCTCCACAGGGAAGCCCACGCTCCATATCCTCACCACAAAGTGAATTCCTATAGTAGGCTTGTAGCCACAAAGTGCAAAGAGAGGACCAAAAGAGATGCCTGAAATAAGCCCTCTATGTATATCCTTAATGAGTACTAGTCCATTGCTTTTATAGGCTCCAATAGGCCAAGAGGGCCTTGTCGATTTCCCACGTTCACTGAATATGCGCCGATTGATTGCCCCAAAATTTGAGGGGTAGATCAAATATGCCACCAGTTTTGAAATGGATCCTCAAAAATAGGAAGTCATCATGAATGGTGGCATGAAAACTGCATTCAAATTCCATGATTTTTTAGAAAAATATAACATCATTTGACATGTATTCACCTCCTCCATCAGATCTTACAGTCTAAATATACTTCCCTAACTGCTTTCCCACCATAACCTTGAAATTATGAAAGTAAAAAGAACCTCACTAATCTCTTTCATGAGGTATACCCATACCTTTTGTGTATGGTCATGAATAAAGAAGACATAGAACTTGAAACCTCCCATAGATGTGGTCTTTGCATCCATATGTACTATTCTAGCACATTCCCACTAACATGCTTGACATGCAAAAATGATGCCCTTGATTATTTACCAAATGGACATGCCTTGCATACCTTTTGAATCTCTACAACCTTGAAATTTGGTATTCCATTAACAAGATACTTTGATTGCATCAACTTCAGCCTCTGTAAATTTGCATGTCCAATTTGCTTGTGCAAAATTTCTATATCAGTAATAACATCTACACCTTTTGCAAACATGGTTGTATTCATTTCAACAATTTTCACATTCAAGGTGAACATCCTACCAAATTGATTCCGTTTGGGAACAAAAGCTCCTTTTTTTATACTCTTCTACATACAAACTATCAACATTTAACCTAACTTGTAATCCTTAGTCAACCATTTGCTCAACAAAAACTAGATTCTTTGCTATATTGGACACATATAGTACATGAGCAATACCTTCACATCCTGAAAGGATAGTGCTATGTTTCTTGTATGCCCAATAGGATGTGATATATCATGGTCTCTTTCAATATACCTAGGGTCAAACAATTTTTGCAAACTACGCAACCATTCTACATGGCTGATCATTTGATTTTGAGGCACCTAAATCAACGTACCATACAATGTCGTTCCATTTTGAAACATTATTATACATTATATTCATCATGTGATGTTGGAACATCAACAATTTCACTAAATCATCTGCACTTGTGGATACATTTTTTTTTTATTTTTTCTATTTTGATTCTTCAATCTATAATCACCTTCAAAGTGACCATGTTTACCATAGTTCTAGCATCCCATAATATCATTACTTGAATCATTTCCATGAAAATTTCTATGGGCCCTTTGGCTCCTTATGCCTTGAAATTGTCCTCTACCTCATGCATGATTTTGTTGCTGACCTTGGTCCTAATTATTGTTTCCTCTTCCACTTCCTTGGTTGCTTCCTCTACAAGGGTAGAATGCATTCTCAAGTCCACATTTTCCTTGGGAGTTTTAGTCCTCTCCAAGGTATTTTTCTTCAATTATAGGCATGGACACAAGATGCACAAAATTTGGAATATTCTTCCTAGTCTGAATAGAAATTCTCAACTTCTTATATGCACTTCCTCCATCTTGAAGGCACACTTCTACCTTATCATCATCATCATCATCTATATTAATGCCGATAGATGCAAGCAACTCACATATGCTTTTGATTTTTAGAGTGTACTCAGTTATTGACATGCTCTTTTTCTTTAACATATGCAACTCATTCTTGAGTTGCAATTTTGTGCCTTTTTATTGGTCTCATACAATGTGAAAAAACTATTCTAAGCCTCTTTTAGAGTTTTGGCATCCTATATGTGTGCAATCATGCTATCCTAGATGCTTTTAGTCAACCAAAACATTACCTTCTATACTCCTTGATTAAAGCCTTCATATGCTCTTAATTGATCTACAATTTGATTCCTCTTTGGTAACTATAGAACATTTTCATTCCTTTGTTCGATTTACTTCCAATAGCCTTTTCACATCAAAAAACTCGTGATTTTGAACCTCCAAGAATGAAAGTTATTCTTGTCGAACGTATACCTCATCAGTTGAATCATTCCATAAGCATTTGCCCTTTCTACAACAATTCACAATACTACAGAAACATTAGAAGAAATACTTCTACTTCAACCTTGTCACACTCACTTCGCAATGATCTCAGAAAACACAGTTTTGAATGTATCAACAATACGTTTGAAATTCTCGATTTAGAATATTTGAGAGATTCTAAATAGAATGCAAGTCAAAGGTTTGTAAATTGACTTTTTTTTCTATTGGCCCCACCTCAAGGGCTCTAAATAGGGATCGACATGGCTTCGAAAATGAAATCTGTGCAAAACGAGTGACCCTAAAGGGTTCACTCACGAAACAATTTTGACACCTTCAACCTTCACAACAAATTTCATAGCAATCATAGATCATTTGTGAAGCATGCATTTTCCATGCCTTCTCAAGTACTCTTCACTATCGGCCATGTCCATGAGGTCCCTACATCCACACTAGCTTTGATACCATGCCAAGGGAAAGGAGATAAGGAAGAGAGTTTTCACAAACTCTCACACACAAAGAGAGGAACACACAAATTGAGGCAAGAAAGACTGATCTTCTTCTTCTTCTTCTTCTTCTATTTCATAAAGAGAATATCCAAGAATAAGCTAATACAGCAATTCAAAACAGTCTAATATACAAAGAACACTACATAAAGAAAACCCTAATGTTTACAAATGAGTGATTTCACAAGAAAAAAATGTGCCATCACTCTTAGTAGATAAATCTTATACAAATCACAGAAAGGTGTCCCTAATGTGTATCCGATTAACCACTACACGTCATAGAGATGAAACACTGGTATGTGTCATCCTGGACCATCACATGTTGAGCTTGATATCTCAACATATAAGCTCTTTGAGATGAATAAGCTAGTACAACCCCTATGTAGTAAGACCCCTACATTCTTAAGTGGTTTCACTCAACTTTGTGTAGCCATATCTAGCTCACAAATTTCTACGTGTATGAGCTAGATAGCTCTAAGTGTTAAGAAAGGTTCCCTTACCAAATCACACTCATTTCTTGTAATGTTAGAAATCTATTCTTTTCTCCTAACATTTTCTCAAAGTTCATGCTCAATCTCAACATATTCTAAGAGAAATAGCTCCATAAATGGGTAGTGGTCTGTGTGTCTATGCCTAGTGAAGGCTAAAACGTTTTTTTGTTCAAAGATTTGGTTCTCATAGTAGAAAGCATTATATGGATTGAAACAAGCTCCTAGAGCTTGGAATTACAGGATGGTTACATATCTTCAAGATCAAGGGTTCAAAGCTAGCAACTCAGATCCTTCTCTATTCATCAAAGGCGATCACAATGAGGTTATCTATCTATGTGTATATGTAGATGATATTATTGTGACATGTGATTATCTGAATGGCATTCAAAGGATCAAGAGACACATGCAAGAGGAGTTCAAAATCAGTGACTTAGGTGAGCTCACATGTTTCCTAGGTATGTAGGTGATATACAAAGATGAAGGAATGTATTTGACTTAGAGAAGATACATTCAAGATGTACCCTTCTCAAGTTCAAAATGGAGAACACTAAACCTACACATACACCTTTGGAGATGAATCATAAGCTTAGTGTTGATGAAGGTGAGCAAATTGAAGACATTAAAGATTATCAAATCTTGGTAGATAGATTGATATATGCTACTCATACAATGGTAGATATCTCATTTAGTGTGGAAGTGCTAAGACAATTCATGCACTCACCAAGAAGAACACACATGGATGCAGCTAAGAGAGTACTTAAGTATCTCTAAGGTACAATCAAGGAAGGTATATTCTATCCTCACTCTTAAAATTTGGATATCAAAATCTATTTAGATGATGATTGGGCATGAGCTAAGGATGATAGAACAAGTACTTCTGGTTACTTAGCATTTGCAGGTTCAAAGCTGGTGTCATGGATTCCCAAGAAGCAACCAATAGTTGCTTTATCATCAATTGAACGAGAGTAAAGAGGTTTGACCATAGCAACTCAAGAGGCAATATGGTTAAAAACATTGTTTACAGATTTGGGACTTGTGAGTTCCAAACCTCACATCCATGCATCTAGTAGCAAATCCTATTTCGCATGCAAGAAACAAACGCATAGAGTTCATTACCACTTCATCAGGGAGAAGCTCATGGCAAAGGAGATTGACATTTCTTTTGTTCCAACTGAAAAGCAAGTAGCAGATATGATGACGAAGGCACTTGATGGAATAAAGCTTTGTAGATTGAAAGCTATGGCAAGTATTCAACCTATTAGTATCTGAAGAATCATACATACTTTAGCTTGAGGGGGAGTTGTTGGAACATCAAACTTACACTATTCTTGAGGTTACATCAAAAGCTATCGCTTGGATTACATCGAAAGAATATCCATTGGAGAGTTCTTTTACTTATGCTCACTTATTGTTTTTCATTTTCAGCTTTTTCATGGATCTTTTACCATTGTAAAAGCCTTGAGCTTTACACATTTAAAGGTAGAAAGAGAGATCTAAAATTTCACGAATTTCTGGTAGTTGAGTTGCAATCACTCACCCAAAAGTAGATCAAACTAGATCTTCACTTTTCCTATATTGTAGGAAAGTGAATTGATTCCCTCCAACAACTCTTACCACCTTCCTTTGAATTCAAAACCCACTTGTAGAAGTCTTGGATCACTTCCAGAGTTTATATAATGAAATCAAATCAATTTTACAATACATGGAAGCAATATACATACACGTGAACATTATTGTCTTGCTCCTTCATCTTTTTGCATCATCTTCTTCGACAATACTATGCTTATAGAGGTTACTACTCTCTCTACAAAGCTCCAAATTGGATTAGACATGGATCGTTGGTAAGATTTACTGTCTAGTTGACGCTTGTAAAGTTTCATAGCATTTGGTGTAGTATATTGACACAAATCTTAGTTTTTTTGTTTTGCGGTCAATCTCTACATATTCCTGAAAAATAGGAAGTACCACAGATGAGTGTCTGATTCATTCCAAAAGCATATTTTGCTTATTCCTTGTACTCTTGTGCATTGTATACACTCAACCCTATGTGTATCACTCCTATAAAAGGATTTATTATAATTGTAATCACGCTATTCACTATGAGCATTTGAAGTTCATTCTCTCATCCATAGAAGTAAGTTTTTTGAGCTAGTGAATATGCAAACTTATCTGTTTTGTATCGAATGTTTCTCCTTCATGCTCCAAAGTGCATAGAGCATTTTATTGCACTTCTCCCATGCATTTAAGGCCCATTTGATTCTCCCTAAGCTCAAGGGATTGTCTTGTGCCGCTTGGCTCGACCAGACTTTGTTGTGTCGCAACTCACTTTTCTACCTGCTATAAGCTTCTCCAAGTTCTTTGAAATTATTATATAATGTTATTGTGGTAAAGTAAATATTCATGGTGCTAAAAAATATTGCATTTTGTAAGTAATTTGGAAATAAGTGAAGATGCATGCCTTAGTGTGCGAATTTTTGAACTGCACTTCGGAATCAAAGTGTGCGAATGGTAATAGAAAGTTTTAAGGAAATTCAAGAACCTTGCAACAAGATTATCCTCACACCGTGAACCTTTTTCAACCTTTGAGTGTGCACACTGATGATGATAGTGTTGTGACTCAAATATGTTAAGTGTATTCTAATAAGTATAAGTTATGGTAGATATCAAAATAAAGGTTAACAAAACATGCACACAAACATACACATACACAAACATGCTACACACATATGTGTGTACATGTGCACATACACACAAAAAAGCATAAACAACACACACAATATACATATGCATAGGACATAAATACATGTACATAGCACACACACATCACATACACATGCATGCATGCACACATATATACATGCAATGCATAGAGATACAGATGCATACATCCACACACATATACACATAACACATGACGCATACATGCATATACCAAAACACATAGACACATACACAGGTATATAGATACATGCATATACATACACACACATGCATATACCAAAACACATAGACACATACACAGGTATATAGATACATGCATAAGATCCGAACATACACAAAACAAATACACAATACACAAACACATACAAATACATAGGAGATACACATATACCCAACACATACACACCCATACATACAAACACATAAACCTAAACATACACATGCCTACACATGCATACACACATATGCATATATATATATATATATATATATATATATATATATATATATATATATATATATATATATATATATATATATATATATATATATATATATATATATACAATAAGGACATAGATGCTTATTTGCAAAAAATGATGTGTAGGTAATAATGAAATTTCATGTTTAAGATATGTTGAGCATGTCTACAAAGGTTTGTAAGTTTTAAAATTTTCTCTCTAGGAAGTTGTCACATGAAATCTATATGTCAAATTTGGGCATGAACATGTAAGAATTAGATAAAGTGTTGTATGAGAGAAAGGTAGAGGTCTCAAAGTAGAAAAAAATTATCTGATTGAAAATATTGTAGTTTCTATGTTTTATGTATCATTTGATTGCATGAAGGTTGGTTAATGAAGAGATTTTTCATGTTTTTTCATCTCTCCCTATAATTTCTGATTTTGTACGGCTCAAAAATGATATTTGGAAGTGGATTTGAAGCTAAGGCATCTCTAAGACTATTATGCAGATTGAAGGCCTGAGCATTTTTGTGTCTGAAAAGATTAAGCTAATTCCTCATAGTTTTTGAGTTACAGGGCTTGGAAAGTGCCATTTTTAGGTACTTAAAAAGAGAAGGGAATCCATGATTTATCTTATTCATTGTTGCATGTCTAGAATGTGTGTGTGTGTGTGAATATGGATAATATGAAAAGTTTAGACTTGATTTACAACAAACCCGAATTTTGATTAATCCAAATAAGAAACTAGTGAATGAACAAGTGGGGAAAGAAATAGACTTGTTTCTCACAATAACTCAGCAAGTGATAGTGATGATTGGCTGACAAGAACTCCTCTAAGTACTCTAAATGTAGAGCACAGTTCCTCCGAGAGTGTAGGAACTCTTCCTCCATAGATAGAACTCCAAGATGATCCTCCAACACTACTCTTCAAAGTGAGAGAAAGATCAAATAATGATCCTAAGCCTCTCTCTTATAGCATTGCCTGCCCTTCTTAAAAGAAACTTCAAAAGCATATGATCACTAACAAAATTGGAAAAAATTACGATCACAAGTGACATCAAAAAACATTGGTGAAAAAAAATCTACCAAAAAAATGTATTTCTTTTTTTTCATGATGTGCTACCATGGTGGTGATGAGGTTTGAACCCGCACCACTAGCTTGAGAAGTACTTATTTTAGAACATGATTCCTTGCACCATTTTGTTGAAGGATCTTCTAAAGGCCATAAGAGAAAATTCTATCTATTGAGGATTTTGGACCTTTCTTGACCGTTTGTTTCCAAGAATCCCCCTTGAATGTCATAATGGTACAAGATTTAAGAACCTGTAAAACTTCTCATATATGGAAATATATCTCTTAATTGATTTTAGTCGATCTTAAGCTGACTGTGGATGAACATGGATACTTGAGAAACTACAAACTAAATGTTTGGACATGTATTACATAGATATATCAAGCAACCAACTGCTTGACTATATAATGTACCACCAAATGGTTCTAAATCTGCTTTCGACTCTAATAATATATTGACATCCATAGATGTTTGCATAGGCTTGGAATCTATTATCTCAAACCTATCCAATAATTTCTCTATGTACTTCTATCGTGTCATGTAGATACACACATCTCTCTACTTGAACTCAATCCCAAGATAATAATGAAAAATACCTAAGTCATTTACATCAAATGTATGCTTAAAATGTGCTTTCAAATACTGAAGGTCTGAATCCTTGGGACCAATCATGGTCATATCATCAACATATATGATGATAATATTCAAAACATCTTTCTCAGCTTTAACATAAAGAGTGGGAGTTGCATCTGAGTTTTCAAATTTAGTAGATAGAAGATATCATGTATCTTCTCATACCAAGATCTTGGTGGTTGTTTTAGTACATACAAAGCTTTCATAAGCTTGCATACCAAATGCTCTGTACTTGTCTCTTCAAAACCTTCTAGTTGGTGAACATAAAAATCTTCATGAAGATCACCATTAATAAATGCAATTTTGATATCTAACTGGTATACTTTCCAACCAAAGAAGGAAGCTAAAGGAAGTACTATTGCAAGTATTGTTATGCCAGATGTAGGAGAAAAAGTCTCATCATAGTCAATAACTTTCTTTTGCGTGTAACCTTTGACAATTAACCTTGCTTTACACCTGTCTATGGTACCATTTTCTTTTCTTTACCATTTGCTTTTCTTTTGATTTTGAAGATCCACTTAACACCAATTGCTTTCTTACCTTTTGGTAGCTCACAAAGCTTCCATTTTTTATTCTTATGAATAGAATCAATCTCTTCTCACATAGCTTTCTTCCATATAGGACTTTGTAGTGCATCTTTAACACTAGCTAGTTCATTCTCAACTAAAGTAACTAGTGCATCTCAACTAGCTAGTTCATTGATATAGTCCAAATCTAGAATCACAAGTGATTCCATCTACTATTGATAAACGAAAACCATGTTTTTCTTAGATCAAACTATCAAGTAAGTGTGGGAGTGTTCAACGAGATGTATTGCTTCAAGTGTTTTTGTAGTATTGTGAATTGATGCAAAAATGGAAAATGTTGATGGAATGAGTCAATTTATGAGTGACAAGTGGAGTAGGAAAAGCTTTCCTTCTTGGAGATTTAGAATGAAAGGTTTCCTGATGGAGAAAGGGTATTGGAAGTACATCAACGGAGAGAATGAAAATGCTTTGTAGTTACCAAAGATGAATCAGGCTCTGAATCAATTAAAAGCATATGAAGAATGGAATCAAGGAGCATTGAAGGTAATGTATTGGCTCTATGTTAACATATAGGATAGCATGATTGGGCACATAAAGCATCCCAAAATTCTAAAAGAGGCTTGGAATAGTCTAGTCACATTGTATGAGACCAATACAGAGGTGGCAAAATTGAAACTCAAGAATGAGTTGCATACATTCAAGAAAAAGATAATTTTAAGAAGTGAATACACTCCAAAAAGCAAAAACATATGTGAGTCACTTGCATCTTTTGGTATCAATTTAGATGATGATGATAAGGTGGAAGTGTGCCTCCGAGGTTTAGGAACTTCATATAAATAGTTCAAAACTTCTATTCAAAGTAGGAAAAATATTCCGAATTTTATTTATCTTGTGTCCATGTTGATAACTGAAGAAAAAACCTTGATGAGGACTCAAAATATCAAAAAAAGGCTAGTTCTGAGCAGGTATTATACTCTAGCTGAGGAAGCGGCCTAGGAAGAGGATTCAAAAGTGAAAGAGGAAAGAGTAACCAAAACCTATTCAACAACATAATCATGGAGGAGGTAGAGGATAATTTCAAGGAAAGCAGAGCCAAAGAGGCCATAGAAATTTTCAAAGAAATGATTCAAGTAATGATAGTAAGGGATGTTGGAATTGTGCTAAACTTGTATCACATAGAGTATCACTCAATAGTTATGAGTAAGAGGTATGAATCCTCTCTTATACTTGTTCAGTATGATACTCACATGAGTGCCAAGTGGCACACATATGAGAGAACTTGAGTATTACCCTTTATGGGTAATCAGAGAGAGAGAGAATATGTAGAACTTCACGCAGCTTAGGGATGGAGGTACATATAGATCTCCATGCGTCAACTTCGAGGTGTGGATCACCTTCTTCGATCTCAAATTGCATGGAAAGAGGTCTCTAAAATTGGAGGGCTTCCTTGGGAGTTTAATATAGCACTGGTATCTACCAAATGGCATGTGAATGCACTTCATCGACAGACATACGCCCCCAAGCAGAGGAGCACCAATAGCCCACGACAGGGAGCAATAGCCTCTCTCTTCTCCCTCTTCCCTCCCTCTTGGGTGATAGAGTTATGAATTAGGAGCTCTTATTTATACGCGTTTTATGTGCTGAAATCCTCCTATATGGGATAATCCCCTCCCACCCCCCCCCCCCCCCCCCCCGCAATATAGAGGGCTCCGAAAAATGGGAGATTCAAATTCATGGAAGAAGGAGGTAACATCTTAAGCTTTCGAGTTTTCTTGAAGATTCAGGGAGAAAAGCTAGGTTATGGATCAAAGAATTGGGGAATTTATGATGCAAGAATGTACTATGGGCTGTGGACATGGGGTAAGGGTCATGGAAATAGCTTGAAAAGCTTCAGGTTCTTAGCTTGAGCCTATCAAAGTTACCCCTTCATGGAGACTTTCTTTTCCACTTCCTATCTTGATATACATGTCTTCGCCAGACCAGCACTTGATGATACGACATCCGATTGGATAAACCTTTTTCATGTTACAAAGGTACACTTGTAAGCTTCACTTTGCAATGATGGATGGTTGATTTGGAGAAGATTTGGTCAACCAAAATTCCTCTGAAGGGCTTCAGCAAAAACTAGGTGGCCACTGACAGGCCTAGTTTTTGGCATCCAAATCAACTTTCTCACTTGGAGAAGCTTAATATCTTTGAAGCACAGATGTTGAATTGCCTATTTTAGACTAGCAAGGACTCTCAAAACTCAAAAGTGCTTCATTTTGACTCAATTTTCCCATTTGGGGCTATTGCTATAAGATTTTGGCATCGTTCTTGTTGGTTTTTGGTGACTAGAACCTCCTCGAGCCAATTAGACATTTTGATTTTTTGTTTGCGCCTGGAAAGGCTTGAAGATCAGTGCCATCATTCTTCAAAGATGGCTTGGATTTTGCTTTCATAGCTTCATTTTGTACCAGGGAAGTGCTCTAGTGTCATATTTCTCTTCTTCATGTGTATTTAAAGTCTAATTCCATTCTTTTCACATACTCTTGTTAGTAAAGGGGGGGGGGGGGGGGGAGTGAGACATGGATTCCAAAGGGAAACAAATTTTAGAGCACATGTCTCCATCTAAAGAATAACTAGAGGATCCTGGCCTTAGGACGGAAGAGGTAGAACTTGAGAAGGAAGTAGAGGGAAAAGTAGAGGGAAAAGAGCCTCAACAAGAAGAGTATACCTATGAGGATCTTTTAGATGATTTTGTTACTCATGAGCAATTTGCAGAATTAAAGGAATAGACCCTTAGGCTAGAGAGAGACATAGGTAGCATGACGTCCCTCATTGAGCAACTTAAGTCTCAAATGATCTCACTTGAGACACGTCACCTCTTTCCTAGCTAGGAATGAAAAAAAACCCTAATCTTCCTCTAGAGATGACTAGGAAAGATTCTTATTTTCATAGTAATCATAATGTAGAGAGCTCTAGGGAAGCTCCCCTCCTGAAAGACTTGACGCTACCTACCTTTACGATGGATGACCAACATAGAAAAAAGGGTGTAATCTACACGTTTTTTACAAAAGTGGAATGATTTGCATCAACTGAAGGGCACCGCACGTGAGTACCATGTGCTAGAGGTGAGTATCTCCCTTGGCCCACGCACTTATAAATGGTGGATGAGTCTCAAGGAGGCAAACTCTATCCCTATAGGTTGGGCTCAGTTTGAAACTTTTTTCCTAAAAGAGTTTCTTCCTAAGAATGAGGAAGAGAGGAATTGGGATGAGTGGGATAGGATCACATAGAGAGGTAGGCCTTTGATGGTCTACATATCCCACTATATAGAGATCATTTTGAAACTTAAAGGATTGGATGAGTTCTAGAAAATTAGAGGGTTTGTTAGGGGCTTAGATAAAGCCATCAAGAGAGAGGTAAGAAGAAATGCACCAAAGACATTTGAGGAGGCAATCAAATATGGCCAGATTTATGAGGACCATAATCGTCCTCAATACACTCCTATGGAGACAGATCAGCCCCTCAAACGTCTTAGCACGACTAAGTTCAAGAAGAAGTTGTCATTGGTAAAAAGCAAAATTTTCATTAAGAAACAGATATCACAAGGGCCTAGGTTACCTATAGAGCAGCTTGAGAGGGCCAAAAGAGAGAGCCTATGCTTTAGGTGTTTTTTGCCTCCCTAAAAAGGGCAAAAAGGTGGTCCGCCTAGTGCAAACACTTCCTATTGATGGCAGCTCTAGCTACAAGGGAGTGGAGTTGATGCATGAGGATATAGAGCACACTTGTTGTTTGACCCAGTTATTATGGTCACCCGAGTTTGGACCACATGACCTGGTTAAACTTCATGGTAGTGTATACAGGACCAAGGTGTGAGTCATGATAGATAAAATTGCCACTCATAACTTCAGAAACTATGGTTTGGTGAGAAAGCTAAAGATTCTCCAGTAGCCGAGTGCACATAAATACACCGTATCTATGATGCAAGAAGAAGGTAAGAGGATATGGGATACTATGGTATCCGATTCGGAAGTCAAGATGAAGGATTATACAGATCATATTGACTTGCAAATTATGAATATGGAGAGGAGAGACCTTGTGTTAAGGAGAAGTGGCTATGGGTGTTGGGAGAAACACTTAAATGCAACTATCAAAACAAAACACTTGAGTTTAAAAGAAATGGAAGAAAAATTTGTATACAGAGAGAGAGAGAGAGAGAGAGAGAGAGAGAGAGAGAGATAAGAGATGTACCTAGTGCACCTCTCATCTCATCTTTAGAGTTGTATAGTCTTTGTCATTTTGAGCATGTACAAGAGATCTTTTTATTGTATATTCAAGACTTTGAGCATTGTACATACATTTCATCTGATGTATATTTTCATGCTAGAAATTTAAATATGGACACGGCTTTTTATTATTCTTTCTTGCAAGAGTGTGTAGTTAAAAGTTTTAAAGATCTTATGTTTGAGTTTAGAGATGTTTTTCCCATTGACTTACCTAGAGCGTTACCACCTGAGAGAGGGGACATTGACCATGCTATTGAGGTAGTTACTAACACTAACCCTATTTGTAAGCCACCTTATATGCTTAGTGTTTCTCAACATGAGGAGGTTGTGAAGCAACTACATGAGTATTTAGATAAGGCCTTCATTAGACCTAGTAACTCACCTTGGGCATCACCAATGCTCCAAGTTAAGAAGAAGGATGGCTCTATCAGATTATGTATAGATTATAGGGCACTTCATAAGGTAACTATCAAAAATAGGTTTCCAATGCCTAAATTAGAAGACCTATTTGATAAGTTACATCAGGCTAGGTATTTTACCAAGCTTGACCTTAGATCACGTTATCATCAGATTAGGATTAGCACAAAGGATGTCCCTAAGACTGCATTTAGGACTAGATATGGGCACTATGAGTTTTTGGTGATGCCTTGTGGTCTTACCAATGCTCCTGCTACACTACTAGAGATAGGGGGCATAGCGATGCCCCCTAATTGAAAAAAAAAAAAACAGGAAGTCGCTTATGTGACGTTACCATCACAAAAGCAATGGTCCTGTTTTTTTAATGAGCGGTCGTCGCATAAGCGATGCTAGCATTGCTTATGTGATGCTAAAACTGTGCATCGCAAATAGCATCACTAACTAGCGATGCTATTTGTGATGTTGGCAACCTAGTTGTGACGTTTTAGCATCGGATAAGCGACGTCCTATGTTCCAGAGCATCGCATAAGCGACATTTTGGAATGTTAAAAGAAAAATTTGATTTCTTCGGGCAAATTTGGGCCGGGATTGGGAGAGAGAGAGAGAGAGAGAGAGAGAGAGAGAGAGAGAGAGAGAGAGAGAGAGATAGAGAGATAGAGAGAGAGAGAGAGAGAACGAGAGAGAGCAAGAGCGCACTTGTTGAAGCCAGGTATGCACGCACACATAGACATATATATGTATACACACGCACACATATAAACACATAGACACACACACATACACATACACACATACACACACATACACACATAATGATGCATACATACACATACACATGCATACACACACGGACATACATGCACATACACATATATGCATACACACACATATGCATACATAATGCATAGATAATGCACCTGCATACGTACACATATATAATGCATACACACATATGCATACATAATGCATACACACACATACAGACACATATGCACACATACATGCATACACATAGACACATACACACACATAAAAACATACACACTGATAGACACACACACATACACATAGACACACACGCACACATACACACACACATATACACACACACACATAGACACATACACACATAATGATGCATACACACACATACACATGCAGACACACATACACACACACATACATGCACACACATACACACACAATACACACATAGATTCACACGTACACACACATATATGCATACACACACATAGAGCGACATACACACACATACACATACATGCATACATATGCATACATACATACATACTTACATGCATACACACACATATGGATACATAATGCACATGCATACATACAAATACATAATGCATATACACACATATGCATACATAATGCATACACACACATACACACACATATGCATACATAATGCACATGCATATGCATACATACATGCATACACATACACACATAGACACATACACACACATAGACACATACACACAGATAAACACATACACACTCATAGACACATACACACTTACACACACACATCCATACACATTTACACACACACATACACATGCACACCGACACATATATATAGATACACATGTATATACACACATAGACACAAACACATACACACATAGACACACACACACACATACACATACACACATACACACACACACATAGACACACACACTTACACACACACATCCACACACATTTACATGCACACATACACATGCATATAGACAGATATATATAGATACACACACATACACACATACACATAGATACATGCATATGCATACATAATGCATATGCATACATAATGCATATGCATACATAATGCATATGCATATGCATACATACATGCTTGTATGCATACACACACATACACATGCATACACACATACAAATACAGATATAGACACACATATATGGGTACACACACACATAGAGAGACATACACACACATACACATACATTCATACATATGCATACATAACGCATATGCATATGCATACATACATACT